>OX459036.1:28103564-28491788 GCA_949775005.1 Orthosia gothica
TCAGGCACTCACGATGCTTAACAATAAATATAACAAATAAAAATACTTCATAGATAAAACAACCTGTTTTATATAAACCAAGCGCGATCAACCATTTAACATTACATTAAAAATATTGATAACATTTCATATTGCATAACCACATCAACGATTCGTAGTAAAGTCCAAAAAATCACTGCGCCCGCAAACGCCGCCGCCTTCAATAAAACAAAATACTGCTTTACCACAACGGACGTGGTGAGATGAGCTAAGCAGGGTAGCGAGAGATGTGTGGTATCAACCAATAGGATCGTTTTATTTTCATAGCTTAGATTGCTGTAACGGAAAAGTCTTCATCGAGGATAAGTTATGTAAAACATAATTGTAGAAACAAGGAATGTTGCGAGGCCTTAGAAAATGTTTATTAACAGCGTTAACGATCGCCAAAAATTCTAAACTGTTTGAGACTGTCATGATTGCTACTGTAAGGACTTACCATTTGAGAAGGCAACCTACTTGCCTATTAAAACACTGGCAATATTTATTACTTGAAAGATGTATGAATTTCGAACAGAATAGCTGTAGATGTTTTTTGTTAATTTTCAATGTGTCAGAATTGGATTGAAGCCGCCCAAAGGCAGGCATATTGTAATATTCTCGATAAATACATGAAAAACTAAGTTATTTCCATGTTTTACTGCTGCTTACCCTAGCTACCCCCTTACATAATGGTGGAGCATGCCGGGTACAAAATCCCAAAATAAATAAAAAATATAAAAATTCGCGTGTGCACGGCGAAAACAGTGTACGAAATCCCAAAATAAATAATAATTATAAAAATTCGCGTGTATACGGCGTACAGTATACTTATAAGTGTTTTAAAGACATTTCGCGTGTGTGTGGGGCGATACAGCGCACGAAGCAGTGAACGGAAAAAAACAGCGGATGGAAATTTATGAAAAAGCTAAGTGGTTTTATTATTTAGTATATATGAACTTATGGAAAGCATGATGGATCATTATTATTCAGGCACGGACAGATACTGCTTGGAGGAATTCTTGACCGAATTCGAGTCAGTGGCTGAAGTAAACGAATGGAGAAAGAGTGACTATAGCCTGATCTTAGGAGCTTTTTTACGTGGGGCTGCATATCACTTCTACCATATGATTTTTAAATATGAGATGGACTTTGCAGTATTATGCGATCGCTTGAGGAATGAATTCTCGATATTTCATCGCGGATGTCGATATTGCGAGCAGCGCATAATAATCGCTGAAATAAAAGCAGATAAAAAACAACCTGATGTATTGTGTGAGGATGTTAATGCACATTTATTTTCTAGTATGGTGATTAAGGACGAACAAACACAAAACAATATTCAGTGCAGTGAGAAAATCGTTGACCACGTTGACGGAGAAGGCGACGCAGCTGATGGCGATGGCGATCACACCGACGAAGAGAGCTGCATCTTCGAGGACGATGTTGACCAGACCAGCGGAGATGACGGCCCCGTTGATGTCAAGTTGGAGACAGAAGCTGTGTTCCTGGGCGAGCACGCTGACGGCGGTGACGACGAGTTGGAGTCCCTCTCCAACAGCGAGTGCGCGGACGAGAGTATTCTAATGTATCGGTCCAGTCCAATTGACTCCACTAATTCGATTTATCTTGCAGAGACCAATGATGAGATTTCGTTAGAACAACTAGTTGTTGTTCCATCTGAACACCAAAATGATCTTGTTGTTAACATACTGAATCGCATTGATTTCAACGATAATTTTGAAAATAATATTGAATTTTCTCAATCTGACATAAAACGAAATTTAATAAATGTCATTTTGAAAAGAAATAAATTGTCAGCCATTAAGAAAAGTTTTCCACCAAAAGAGATCCGTAGGAAAATTAAAAGAGTATTTAGTAAGGTTTCATATTGCGCCAACATAAATTTAAAGAAGGCGATCAATAAGAAGATTATAATCCGATTTAAATACAAGAGAATTTATGATAAAACTTCTTGGAGTGCTATGTTTGGTATAAAAAATATTACTAGGATTGTGGCAAGGAAGAATTCCCATAAAATTTGCCTTAGATGCAATATTGTTCAAAGATGTTTGCATTGTGATCACATAAAACAATTTGATCTCGTAAAATGCAAGTTTTGGAAGTTTTTTAGAAAGAAGTTTAGGTATAATAGAGTGTTGTAAATAATTTATTAATTGTAATGTAACTTATATTTTGTGCTTTATTAACTAATGTTTTCTTTTCATGTCGTGCAAATGAATATGGTCCAACCTGAAAGGAATTTGCGATGCGCGCTGGGCATCGAAAGAAACAATGATTTGAATGATATATCTGTATATGTTTTGATGAAATTAAATAATCCCCTGTCTTGTCTATATTTACTGAATAGGATTAGCTTATGAAATTGCAGACAAAGTCCAAATACAAATCCATAAGGACTAAGTCTGATACAGTCATATAGTCTAAAAGTCTTTTAAGCTCCTAAGGAAAATAAATGCTATGAAAGCATAGATACTAGATGTCATTTTAAGAAATGGTTTGACACATAGTCCCACAGATAATTTAAAAAAGGACAGTGTCAAAACCTTGTCAAAAGTAAAGCATAGTTTTTATTTTAAGAATAGTTTTGACACATAGTGCCATAAAAAACATAATAAAGCACAGTGTTCACACCAGGATTAAATTAAATTATACTCTATGCACCGTATTAGCCACAGATTAGTTAAGCCGCACCATAGATAGGAATAGTTATTTAGAGATATAAGGTCCATTATAGATAGAAAGATATTGGCAAATATGAGAGTTAGGCCTATAATAGATACATGTAAATAGATTAAAACCTTTTAATGTTAGAATAGAATAGATATGTATAGATTATGGTTATTAAGGTTTCCATATAGGATAAGGCCCGTTGTCAATTAAAAAAAAAAATATGAATGACAACTATCAAATTTGACATATTGAAGTTAATAGGGATGAGAAAGTAGGAAAAATGTATCGATAGTTAATATTCAAATAGTTTCGATAGATATAATAAAATTATTTCTTTCCGTTGCATGAGCTGTTGATGTGCTGATGGGTTGTATGCTGCTGGGCGAAGAAGAGGCTGGCAATATTAACTATGCATCGAAGAAACGACTATTTATATAATGAGCAAGTTTGTAGGTGCGAAACTTCCACCAGGCCCTAGTGATAAAATACAATAGATGAGGAATAGTTGTAACTGAATCCGACTTTGCTAACGGGGCATAGCCTTTGCAAAGGATGTCGAGTTGACATCATCGGTCCAGTTGATGACTGTTATTTAAAAAAGTAAATATATTTATGATATTATGCCCTGGTGTAAGTTTGATGAGTAGAATTTAAATTCGATGCGATCCAGCCTTTCCTTCTCTGGCCTGATAAACGCACGAGATCGAAATATTGTATCATATCTGAATTTTTGAATTTAAACCCCATCCGGGTCGATGTGAGTTGACGCATCATTCTTATTAGTGTTGGGAGGACGCCTTGTACCTTTTTCAGAGGTTTTGGCCAAGGAGGTTCAAGCATGACTGCGTTGATTTGTTAGTGCGTATGTGCACGTCAGCTGAAGTTAAAAGCACATATCGGAGTATCCGGTAACTCGTTTGTCATGATTAAGCATCCCCTTTTAAGGGTCGTACCTCAATTGTACTTTGATTCCTCTGTTAGGTAAATGTTCGGGTTAGGATAAGGTAGGATTCATATATCCTTTCAAGACTTAGAATAGAAGCACCTCATATGATTCTGTGCGCCTATTCGTAGGGGCGTAGCTCATGTAAGGACTTACCATTTGAGAAGGCAACCTACTTGCCTATTAAAACACTGGCAATATTTATTACTTGAAAGATGTATGAATTTCGAACAGAATAGCTGTAGATGTTTTTTGTTAATTTTCAATGTGTCAGAATTGGATTGAAGCCGCCCAAAGGCAGGCATATTGTAATTGTTCACGCAGACAAGACGTGAATCATAGACAAGGCGCGGCGCGGCGCGGGACGACACCGCGGCAGCGGGCTGGCCGCCCGCACCGCACTCCACCACCGAGCACGGTCGACGACGCGCGCGCATATTACTTGTCCTAAGTCATTTCCAACATTATACTGTCCTTCAGAACCATAATATAAGTGTTTTACAGTCCACTTTAGTCTCATTTTATAAACCTTTAATTAGGTCCTAAACATTTTGGTCCTTCGACCTTCAATTTTAAATCCGCGTAACGTATTTTTTACGAACAAAGAAGACGTTCGCGCGGTGGCAGTACAGGCGACGTTGGTGGATTTTGATCGACGAGTCTCCAAAAGCGCCGTGTCACTACAAGCTGTATCCAACGGCAGACCATTTTGGAGTTGGAGTCGCCTAGAATAAGCGAGGAGAGGACGTCTACAAGTTCCCGAGGTCTTCACGTCGACGGTGGTCAAGTCTCGACTACGTTGGTCGAACCCGCCGAGACATCTATTTGCTTCGTGGGAATCAATACAGTCCGCCTTGTGGATAAAGATAAGCATTTTTGTGTATCGTTCCAAAATCCTTTCAATTAAAATCCCAGTTGGAATTCAAAATTCAAAAATTTCCGTTGCAACCGTTTTCAGTTCAGATTCAAATTTGAGTCATCAAGTGATTATTTTACAACTTTGTATAGTGTGTTCATATTAGTTTAAAGCTGCATGAAACCGGTTTCTTATCATCGCACCGGCTGACGCTTTCTTTGTTAGCGAGCGAGCTTCAAGGTCACGCGCCTATTCATTGCAAAAACATCTGTTTGCTACTTATTAGTCATTATACCCACTTGCTCACACATATTTTTTTACTATTCCTATTTATAACTAGTTTCTTATAATGGCCAATGAGGAACTATTAGTAAAAAAACGCAGTGCTATGAAAGCTAAGCTTACGAACTTCTGCAATTATGTAAACGTGCTTATGAGCTGCGAATCAATATCAAGCTTACAGCGAATTGAGCTGGAGGGTCGTCTTAGTAAATTTGATGCCCTATATGATGAATTTGATCATTTGCAGTTGGAGATCGAGGTGCTCTCGGACAAGCCAGACGAGGCGTACGGGGAACGTACCAAGTTTGAGGAGCGGTACCACGCAGTGGCAGCTCAGGCGCGCAGCTTGCTCATCAGCGCTGATGCCAGCATTGATGGCGGGTCTGTAGCGGGCTCAGCAGACAAAAACGCAGGTGCATCGTTCCGTCAAAATTTTGTACGCTTACCTAAAATTGACTTACCTCATTTCGATGGTAGCTATCAATGTTGGCTAGAGTATAGAGATACTTATCTTTCGCTTATACATAGTAGTAGTGCAATCGATGACATTAGCAAGTTTCATTATTTACGTGCATCGCTCAAGGGAGATGCTCAACAAATTATTAAAAACATTGATTTCAAAGGCGAGCATTATCAATTGGCGTGGGATTTGCTATGTGAGCGATATGACAATAGTAGGCTTTTAGTGAATAACCACGTGCAGGCTTTGTTCAATATACCAGCAGTGCATAAAGAGTCTTGTGTAGCTTTACGTCAGTTCATAGATAATATAAATAAACAAATTAGAGCTTTGAAAACGCTGAACGAGCCCACTGACCAGTGGAGTACACTGGTGGTGATTATGATGAGTAGTCGACTCGACAAGGTCACTAACAGAGACTGGGAACAATATAGCAATACCTTACCCAAGTCACCTAGTTTGTCAGAATTTTGCTCGTTTGTTAGTAGGAGGGCTGATTTGTTAGAAACAGTTGAGCATAGCGAATCGGCAAAGGAAAAAATAGACAACAGCACTAACAGTCACATAGTAAATATACAGAGTAATAACAAAAGCGATAATATTAACAAAAACAAAACTAATAATAAAAAATATTCAAAAGATTGTAAATGTCCGTTGTGCAAAAGGGATCATTTTATGTTTGTGTGCGATGAGTTTCGTAAGTTGTCAGTAGAAAATCGTTTAGCAAAGGTGAAGGAGCTTAATGTGTGCTTTAATTGTTTACGTCCTGGTCATTCAAGTAAACATTGTAAATTGTTCCACTGTAAATATTGTAATCGCAGACATAACACGCTTTTACACGTAGAACAGTCTAATCCAAATGTACAAGATCCAATGCCTAGTGTTGCTTTACCTAGCTTACTAACTGACGTTTCTGGAGGTGCACAATTACAAAAGGGCACTTCTGAAAACGTTGTATTATCAAGTGACACTGTAGAAAGTACTGTCCGTTCTGTTTTACTCTCCACAGCTCTGGTGACAGTGGTCAGCAACCGAGGTGAGAAGTTCGACGCCAGGATCCTTCTGGATAACGGTAGCACAGCCAATTTTATCACTGAAACACTGTGTCACAAGCTGGGATTGCCTAGACGTAACGCTAACTCCACAATATCAGGTATAAATAAGCAAATATCTAATAGCACACAGTCTTGTAGGTTTACAATTCAGGCTCGGAATGGTGGCTACAGGGAAACTATCACTTGTATGATACTACCTGAAATTACGAGGATATTACCGTCTTCAGCTGTAGATTTTGGAAAAATCAACATTCCAACAGACATTCAATTAGCTGACCCAACATTCCATATTCCGTCTGTAATTGACATTCTTGTTGGCGCGGAAGTGTTTTGGAATGTGTTAGGTTCCTCATCTATGAATCTAGGTAGGAATCAACCCAAACTTCACGCAACAAGACTCGGATGGATAGTTTCAGGACCAGTTCCATTGCGTTCATTCTCTAATAAACAGTCACACTATTGCAACGTGTCTATGGATGAACTAAATAATAATCTAAACAGGTTTTGGGAAATAGATTCGGTATCATCCAAACATACTTTGTCACAGGAGGAACGTGCGTGCGAAGAAAGTTTTCGTTACAATACTACTCGGGATGATCAGGGTCGTTTTGTTGTCAAAATTCCATTAAAGGAAAATCCTAACATTTTAGGTGAGTCATATGAAATGGCTAAACGACGATTTCTGTCACTGGAACATCGTTTCCTGCGTGATCCAAATTTCAAGAAGCATTACGTTGCCTTCATGCAGGAGTACGAGCGTCTTGGACACATGACAGAAAATCAAACGTCTAGGAAGCCTCATTCAGGTGACAATGTTGAGTATTTTTTGCCTCATCATGGGGTCGTCAAAGAATCCAGCTCGACAACGAAACTACGAGCAGTCTTCGATGCCTCAGCGGTAACCACGTCGGGCGTGTCATTCAACCAAATCCAGATGGTTGGCCCGACTATCCAAGAAGACCTATTATCAATCCTGCTAAGATTTCGGCAATACAAGTATGTTATCTCTGGTGACATAGCTAAGATGTATCGTGCCGTTGCTGTTACACCTTCTCAGCGTGGTTTGCAGCAAATCATTTTTAGGACAGATCCTAAGTTACCGTTAAAGACGTACAGTCTTAACACTGTGACCTATGGCACGGCTTCAGCTCCATACTTAGCGACAAAATGCTTAGTCAGTTTGGCTAATGCCGCTACCAGTATAACCGTAAAGTCTTCAATTGAACGTGACTTCTACGTCGACGATTACCTGTCAGGAGGAAATTCAGTTTCAGACGTAGTAGAGATGGTCAAGGAGGTTATATCTGTTTTAGCATCAGCGAATTTTCATATAAGAAAATGGCAATCTAATAATTCGTCAATTTTAGATCAGGTTTGCAACAGCTCAGCAGTTTTAGATTGTCTAAAATTGTCTGAAGATAAGAACGCGGCCTCGAAAACATTAGGTTTACGTTGGATGTGCGAGACAGATTACTTATCGTTTTCTATTTGTATTGATGCTGAGAAACAGGTGTCTAAACGCCAAGTTTTGTCAGTCATCAGTCAAATATTTGACCCATTAGGCTTGGTCGGTCCATGTGTGGTCGAGGCGAAAATCGTAATGCAGAAATTATGGTTAGCCAAGTGTGACTGGGATGAGCAGGTGCCAGAGTCTATATGCAATTTTTGGTACAATTTTGTTAACACTCTTCCATGTTTAAATAATCTAAAAATTTCAAGATGGGTTGTATGTGACAATGCTATATCGCATGAAATTCATGTATTTACAGATGCTTCAGAGAGAGCTTATGGTTGTTGCGTGTATCTACGGTCGGTGAACAGGCAAGGCTCAGTTAAGGTACATCTTCTTGCATCTAAAAATCGTGTAGCACCAATAAAGCCCACTACCATTCCACGTCTCGAGCTCTGTGGGGCGTTGCTAGGCGCAAGGCTGTGTGTTAAGGTTCAGAACTCTATTACTTTGCCTGTGACTAGTTGCCGGTTTTGGTGCGATTCAACAATAGTGTTGAGTTGGCTAGCAATTTCACCGAGTCAACTAAAACCTTTCGTGCGCAATCGAGTCAACGAAATACAGGAGAGCACTACAGGTCATACGTGGAGTTACGTGCCGTCTAGAGACAATCCGGCAGATCTTGTTTCTCGTGGGCTGAAGGCTGACCTTATCAGCGAGTGTTCTTTATGGTGGTCGGGCCCACAATTTTTGTTAAATGACGAAAAAGACTGGCCAGCTATGCCCAATAAAACTGTGAAACGAGATCTACCAGAAGTCATTACATCTAACTTCACAGATCACTCGTTTCTCACAGATTCACAAAATTACGTACATTCTTCTCTCATAAATCCATCATTCATTCATATATTACTCCATAAATATTCAAATCTAAATCGTTTACAAAGAGTGGTGGCCTACATACTTAGATTCCTATATAATTTAAAAAACAAACCCATGTTACAAAATGCACTGTCAGATCAAGAACTCCAAGATTCTCTAAGTCTGATTTTACGTCAAGCTCAAATGGAGATGTTTCCCAAGGAATGTGTCATTCTTAAATCTAGCAAGACTTTGTCTCGTAAAAATAGACTTGTTTCTTTGAGTCCCTTTGTCGACAAAGATGGTCTCATTCGTGTAGGAGGTAGACTTGACAATTCTCCTTATGATTATAATATCAAACATTATTTAGTTTTACTATGCTCTAAACATCATGTTACTAAAATCATTTTTTATAAATATCATAAAGATTTATTACACGCTGGCCCTCAGTTATTGTTAGCCAATATACGACAAATGTATTGGCCTCTTGGCGGCAGAAATCTTTCTAAGTCTATTGTGAAACACTGCATTAAATGTTTTAAATACAAATGTCAAAATATTCAACCAGTTATGGGACAATTACCGTCTAATAGAACTCACTTGGAGTTCCCATTTTTGAATTGCAGTGTTGACTATGCCGGGCCAATATTGATAGCGGATCGAAAGGGGCGAGGGTGTAAGCTTGTAAAGGCGTATCTATGCATTTTCGTTTGTCTTGCAGTTAAAGCTGTTCATATTGAACTCGTGACAGACCTTACTAAGGAGGGCTATATGGCTGCTTTAAACCGTTTCGTTGCTCGTCGTGGCAAACCTAAGAGCATCTTATCCGATAACGGTACTAATTTTGTCGGCACTTGTAACGAATTGCAAAAATTCTTACAAGATTCAAATATTTCGTATGAAGTTGCTCAAAAGGGCATTGAATTTACCTTTGCTCCTCCATACTCTCCACATTTCAACGGCATTGCTGAAGCTGCCGTGCGGTCTACAAAACACCACTTGAAACGACTACTACAGCTAACACATTTCACATACGAAGAAATGATCACTTGCTTGACTCAAATAGAAGCTGTTCTTAACTCCCGTCCTCTCACACCACTTTCCTCGGATCCACTAGATTTCACTGTCCTCACCCCTTCACATTTTCTGATTGGACGATCACTTATTGCTGTTCCGCATCCACAGGTGACTGACACAAATATCAGCCGCTTGGAGCGTTATCACAGAGTGGAGCATATAAAGCAGCATTTTTGGAAGCGGTTCCATTTAGAATACATTTCTCTGCTGCAGCTTAAGACCAAATGGACTTCATCTACAGGACAACTGGCAGAGGGAACGTTAGTTCTCATCAAGGAGAGAGGACAACCACCACTGCTGTGGCCATTGGGACGTGTCACGAAGGTCTTCCCGGGGAACGACGGGACAACGCGTGTGGTCGAGTTGAAGACGAAGAAGGGGACGTTACTACGTTCTTTTAATAATATTTGCCCACTTCCTCTAGTTTGAATGCTTCAACCCGGGGAGGATGTTCACGCAGACAAGACGTGAATCATAGACAAGGCGCGGCGCGGCGCGGGACGACACCGCGGCAGCGGGCTGGCCGCCCGCACCGCACTCCACCACCGAGCACGGTCGACGACGCGCGCGCATATTACTTGTCCTAAGTCATTTCCAACATTATACTGTCCTTCAGAACCATAATATAAGTGTTTTACAGTCCACTTTAGTCTCATTTTATAAACCTTTAATTAGGTCCTAAACAGTAATATTCTCGATAAATACATGAAAAACTAAGTTATTTCCATGTTTTACTGCTGCTTACCCTAGCTACCCCCTTACACTACTTACTTAAGCACCAGTTACTTTTCCATAAGTAAGCTATAGTTGCTTAAGTGGTCTCTACTCTACTGTTGAAAAAAGAAAGAAAAAATGGTAACACATCCCCTTAGCTCACGTGAGGATCTTCCTCGCACAGCAACCTCGCGCAAAGCTATCAATTATAGCACATCTATACTCGCTCAGCTACACCAGTACACCACTCAGCCTTGATCGAGATAAAACATCGCAGCTTAGCTCCCACCTCGCTAATAGCTTAGCTGCCTAGCTCACCTTTGTTAGAAAGAAAACGTAATGGAACATGAATTATCGAGTGCATTTCATCTTGGACTGCATTATGTGATGATTGATATTGTATTTTCTTGGAAACAGTGGTAATATTAAATGAAAGGACTGGTTGGAAATTAACTGGAATAACTGACTTCGTATTTGGGGTCTTTAAACTCGAGTTTGATTACTTTGAAACTGTTTTAAGATGCATATTTTTTCAGGTGTTGAGTACGAATGTAAATGGCTGGGGGAAGATCAAAGAATTAATGGATGGACTGTATGAAATATGATATGGCAAGGAAGGGAGAGTGATAACGAATAATAGAGAAGTATGAAAGAAGACATGTTGCGCCGACCCCAAATAAATAGATATAAAGACAAGAGAATTATGATGATATTTTCAGGTTTTTCTGTCTCATTTTGTTTTGACTGGAGTGTATTAAATGAGTTTCCTCGAGTTAAACAAGAATATACCCAATAATTAAGAATATTACCCGGTATTCAGCTACCAACTTTGCTGACTAGCAATCAGGATTAGAGTTCCATCATCAGCCTACAGCAGTCTATTGCCGGACATTATGCATCTCTACACGACATTCATCTCTCTTCTCGGTTACACTTATCCAGCCCCTACCAGCCACTTATTCCGAGCGGTGGCGCTCCTTCTAGCCCAAGGTCAACGTATTTCACTTTTCCCGAATCACAATCTCCAGTCAAAACAATGCCCACCCTAACAGTCAACTGTTATACGGCTTATCTCGATTCTTGGCAACTCTCATCTAGCTACAGGGTCACGGCATGACGTTCAGATTTTCTGACATGGGTAAAAAGTGGCATGAGGTTCTATTTTCCTCTTATCAATGAGCATTTAAGACCGCCAAATTACTCAATCAAATACCAATTACGAAACTGTTCCTTCCGGTCTGCTTGGCAATTATTGAAAAATTAAAACATTCACAGACGAAATATACAGTCATACAGAGAAAAAATAGCTACTGTACTCTTTGATTGAAATAAAAGTCATCATCATCATCACTTCAGCCGAATGACGTCCACTGCTGGACATAGGCCTCCCCCAGGCGTCGCCACATTGACCGATCCCGTGCGTCTCGCATCCAGCGCCTTCCCGCAACCTTAACCAGGTCATCGGTCCACCTAGTGGGAGGCCTTCCAACATATCGTCTTCCGGTTCGCGGCCGCCATTCCAGAACTTTTCGGCCCCATCGGCCATCCGTTCTGCGAGCAATGCCCCTGCCCTGCCCACTGCCACTTAAGTTTGGCAATTCTTCGGGCTATGTCGGTAACTTTGGTTCTCCTGCGGATATCATCATTTCTGACGTGTTCACGCAAGGAAATGCCGAGCATAGCCCTCTCCATTGCCCTTTGAGTGACTTTAAGCTTTCTGATAAGGCCCATTGTGAGCGACCACGTCTCGGTACCATAGGTGATCACTGGCAACACACACTGGTCATAGACTTTTGTCTTGAGACACTGCGGTAAATTGGACGAGAAGATACCACGCAACTTCCCGATCGCCGCCCAGCCGAGTCGGATTCGACGGATGACCTCTTTCTCGAAGTTGGACCTACCTAACTGGACCGTTTGTCCCAAGTAAACATAATCGTCTACAACTTCGAGTGTAGAGTCTCCGATCTTGACAGGAGTGGGTGTTACATGGGCATTCACCATGACCTTGGTTTTGTCCATGTTCATTTTAAGACCCATTCTTTTGGAAGCTCTACTGAGGTCATCGAGCATTTTACTGAGCCTCTCCATGGTCTCAGCCATGACTATTATGTCGTCGGCAAACCGATGGTGAGTGATGTACTCGCCATTAACGTTGATGCCAAGCCCCTTCCAGTCCAGAACCTTGAAGACGTCCTCCAGCGCAGCAGTGAACAGTTTCGGAGAAATTACGTCTACCTGTCTTACGCCGCGCTGGAGAAGGATAGGTTTCGAGGTCTGATCCTGAAGACGGACTCATGGTGGCGTTTTTGTACAGACACTTCAACACCTCAATGTACCGGTAGTCGATCTGGCACCGTTGGAGAGACTGCAGTACAGCCCAAGTCTCCATCGAATCGAAGGCTTTCACGTAGTCCACAAACGCTAAACAGAGAGGCAGGTTATACTCTTCGGTCTTCTGTATAACCTGCCACAGCGTATGTATGTGGTCAACGGTGCTAAAGCTTTTTCGGAATCCGGCTTGTTCGGGAGGCTGGAAATTGTCAAACCTGCGCGCGAGACGATTCGTGATGACTCTTGAAAACAACTTGTAAACATGGCTAAGAAGCGAGATAGGCATATAGTTCTTCAGCCGGGCATTGTCGCCCTTCTCGAAGAAGAGTACCACCACACCCCTGCACCATGCCTGTGGCGTTTTGCCCACGAGTATGACGGAATCAAACAGCTTCTGAAGGGCCTTGAGGACCGGTTTTCCACCCGCCTTCAGGAGTTCAGCCGTGATTCCGTCATCACCCGGCGCCTTGTTGTTTTTAAGCTGTTTCAGAGCCATCCTAATCTCGTACAGGCTGACGTCCGGGATATCTTCGGTATAGTGTCGGGTCAATCTAGCTCTTGAGTCGTTTGCTAGACTCGCAACGGGTTTGCTGATTGATGTGTACAACTGTCCATAGAATGTCTCGATCTCCCTCAGAAGCTCCGGTTTGGCGGATACGATCCTGCCATTGTCGGTCTTCAGTTTCGTGAGCTGGCTCTGCCCAATAGCCAGATCCCTTGAAAAAACCTTGGAGCCTTTATTTAAAAGTTCGTCCCGACCGTATGGACAGCTTCCACGAACCCGATCTTCCCTAGGCACTCGAAACGATTCTGGAGTTCGAGTTGAAAGCTCTCGGGGTTTTGGACCTGGATCTGTGCTGGACGGAGCGTGGACTTCATCAGTCGAGACCTTTCAAGCTTAATATTAATGTTCAATGTGTTTCTTACCATGCGGTGATTGCTCCCGGTTTTTTCCGAATTGATCACAGATACATCATTGAACATTGGTTCACCCTTGTTTGGTATAACAACGTTTTGTCGAAAATCGCTTTGGCTAATTTTAGTTAGAATAAAGTCATTTCGTATAATTATTCATTTGACCGAATAATTAATGGGCAGATTTTTATTTAGCATATTTATTTCTTTGAAATAATGTCATTTGACCGAATTTTCAAATGCACTAATTTTACACGAAATCGGTTAGCACGGCGTTTTGCTCGGGGTACCCGCCTTAAGCAACAAAGTCGCTTTAAGGGAGGGAGGGAAACGAAACAAAGTCGACGGAGCCCCGCTGCGCGGGGCTCCTATTTCTGTCTGCAGGGTCTAAAGTAACCTAACATGAAGGAGATGACGGGCGCTGAGTTCGCTCGCTCACTTCAGCTCCCGTCATCTCCTTCGAACCTAACCTATCCGTGTGGGGTGCCCTAAGCTCCCGAGCTCGCTTCGCTCGCTCTTGGGGTTATTCTCGGTTTTTTAAATACATGTTACACCACCTGAACATTACATCAAATGAACATTATACCTTTTGATCAATAGCGCAAATGTTGTTATCGCAAATAAATATTCGATGAACTGAAAATTCTGTCAAACGATATTATACAAAGTGATGATTTTCTTAAACGTTGTTCGATTTAGTTATATTATATCAAACGTTGTTCTATCAAACAAGGGTGAATCTTGAACATTTGCTTCATGGTAGACATGATGAAGTTGATCTCATTTTTTGTTGCACAATCGGGGCTCTGCCAGGTCCACTTCCTGTGTTCACGCTTTTTGAAGAAGGAGTTCATCTTATAAAGGTCCTCCTTCTCCATAAAACTGGCCAGTAGGTGACCCCGGTGGTTCCGTGGCCCAACTCCAAATTGCCACACTTGCAGCTCATAAAAGCTTGAAATAATAGTAGGTAGCATGAATTTCTCAGTAACCAGGAGTCAGGATTTGTGCTCGGTTTATGACAAAAGGTTCGCGCCTCGCATAGGCGCAATGTGGGTGGTACACCATCAGTTCAGCACTGGCAATTATGTTGGCAACACACACTGGCCATAGATACTCGTCTTGACACACTGTGGTAAGTTGGACATAAGATATCGCGTAGCTTTCCGAACGCTGCCCAGCCAAGTCGGATTCGACGGTTGACCTCTTTCTCGAACTTGGATATACCTAACTAGACCGTTTGTTCCAGGTAGACATAATCGTCCACAACTGTATCGTCGGCAAATCGAAGTTGAGTGATATACTCGCCGTTGACGTTGATGCCCAGCCCTCTCCATTCCAGAACCTTAAAGATATCCTTCCGTGTAGCGGTGAACAGTTTCGGATATATGACGTCTCTCTGTCACACACTTTGCTGCAGAAGGATAGGTTCTGAGGTCTGATCCTGAAGTCGGACTTACATGGTGTGGTTTTTGTACAAACACTTCAACACTTTGATGTACCGGTAGTTGAATTGGCACCTTTCGAGAAACTGCAGTACAGCCCAAGTCTAGATCAAATCAAATGCAAAAGTACCGAAAGCACCGAAGAGTATAACGTAGCGTACGTAACGTAGTAGTTATACTCTTCGGTCTTCTGTATACCCTGCCGTAGTGTAGGTATGTGATCAACGGTGCTAAGGCCTTTCCGAAAACCGGCTTGTTCGGGAGGCTGGAAATCATCAAACCTGCGCGCGAGTCGATTCGTGATGACCCTTTAAATTAACTTGTGGACATGCCTATGAATCTTTGCCTACCTTTAGTGAATACAGGCGTGACCGCGTGATGTTATGTTATCATAAATTGCTTGAGGCCTAGGAGTCTAGTCAAGAGTGAATAGGTTACTTATAGGCAAGCGTGCTACACCGTCGACCACATCATCGCTTACCATCAGGCGAGATAGTGGTCAAACGCAAGCCTTAGATATCATTAAAAAAAAAACTCACCCAAATAGCTTCACAACGACCAGATCTCATGGCCTTCACAGATATGATTTACGATAGACAATGCAACTACGCGTTTACAGAGCAGTATTGTTCAAAAACTGTCGCGTTGTTGTCGCAACGCAATGCCTCATCATACTGCCCACATCCAACGGATTTCTGTTATTAGATGATAATTTAAAATCTCCAACAGATTTATCCCAACTCCAGAATATCATCAAGATATGATAATCCACAGCATATTATGTATGCTGTGGATTATCATCTTAATAATATGCAAAACAATAGAAATGGAACAAAAAAAGTTAACAAATAAGATCTCCCAAACCCCGACAATCATTCCGTCAAATTGCCCAAATTAGTTCGCTACCAACCTCAGGAAATAAAAAGAACAAAAGTAACATCCCACACGTTACAATTTTCAAATCCTACGCATACTTGACTTGCTCGTAAATAAAGAATACCTTTTCTTTTGCGTATTACGTATAGGGTGAAGGAAGACCGTTAGGCTCCCACAGACGCCGCTCAAGTCATCATCATCATCATCATTATTTCAGCCGAAACACGTCCACTGCTGAACATAAGTCTCTCTTTGCGTTTTTGCACAAAATTGGTTAGTTACTGCAAACGGAATGATAATTAGTAGAACAATCCGCTGCTGGATTAAAGAAGTGTACTCACACAGTAACTCCGAGCTAGACCACTGCTAAGCATGTGCTTTCAACAATTATTACCATTGTAATTAAAATTTGTGGGAAAAAATTAAATAAAGAAATAAATACAGAAAATACGTATCAAATTTGAAAAAAAACTCTTTAGCCAGCAACCACTTACAGCTACAATTGTGACGTATCTTCTGCTCTTAACCAGTACAATGGCCAAAAAACTCGTGGGATGAAAAATAGCCTCTCTGGGTTGAATGTTTTTAAAGAACGCGGGGTCTTGTCGACGCTTTTGTTTTTAAGGGTTTGGCTTTTTGGCGGGGCCAATGGGAATAAAATTGTGGACTTATGAATGTTAAAATTGTAGGCGGTTTTTATTGTTCCTTTACATTTGTCGGTTGGTTTATTGTTTTTTTTTTTGCTATATTAATTGAATACTGAATATTTGCGGTATGCTTTATTTTTTTGTTTTACTTGACACAAAGAATGTAAGAAATTCGAGCCAATAAGTGAAAAATACGATACCAAAGAACGAACGTGACCTTACTTTAATGATAACGATTGTCAGGTTTTCAAGATAAAATAGAGTTTGGCAAGTATTAAAATTGAAATAATTCAACGTTAAACAATTATGATGCTTATTTCATTGATTGCTTCTAGAATTGAGATTTTATGAGATAATATCAATGAATTAATTAATTACCTATTAAATGAAATCATGATATTGCATCGTTTTGCTATTTAAAGAAATGTTAATGGTATTTCTGTTACGGTTGCAAATAAGTTTTTTAAGAACATTCAAATAACTGATCAGCATAGATTGCAAAAAACGTCAGAAATTTTAAAATTAGCTGCCCGCCCTGGTGATTTCATATTAATTTACTAAATTATATAAGTTCTTAGTTTCTTTTAGAAGCGAAAATATTTAAAAATAAACATAGCCTTCTATCAAGGCTATGTTAATTTTAAATATTTTCGCTTCTAAAAACGTGCTTTTCGCTTTTAAAAAAATATCTTCATAAAATATTATAAGGAACGCTAGCAAAACAAAATATCGTCGTCCAATTAAGTCACGTCCCACGTAAGTGACAGCGATCCACGGAAATTGTGGGATTGTGCCTTCATAATATTGTTTGAAGGAAATCTTTGCTATAGGTATTTTAAATCAGTTACTTACTGAGAAAAAAATTGTTTTGACGTTGTTACTGTCTCGTACAAACAGTGAAACAAGTTACGATGTACGTTCTATATGTTTTAACCTTTTAACAGGGTTCCGTACGTCCATTTTGTGAGCAGTGGTGGCCCAGTGGTATCGGCCGTGACTTACAAGTTGTAGGTCGTGGGTTCGAGTCCAGCCAGGTGCTTTACTTTGTGTAAATTATTTCTTCACCACTGCTCTCAAAACGGTGAAGGAAAACATCGTGAGGAAACCGGCATGTCCTAGAACCAAAAATTCGAATACATGTGACATCCACCAACCCGCACTGGGCCCGCGTGGTGGATTACGGCCCATTCCCTCCCACAGAGAAGAGGCCTGTGTCCCAGCAGTGGGAACATTAATAGGCTGATGATGTGATGTGACGAGGGTTCCGTACCCGAAGGACCCAATTGGAGCCTTATTGCTGTCTCTCACGTTTCTGTCTGTCTGATTGTCCGTCGTCTGTCTCACAGGTTTTAAAGCCAAACGGTTGGAGTTAGAACCAGTCATGTGTAGGCATCTTGTTAACCTAAAGTCATACAAATTGACAATTTTTTTTTTTTTTTAAAGGCGTACTTCAAAAGAGGAGAGTGAAAAAAAATTGTTGGCCTTACCCATCGAATTGCATATCGTTGTTTAGAGCTTGTTGTATAGATAAAGACATAATTTTTGTTTAAAAAAATACTAGAATATAAAAGAAAGAGAAGCCACCAAAGTCAGCTTTTTTTACCCGTTTGCGTTTTCAAAATGTTGTTCCGAAGAATTTTTTAACTTCCCACTGACCTATGATCTTCAAATTTGATGATTATGTTTATTATTACGTATATTTTACTAACAAATATGTACCAATATGTTGATGAATCTGATTTTTTCATTGAAATTCCCTCATTTTTCTATTACAACCAACTTCATTTTGCGGTTTGGTACGGAACCCTGATTGTGCGAAGTCCGACACGTACTTGGCCGGTTTTTTATATCACTAATCCTAATTTTTGTCCACGGCTTAGCGAAGCTTAGATAAGAGTGTTGTGCACGATTTTATCAAGTTTTCACATCCTTACCAGGCTTTTATTACTAAGTCGCGTTATATTAGGCAAAAAATTTAAAGCTCCCGCAGACAGGCGCGAAGTGACAACGATGTAACAACTCGTTTTCATAGAAATTATTGTATCTATAGAGAAAGTTTACAACATTTTTTATGAAAACTCGCTGTCGCTATGTCGCATTGTCACATCGCAGTCTGTGAAAGCCTTTACAGATTCAATCGCCAACAATTTAAAATAATGATCAAAATTGATTATTATACATAATGGCGCCGATAGCTCTGAAACCAGATTTTTATCTTTTATGCTTGTTACGTATCAACCAAGCTTTGCTAATAGATTTTTAAATTAATATGATGATGATAACCAAACTGTGTTTGGCTGACTGGATAATATTTAAGCTGTGCTTACTTATCATGAGTCGAGCTGATAAAGGAGAAGAACAGCTATAGGTAATAAGCTAGATGGGATCAGGTTATTTTTATTACAATGGCGACCAGTTAATTGCCGAAACATACAAACGATTCAACGGTCTCGGATACCGCAACGAATAACTTTGTTGCGGTATCCGAGACAATTGAGAGAAGAACAAGAAAAAACATAATTCCCACATTCATACCAAACAGAAGACAAAACAGAACCAGGTCAATAGGCACATAGGGATGTTTACAATTGGGATAAACCCAGTTGGTTGTAGCTTAATGGAAAAAGTATTTCCTAAGACTATTATGCAACGCCTACATTTTTAATGTTTTTTTTACCTTCGCGGGAGGATAGAGTCCTAGCATACGTCAAACAAACAACATTAAAATGCCTACCTTAATCGTAAAAGCACTACATAGAGACAGTTATTTTCACATTTATTTTTGTTTGAAAGTGTTAAAAGGTCTAAAGATGTCTAGAATATTAGTACATTATGTAAACCTATCCCTACCTGTTTGAAACAAACTTTTTGTTCATAAGTATTGAAGAACCTACCCTACCTAAAAAGTTCGATGTCTCAGACCGAAAACCTTCGAGGTAACGATAGGCGATGGAATCAAAAAAAAAAAATGCTAAAATCCTCTTTATTTTTTTTCCATTCCGTACCGCAATACCTGAAGGCTAGAAATACTGATATTCAGGCGCGTCTAGTTTAGGCTCTTTCTACACAAGTGCGACTTTTCCCGACCGAATCGGAGAGGGCGGTTCAATTACAAGAGGTTTAAAAATCTACTTTACCGTCTAGTTTAATGATGCTTAATGTGGTAGAAAATGATAGCTAAATTAATAGAAATAATGTCCTAAGGTAGAGTTACATTATTACGTAGAAAAAGGTTTCTTTACAACGCAAATTATTTCTGAAATTATTCTGAAAGTTCGATTCGATATCCAGTAAAGTTGAACTAGCGTTTTCCATCTTTTATTGTTATTCGAGCCAACGTCATTCAATTTCAAATAAGGACTCCAATCAGAAAGTAGCTTTAAATTAAATAAGCAACCATAGAGATGGCGGATCAAAAACATTAAAAATGTGTGCAAAGTCTCACAGATATTTAGCAGTTGGTATTTTTAGCACAGAGAATTATTCGCCACTAACAACTAAACAATGTCTAGACACTAGACTCCAGAACACGTCGTCCATAATAGAAAAGGTCTAAGTGAGCTTATATGTCTGTTCCACACGTCTACAGCTGAAATAACGAAGCGAATTTTATGGAATTTTGACAGAGGCATGGCAAGTTGGCAACTTTGCATAACGTGAAATAAAAAAGTACACACAAGGATTGAAAAGTTGAGTAAGAGAATTAAATATGGACAAAATGCTAGTATTGGGGTAATTTCGAAAAAAACAAAATCAATTTTTCAATATTTCCTTGTTACAGCATTAGTACTTAGATATGGGGGGACAACGTAGGCCCGACAATAAGTCGTAAGAAAAACAAAAAAAAAGATTACATATTATATAAACAAAAGAAAATAAATTGAGATAAAAAGTTAACAAATGTTAACAAGCATCTAGAAGGCCTACGAAAGTGTCTTTGATAGGTACCTCAGTTTTTATCGTTTTACAACCTGACTTCCGAAACGAAAGTTATTTTTGCACTTTTTAGTGTTTTGCTTAAGAAGTCGGTTCGTTTTTTGTGAAAGAGTTTTATTAGCCCTTACAGAGTTGCATTATGTGAATATTGTGCAATTCTAACAATATTACATACAAACGTGTAATTTATTAACTCCTTTTTTTTGAAGCCTTCCATTTCTCTTGAATCTACAAATACTTAACTAGAACCTAGATATATATATGAGAATACTTGAACTTTAAAATAGATGTCCTAGATATGCGGCACGACATTTTTACACTACCTATTCCAGAAAACTTTGAAGTCCCATTGAACATTTTGGAACTCCAACCCACTAAAACTCCACAGTGTCCTCTTGTGGCGCTTGCGGTGGGAACACGGGAATGCGTTAGCACTCGTCCAGCTTAAAATTAGCATCAAATAAACTAACCTTTTATATTTCACAGACACCAAAATTCCCAGAATTCTCGTAAAAGCACAAGTTAAACACAAACCACACCACAATATAATAAATCTTATTTCACATAATCACACACAATAAAACAAATTAATCACACACCAAGAAAATGCCTCATTTGTGAAATAAAACTTCATACTTTTTACAACATTACACTGAAATCCAGTTGGTTTTTTACGAGCGACGTAATTTTGGAGAGAGAGCGCGCGTCATGCGGACGGCACGAGCGAGGAAGCTCGACTGACGCGAATACTGACGATAGTATGCCGTAGCCGTAGCCCGTAGCCGCCCACCGTTGCGAAATCGTATAAACTCGTACAAAAAAAATGCAGCAGCAGTGTATTCCTGTTTTTTTTTTATTAGTAAGAGTGTAAATAACTTTGATTTCGTGATGAATTGCATGAACTAATTCCTCCTAGCCTGTTCTATCATCGGACTACAAGACGTATGGCGATGCATCATCGATACATGGTGGATATCCCAACCATACGCACCAAACGTTTTGGGTGTACTTTTATTATGCGTACAGCTAAGGAGTGGAATTCCCTGCCAGAGTCTGTTTTTCCTGATAGCTACAACCCGGGAGTCTTTAAGTCAAGAGTGAATAGGTTTCTCCTAGGTAAGCGTGCTACATCGTTGACCACATCATCGCTTACCATCAGGTGAGATAGTGTTCAAGCACGAGCCTATCAATTATTAAAAAAAAACAAGCCGTTAATACTTTTAATGAATGAATTTGTCAATTTTAGTTTTTTAGGGTTCCGTACCCAGAGGGTAAAAACGGGACCTTGGGGTCTGTCTGTCACCAGGCTGTATCTCATGAACCGTGATAGCTAGGCAGTTGAAATTTTCACAGATGATGTATTTTTGTTGCCGCTATGACAACAAGTACTAAAAACAGAATAAAATAAATATTTAAGTGGGTCTCCCATACACGGAACGGTACGGTACGGAACCCTTCGTGCGCGAATCCGACTCGCACTTGGCCGGTTTTTTAGTAATAACAATTGCAAAATGCAAAATAACGTATTGAAAATACGAAGATTTTTATAGCTGTTTTACTTCTCTACTGTGGAGTTTCTTGCCGGTTGTTCTACATAGGAAACGACCAACCCGAGCCGTGCACCTTTTGTCAACGTTTTATAAGTGCCCATGTAGGCTTATGTGAAATAAAAAAATGCTTTTGATTTTGATTTCTAGATTGCCCCTAAATAGAGTTGAGTGATAATAAACTTCGAAATGCCAACTTTTAGCCAGTAGGTGCAGCAGAGGTTTATCAGTTGCTATTTTTTGACTCTACCTTCGTTTTTGCGTTTTCATTATTTAGTCAGCGGTGGCGAGCATTTTTCGCGAAATCGCACCTCGGGGACGGGTTGGCCGGGCGACGTCGGGCGATAACGGCGCGCGTGCTTAAAACGCTGATATCTCGAAAGTTTGTATGGGAGCCATACATAAAACTTATGTTGTTGGAATCGTTATGAAATATGCTATCAGATTTCAAATGGATTATTCCAGTTTTGACATGTATTATATTGGTAAAAAAATTGTAAATTTAGCGTAAACCTTCGAAATAAAAATTCAACAATGGCGATATGTTAAAGTAATTTATATAACAATTCTGACTAAAAATAACACCCATGTCACGCTCGATAGTGAATCGATAGACACTTTTTTAAATTCGGTCCAGTAGTTTTGGCATGACGAGGGATCATCCAAACTCTGACTTGACTTAAGATCCTATGTCCCCTAGCTGGGGCAGAGAGCTTCCACAGTATTCCTCCATCGAGACCGGTCTTGAGCTTCGCGCTTCACCTCGCTCCTCGCCATTCCAATGCTTGTCGCTTCATCTAATACGGTACGTCGCCAGGATTGACGGGGACGGCCTCGCTTCCTTTTTCCTTGAGGATTCCAATCTAAGGCCTGTTTAGGAATGTGATCGGAATCCCTCCGGAGCGTGTGACCAATCCAACTCTATTTACACCGCTTGATCTGGCGGTCGATAGGGGTCTCGTTGCATCTCTCCAACAGCTCTACATTAGAGATGATCTCGGCCAGTAAATGCCGAGGATGCGACGAAGACATCGGTTGACGAAGACCTGGATTTGGCGCGAGATGTCCTTTGTTACCTTCCACGTTTCACACCCGTAGAGCAGCACGGATTTGACATTGGACCCGAAGATTTTGAGTTTAACTCTTCGGGTCAGTTGCCGCGATTGCCACACAGGTCTCAGCTGTGCTAAGGTAGCTCGTGCTTTGGCAATCCGAGAAGCGATATCCTCTTCAGTTCCTATCCAAACTCTGGTACCTAAATATTTATAGGTTAGGTACATCCATACGTATACGAACTTCATACATGCTCTTCGACTTTGTTTTCCGTTTTTCAACACCGACTTCGGAAATGAAAGTTATTTTTCACTTTAAAGTGTTTTGTAAGTCGGATTGATTTTTATCGACTTAAAAAGAAAAACTGAGGTAATCAATTCGACACACATGTATGTAATATTGTTGGAATTGCACAATATTCACATCTATTACTTTGTTCTGGCTTTAAAACACGTGTGTCAAATTTCATAAGTGTATGTATGTTGGTTTGTATGTTTTTTTGTATGTTTGTTTGTTTGTTTATTTGTATGTATGTTTGTGCACGTATTTCTCCGAAGCTACATGTCGGATCCTGATCATTATTTTTTTATTGGATTCTCTCAACTTAGGAAACAGTGCAAATTTCATCAAAAGCGGTTCAGCAGTTTTCAAGATATGGAACCTTATACAAGGTCTGGTAAAATTTGTCGTAGTTCCACGGCATTAAACTTAAAGCTAAAGGTTAGTTACTTACACAAAATTATGCATGAGCTCCTTCAATTCAAGAAAAGTTAAGTAAGTAGGTAGTTTTTTTATATTTTTCCAATCTCCGCGTAATTGTAATGCAAAAGCAAAGCATGTAAGTGAAACCTCTGAAAAAACCCATCTGAACATCAAACGAATTTTCTTAAGACTTCGATTTGCCTACAGTTAAGGTTAGTTCACAGAATAAGAGAACTAGCTTCAATTGAAAAACCCTCCTGCATTGTTTGCGAAGCGGTATTAATAGTGTTCTTAAAATGTGTTTAAACGCACAAGAATGATCATCTCTGGAATGTTTCTATATTATATAGAAATAGTTTATAACGAGTATACCAGGCCCCTCAGAAAGTATTGCGAAAAAAAGTTTTTATATATGGGAGACTGGCCAGTTATAATGTTTTTCGAAAATATGATTATTTATAAGTAAAAATAAGTAAGTTCCAATTTCAAAATTTCCCTCCACATTTTTTGCGAGTTAATTCAAAGTATTGTGTCTCACTGAAATATGGATCTGCGCCGGGAACATTTTAGAGCTATGATTTTATACGATTTCAAGTGTCGCCTGAAACCGGATGAATCGTACGATAGACTTCAAATGGCATTCATGGATGAAGGCCCTTCCAAGGCAACCGTGTATCGTTGGTATAACGAATTCAAGCGCGGTCGACCAACTTTGGGGGATGACGAAAGAAGCGGTCGCCCTTTGACGGCTGTTACCGAAGAAAACGTGCTAGCAGTGAAAAATTTAATCCAAGACAATAGGCGAATTACATATCAGGAGATTCAACACATATTGAAGATTGGATCGGGAAGCGTTCACGAGATTCTACACAGCCATCTTCGCGTGAGGAGGATAGTATCACGCTGGGTGCCGCACAACCTCACCGATGCTCAGAAGCAGGCCCGGGTGGAATGGTGCCGTGATATGCTTAACAAATTTGAAGCAGGCTCGTCTCGGCGTGTTTACGACATCGTTACAGGTGATGAGTCCTGGATTTATCAATACGACCCAGAAACCAAGCGCCAGTCGACTGTTTGGATGTTTCAAAATGAGCCAACGCCTACCAAAGTGAAGCGATCTAGAAGCGGGGGTAAGATTTTGATCGCTAGCTTTTTTAATTTGACTGGCCACTTGGTATCAATTCCCTTACGGGATCAAAGAAGCATTAATGCCGAATGGTATACTACCAAATGTTTGCCAGAAGTTTTCTCTGTTATAAGCAACAAGCGACCAAACACAGGGCTCCGCGGGCTACTGCTCCACCACGACAATGCACCTGCGCACACCGCACTCAAAACGAGGGACTTCCTGGACAGCACGCCAGTCAAACTCCTGGGTCACCCTCCTTACAGCCCTGATCTAGCACCGTGTGACTTCTTTTTATTCCCAAAAATAAAAAATCAGCTCAAAGGGATACAATTTTCGTCGCCGGAAGATGCGCTGGCTGCGTTCGAGCAGGCTGTAAACGAGGTGTCTGCGGCGGACTGGAAAAAGTGTTTTGAAAACTGGTTTAGGCGCATGAATCTTTGTATAGAGGCTGGTGGAAAGTACTTTGAAAAGATTTAATAAAAATATATGTACGTATAGAACAATTTTTTTTAGTTTCGCAAAACTTTCTGAGTGTCCCACGTATATTTACCATTTTCCAGACAAAATCATATGTTTCACTAGAAACTGCATGATTTTAAGCAAAAGGAATATGTTGGTAAGTATCGTAGCAGGTGTTTTGCAGTTTCTACCAACCCTCAAGGGTAAAAAAAAACCTGAGTGCATTTAAATTGAGAAACTTTAACAGAAAGTTGGAAAATTGGAGATCCAAATAAAACACCACGTCTGAGCGTTATTATCGTTGTTTTGTGCTTCAATGCGAACGTTTTAATTAAAATGAATGAATCCACTGTTACCACAGGATATTTTAGGGCTCCGCAGAAATTTTCTAAAAAATGAAGTCAAGAAGTTAAAGTCCTGTTTCATGAGACGAAAAATAATAAACATAATTGGCGAAATATAACATCAATGAAATACCCAGAACCTAGACTTTCTCATAAATAATCTAGAATTCTAAATCCAGTCCTAGCTCACAGAGATAAACAATCTCACGCAATTCGGAAGATGCTAATTAAGACAAAAGTTCGTAAAACGTACCTACTTGTATACTTACTGCCCAAAGTCTGATAGATAAAGTTTTCATCCGCCCTTGACCTTCACTTGGTATAAGAAGAATTCTAACAACCAGCTTATTCAGATATGGACTATATAGTAAGAATTGTATGTTATGTCGACTACCTTGCTTCCTGGTTGCATAACTTAGGTAAGTAACTTTAACCGACCATCCCCTTCGTTTTGACTCTGCAATAACTATTTCCAGCATAATTTTTGATGTAGACTAGAAAATTTTCAAATATTTGAAGCCATGCCATGTTCTAGAACGAAACACATGCGAACCACCATTGGGTCCGCTTGATGTCATTTCTGTGTGTAGAACATGTCTGAGTGTGGATAAAGAAAAAAAAACCAAACGTGTTTACTTACTTTATGAGACTAGCTTCTGTAACTTCTGTGTGTTTTCTTAATCCTGCTCTGTTACTATATAGTGGAATAAAACGCTTGATTCATATCAGTTAAGTTTAAGAGCTGACCTCTTGGAGATGTAACTTTCTATCTTCGTTATTTTGTAGAACTAGCTAACTCTGCTCTAAAAAATTGGATAGTTTTCATTTGTGTTTTATTTTTTACGAGTGCAAATAACCATAGTTCTTAAAAGCATCAAACATAACCTTATTAAAGTGAAATCAAACTTCAACTACTA
The DNA here is from genome assembly GCA_949775005.1 of Orthosia gothica. Lineage (NCBI taxonomy): Eukaryota > Metazoa > Arthropoda > Insecta > Lepidoptera > Noctuidae > Orthosia > Orthosia gothica. The sequence continues at coordinate 28,130,273 of OX459036.1, forward strand.
CATTGCTTCAGACAGAGTTTCAGGGTCTTTGAGAACTTCTTTTACACGGACTGCAGGTACATTGCGCGGTTGGATTGCAATTTGGGTTGGTTTGGTGCTTCAAAATAGCCTCTATGTTTGCTGTTACTTAAAAGTACGTCCAGCGTACCCTAAATAGCTTTGTTAAATAAATTTAAATAGCTTAAAAAGCTGCCGCAGACAAACAAAGACGCGGTGGAAAGTCTCCCACAAGGTAGACCGATGACCAGGTAAAGGTCGCTGGATGCGAAAAGCACAGGATTGGTCGATGTAGCGACGCCTGAGGGAGGCCTATGATATATAGTAGTGGACGTCTTTCGGCTGAATAACGATGATGATAGACTACCTATTCTCATAAAATATACGTCATACCGTTACGTGAGAAAAAGTGAAGCATGTGGCGCGTAATCTGCACAAAGAAAATCCCACGTGTGTACAGTCCCCTAAGAATCAGTTTCTCCAGCGTTTACCACTTTAACTCGATACCCACGAAGTGTTAGTAATCAACTAAATACCATCTACATTACCATGTAAACTGCCACCGAAAATTGGTTTGAACTAGATCTATTAAGCAGTTTTTTTTTATACGTCATAAATCGTAAACCGCAATTTATCAAGTACGAAACCCTTCGTGCGCGAGTCCGACTCGCACTAGGCCGGTTTTTTATGGTTTTATTGATGTGTTTATTGCAGAAGTGCTATAAGTTTCTGACTGGATTGAAGTTTTCCTGCGCGACCTTGTGAAGTTTTCAGATACCTATCTGTTACAAAACTGGTATTCTTTAGAAAGAAAGCTATGATGAAATGTAACCTCTCAGCAGACCAATGTCTCAATATGGTCGCAGCAAAATATAGATAACATACATCTCAATCGATTTTGTGCGAAATCCTGACAGACACATGATTCAACCCGACACCGACCGACCGGACAGTAAACCCGTTTTCTTTTTTCCGGTTTTGCTATATTATTCTGCGATGACGTTGCTCGCGCGTCAAGATATAAAACTGTATTTATTGTTAAAAATTCAAACAAGTTAAATCAGTTCCGCGCAATTTTGAATTGTCAAGGTGTTGGTCATTCAGAAAGAAGGGTCCGCGTTCCAAAGCAGGCCCATGTTCTGTGGTAGACTAGTAAGTTCATCATTGTCATTTTAGTCGAAATACCTCCACTTCTGTACATAGGCCTCCCTCAAGCGACGCCACGTCAATAGATCTTGCATCTAGCAGTTCTTTAGGTTCTCATCAGCTTACGTTCCTGAAATTACGTGAGAACTATCAAATCCTCCTATTTGCTAAAAGATGAAATATATTTAGTCAGATGTAGGGAAAGATTTAATCTATATCGCGATAGCTGTTTATTTGAAAATTGTACTGGGATTGCCAATAAATTGAAGTCTAGCGTGTCTGTAACTGTACCAGATGCTATTGATACCTACCGCTCACAAAGCAATGCTGCTCGACAGCAAAAACATGACCGTTAATAAGAAGTCTCCGAGAGAATTTCTATCTCAAGGACCTTCTACTACTATAACTTATGTAAAGTAACATTTCACCTCAACCTCGCGACCGTTATTGGGTACATTTGTCCCCCATAGTTCGCTTACAGCCAGTAATGTTAGTACTTTGTCGCGGTCGATCCTAGGAGTTTACAAATGCATCTATTTCTTGGAACGTTTCAGCTCAGTGGCTTGGCGCTTAGTACTGCACTTTGTAACAATTCCTGTTATATTCGATTTGGAAATCTAACTTAGCAATTTCATGTGTCATGTGTGTTTTATAAAACATTCTTTTGACGTGTGTTGTGTTTTTCGATATAAACCGATGCCGTTTTTTTTATGCGAATATTGAAAACTGGCCGCCCATTGCACAGGAAACAATGCGTCATCATATGTGTCTGGGAATGGTAAAGTAAATATCACTAAGTTCTTCCTGCATAGGTTAACTATCGTTATCCTTTGTCAGCGCAGCATCTCTTCTTCCTCCATACATCTCCGTCATCTAATTAGTCAGCTTCTTTCTAGCCACATCATCTTTCACAAGGCTAGAACTTTGAAAAAGGTAAAAACCCGCAGGCTTATTACGTATCTTTTGCAAGAGCAAAACGATAGCGATTTCTGCGCAATAATTGCTCTTCAATACAAAAGTCTCAAAGCTGTTGGCGGTTTTTTTTAATAAGTGCATTTGACAAACAGCTAGCGATTAGCAAACGATTAAGTAGGACCTACCATACCTACACTGCAGGTATTTCCGACTTCTATGACATGAAGCGTTTAATCGCTATCGTTTTGCTCTTGCAAAAGATACATAATAAGCCTGGCGATCTTAAGGTTGAAAATCCCAAACCACACAGACAGAAACACAGTCACATTTATTCATATTTAGTATGATGTGTTGACCAGTCCGTGTAAATAATACTAAGCCGGATAATCCGTTAGGCCATACCTCAAGTGGCGACGCACGGACGCGCGGCGGCGAAGGAACTGTGTAAGACTACTGATATGGTGATATGGATATAGGATGTACTTTGTGATGTTCGAGACCATTTTAAAGCTAATCAATTACGTGCTTGATTTGCGACTGTAATTTAGTCGCACATTCATACAAACAATGTTCTTACTTTGAGTATGCATCGATAACCGGAAGAGATTTTCTCGCTTTTATCCTATCCCAATTAGATAAGTAAAACTTGTTGTTTTATACTACTTGACTATAGCGCAGTTACTTCATACACGAGGAATTGTGTTTGCTCGTGGTCAAACTTCATTGACATTGCACTTTTTCAGCACGCTGTATGCATGTAGTTTTTGTATGTACAGTAATTGATAGATAAGAACAAATTAATATCAAACGTCCAGTGAGGCGAATCTCGCATAATTATTTTCCTCGTTGTATGAATGATTGAAATTAAAATATTCAGAACAAAAAACGGATTTAAAACCACTCAGGAAACGTGGTCCCACTGCGATGTCCCACTGGTGGGACAAAAGTTTTTCGTGGTCCCACCAAACACACACTTGACCGTTTTGTTACGCCGGCCGTATTGAAGGAACGCCATAAGGTAAATATTACCCACATTATAAAAAACATGTGAAGCGTAAACGTGGGACAGTTCTACTTCTCAAAGACCGGCAATATTACAGAAGGCATACCTATAAAATGGAAATGCTACGCCCAGTTAGCATTTGACATTTGCATTGCAGCCAACTGAGAAAAGAAAAGTGTCGGGGTCCTTTACTCTGAAGGTATCTAAATTATTAGTATTGATATTACAAACAGCAAGTCATTTTGAGAATTTCGTATACAGTATGGAGACCACATAATTATTTGCTATTGCTTTTTTGATGATATACAAAATCGGTCGGATATACAATCGGTCAAGTAATTATTAGGTCGAATAAAAAAATTTTTTTTTTTTGATTTATTTTGTTTAAAATTTCATATTTAAAACGGTTATTAAAGTTAAAAACCTAAATTATAAAAAAATAACCTGTAAATTATCTTTCATAAAGAGATGATTTCATTACAAAATGTCAAATCTAGTTAATAAACAATGAAATAGATTTTAATGGTTATTTTTTTAAATAAAGTGAGATGTACATTTTTATATTATAACTTCGAACCCATCATATTTAATTGTGATTGACTGTACACATTTATAACTTAATGTTTATACAGAGAGGATCATTCGACTAGTTTGACCAAGAGGAAATTTGATTCCTCGTGGTCAAACCAGTTGGACTAAAAAGTTGGACCAGAAGCGGCCGAAAGGTATCTGGACTGGACATTAATCCATTTTTAATTTATCTATTTATTTATTTATATACACTTCATAGTACACCCGAAAATACAGGAACAATTGAAACTCAAAACTAAAAAAAAATATGTAACAATAAAATTGATGTATGATGTAAATCTAGTGCTAAGTTATCGTTTTTCGCTTTGAATGAAGGTACAACATAGTGCTCAAGAAACTGGTTTCCAAAGGACAAAATAATTTTTACATAAAAATTCCTAAATGTATTATTTTAACGCGATTCGCTATGTCATAGTATAAGTTTTTGTAAACAATTCTGCTCTACAAAAACTACATCAGCAGTTACAAAACCCACATGACCATATGAACCGTCGAAAGGCCACATTCTTGGTGGTCTGGTCATTCAATTGACTTAATGCTCGCTCGGACGCTCCTCATTGGACACGCTCTATAAAACTGCTGTGGACCACTGTGACCCACTGGTGACATAAGCATAGTGTAGGTATATATAGAGAGGGAATATTAGCGGAACGATGCAAACATAATGGCACTACGTTTTGAATGCTTCTTTGCTCATATAGTTCAATCATCGCAAATGTGATTGACGAATGTGAGGTGAGATTAGGCTAAAGGCTCTCTTTTACCTAATTGGCAAAGAGGTGGAGGTGACCCATAATGGTGCTACCTTACTGTCGAGGAATACTTAGTAACCCATTTCTATGATGTAAGTTTTGTATAAAAAAGCCATCTTCTGAACGTACATTAATCGTAGTATGAGGTGCACCAGCATTCCTCAAACCGTTTCAAAATTACTTGGTAAAAAATAACGATCAAAGTCGGTCAGATGCCCCGAATGATGCATTGACACCTATCGTTTAAAAATTGCTATAAATCGTATAGGCATATCTAATATCCACGTAAAGGGCGGGGAGCTCGTGACTAATTAATATCAGCTGCTCGAAACAATGTTCAAGGTAAAGCAAAGCTTGCCGAGGTCAGCCTATGGATGGGTGACCGTCGTCCATTATATACCAAGACTCCTTCGTGACTAGAAAAAAAACGTTAAGCTGTTGGCCCTGGCTAATTATTGTAGACATAGTTGGCAAGTAGTTCCTAAATAGTCTAAATGCCTAACCCCTATATTCCAAGTCATGTCTTCCAACTCGACTCCAAATCGAATCATTAAATTGACAGCTATAGCTTTTTATTATAATAATATTGATTTAGCGTTTTTCCGTTTTCTTGACGACTGAGTCGAGTGGAGGTACTGCAAACTGATTTGGCATATAGGTCTAAAGGTGAATGTTAACTATAGGGGAATAGCTCAGAAAACTCATAAACCAAACGGCAAGGAAGCGGGTCTTACTGCCTACATTCGCAATATTAAGATTAAGCAATTTATTGTGATATTCAAAGATCAACATGTAACACACTACCGTTCCCTTCGACCAAAGCTATCTACGTCAAAATCACCGTAAATTCCATTCATCAGACGTAAACTTTACTTACGAACATTCTATATTATTTCCATGCCAATAATAGCATATCATGATACAGTAGTAATTATTATACCATTGATTTTGACTTGCGATGCATGAACTACACTGAGCACCGCAACAGGAATGGAGATGGGAAATAATTGTATCGATGAATTAAAGCAGGACACAATGAGTCGAGGGTTTATGAGTCACGATTTAAATATCGATCAGTTTTAATGAACCACCATTATGTGGATGTTAAGGATTTTATTATATGTGTCACTTGTTTATTGAAACTCCGGCGTTTTAATTGAATTCAGGTTGAAATAAAACTTGATTGTCGTTAATCAAAGACCATATAACCGTTAATATTGCAAGAGTTTTTAAACAACTACAAAACCAATTAATTGAACAACAGTTTTACTTTTATTTAATTATTATTCATTATATTTATTTGTATTTTTATTTAATTAGATGTTTTAATTACGGTGTTAAGAGGATTGATGATTGTGTTGAACAAAAAGTTATAATTTAATTTCTAATGGTATGTTTTTTGATACTATTCATAAAGGTGTTTAGTTATTGGAATTTATAAGGTTGATTGACATTGTGGTAGTTTTAAACTTTTTTTATTAAAGAACTCGCAGTTGGTATTCTAATGCAACTTTTTGCAATAAATTAAACATGTTAATCTAATATTCATAAGATCATATTTCTTTAAAAAAAAAACTTTTCACAGACCTAGAAAACTATAGGACTCCACATGCTTCGACCTTTACATTCTCCTTTTGCTTCATTTACGTTTATAGAATCTAGTTATAGGCGTAAGCCGATTATGGGTACTGCGCACCTAGCCTTCATCATTTACGTTGACAAAATCTATTTATAGACGTACGCCGTTAATGAGTACTGCGCACCTGGCCTTCAATAACGAACTTATTATTGAAGTAATTAACTTCATGATGTGAGAAGCACTGGGGACTGGTCGAAGGCGACCCATTGGGGAGGCATATGTCCAGCAGTGAACATCTTGCTGCTGAATTTATGTTGATTTACACAAATACAGTTTTTTTCAATTGTAATGTCTATATTAAAACTTTGATAAACTAACTCACATCTTTTCTCTTCACTAAACGGTCATCAGCTAGACTGACCACAGCATTTCCTCCTAGCCTGTTCAAGCTCCGATTATAAATTGCGGGCCCTTTATTGTCGTTAAGTAGTGCTGTCTTGTGGTGCCTTTGGTGGCACTTTGTGGTATTTTCAGTCGGTTTGTCGTCTTTAGCGATAATAAATTGTCGTGGGTTCAGACGATTTAGTTTGTGCTGCGATTTTGGCCAATGAGGTATTAAAGTTGAACTAGACCAGTTAATGTAAGGAACTTGTTATTAAATGAAACCAAAATACATTGTTGATGACGAGAAAAGCTGTAGAAAATATTGCAGTCTTTTCTATGCTTTAGCTATACGTACCACGTTTAATGAATTACCCTAAGAGGTCTGAAGACACCAAATCAAGTCTGCAAGCATTTCCTTCCTTACTTACACTTAATTATGATAAATGGTGAAGGAAGTGGGAAGGCCTTTGCTCAACTGTGGGCAAAAACAGGCTAAATAAATAGAACTGAGGACCGTCCCATAACAACATTTTATTAAACTAAATAATTTGATTAATTTTTACTGACAGTTTAATAAAGCCTGAAAATTATCTCAACTAAAACTACTCTTTTAGTTTGATCCTGTCTTTCTAAAAGTCAAACTAATCCTAGCCAATTTTAAACCTCGCAACATGCTGTTTTAGTGCCTTTTCAAACGCACCGGTTTCCGGGTAGCCGGTGCTGGGTAACCGGCGGCGAAGTGTATCGGCATGTATGTTAGCTTTCACACGTACCGGCGACAATGGCTATACATTCGCCGCCGGGGACCCGGCAACCGGAGCGTGTGAAAAGGGACTTAAAGCAGGTGACCTCAAGTCAAACCCTTCGGTAAACCAAAACATTTGATCTATCAAACATTATTCACTTTTCGAAATGCGCTTGAGAAGTTTCTGTGATCAGTATATAGCGTCTCCCAAGTTCTTATTATATACAACAGCTTTCGGACGACGCGAGCCGCAGTGATTTTTGTGGTCCTTCTAATTGACTTTATGTGGTCACACGAGTTTGTTTACTGGCTTAATTTACTCTAAATTGTAGAATGAATATCGTTAGTTTTTGTTATCTGTGTAACGGCTAGGTCTGCGCTAGGTAAGCTGCGCAGGCCGCTAACTGATAGTTAGGAGGTAGTTAGAAAAACAGCTTGTTAATTTAATACATATATTTAGGGTTATATATAACAGCTAGGTCGTGGGTTCTAGCGCCACTCAGTTCTGAACAAATTCCTTCACGCGGATAAAATAGTAAAAGGGTACCGTCCCTTGGTAGCACGTGGTAGACGCGGGGACCGGTCAGCACCGGCACAGCGATAGGTCGCCGGAACTGAAGCAGCCAGGGGTGCGCAGGGTAGGCTGCGCTGGCACCGGCTCGCGCGACGGCAGGCCGCAGGTAGGCAGGCTAGACCGGGCAACGTGCGTAGGCTGGCACGGCGGTAAGCCGCAGGTGTCAGGTAAGAGGACCTGGCGGTGGGCGTAGGCAGCGTGCAGGTAGTTGGCAGCGTGCAGCAGTGGGAGAAAATCAAGCCTCAGCCCGTACAATGAGCCCTGAAAGCACCATAGGGTGCGCATGTTAGATGCGGTGCAATAAGCAGCAAGCCGCATGCGATGTACCAGCTTCGTCCCCATTTTAGGCCAAGGAACGGTATGGGAACATTATAGGTAGCACATCGCAGCGGTTTACAGGTAAGAAACTTGCAAACATAGCAAGCACATTGACAGATGCAAAGTTAGGTTAAGTATGAACACGCTAGCATTTATTAACATAAGTAAACGTGATCACTTACAATAAAACACGGAGACACAATCCAATGCGGTAGAAACACATGCTCATAGCAAATTCCTTTGTCACAGGCGACCCTTAGCCACGCGTCCAACATAACAGTGCAAAACTGATATTAAATAGGTGATGGAATCGGTATTGGTCGCCTGGCACAAAGAATAAGGTACAATAATTAAACTAATGAGAAACTCACCCTAAATCGGGGCACACAGAATCGTGAGGATCGAAAGTATGTAGTCAGCTAAGCCACCGGAATCGAAATGAACGAGTGACAGTATTCCGGAAGGTTAGAGTTGTGCCGTGTTTTTAGAGATGTGACTATTAACCGACTAATTTTGATATTAGTATCATTCGACTATTTTCAGTTGAGATCCCACAACGCTACATCTGTTTGGAGCAGTATGTAAATGCGATCACAACTGCTCTCATTATGTTAGAGCCGGATCCTATGAAATCGATCCTACTGCTGGTATCCAATAGACCAACCATAAAATAGCCGCGAAATCTGTTCGTAGTTAAAGAGCTGATCTTTCAATCCCCTGTGATTTCAGTTCAGTTTTATTTGTAGAATATGGCATATGGCAGTTTAGTATATTTTCGATATCTATAAAATCGAATAAATTACAATGTTTATTCCTCCGATAAAAAATCAATCTGAAAGTGGATACATAAAACCTAAATTAGATTTTTTGGAGTTTTTTTTTAATATAATCTATAGGCTCTCGTTTGACCACTATCTCGCCTGGTGGTAAGCGATGATGTGGTCTAAGATAAAGCACGCTTGACTAGAAGTAAACTATTCACCCTTGACTTAAAGACCCCAAGAAGTCAATTCTGTTAACCGAATTTCATCTTAAATTCTCATTACAATGCCCACATAGTTCGGTACTTTCATGCCTCTAGTCTTACTGTCCAAATGAGTTGGTCCTTAAAGTCGTGCTTTTCATGCAACAAAGCTCCAGAGCCTTGAACATCGTCGCCGAGTTGCCAGCTTGTCAGTTTTTTATCGGTTGCATTTCGGGGAGTGTGCGATGGAATTGCATGATCTGATTCGGCCCAGCCCGTTCCATCATCAGACTACCGTCAGCCGGCGATGCGTCATCGGTACATGGTGGATATCCCACCCATACGCACAAAACGTTTTGGGACACTTTCATTATGCGTACAGCTAAGGAGTGGAATTCCCGGAGCCTGTGTTTCCCGATAGAATCTTGGGGTCTTTAAGTCAAGAGTGAATAGGTTTTTTCTAAGCAAGCGTGCTTCACCGTCGACTACATCATCGCTTGCCATCAGATGAGATAGTGGTCAACCGCAAGCCTATAGAGAATTAAAAAAAAAAAATAATTAAACTATATAGTTATGTAACAAAATATGCAATCCTAAAAGTTTTAGGTACACGAGTTCAGACAGACAAATCTCTGAAGTATGAATGTTCCATTTTTAGGGTTCCGTAGCCAAATGGCAAAAAAACGGAACCCTTATGGATTCGTCATGTCTGTCTGTCTGTCGTTCTGTCCGTCTGTCTGTCTGTCCGTCCGTATGTCACAGTCACTTTTTTCCGAAACTATAAGAACATATGCTGTTGAAACTTGGTAAGTAAAGACTGCAGTTTCACAAAACGCGATATAAAAGACATCTATAGAACACGTGCGAAAAATAGTGAGATAATTAACACGCCAATAATTGTTGAAACCGGCTCGACCCTAACTAAATCGGAAATTATGAAAATGGGTAAGGCATTTATGATTAAATATAAATCCAAGTTATGCTGTAAGCATCTAGGCTTTAAATCGCAGGAAGATACTCCTATCTTCCTCTCTGACCATCTCACTGCAAAGGGTTCCCGCTTGCATTTTCTTGCTCGGGACCTAACCAAATCTGGTGACTTTAAATTTTGCTGGATCGCTTATGGAAAAGTTTTACTCAGGAAAGACGAACATTCGCCAACCATAACTGTTAGAAATGAGCAGCAGATCCATCAGCTGAAATTCAGCAAGTGACTAAGATATTTCGATTCCCTAATGGGTCTTAGTTGGTTACTACAGGAAGACATCATACTATTGTTTTTCTGTTTTTTGATGTATTTGCCTACTTTAAGTAATTTGCTTAGATCTCCTCTGTTTTGTTACCATGTATTTTTTTCTCTAACCTTTGTCTTTGTTTGTGTATACACTTTTTCTTTATATCATAAAAACAATAATCACTCACAAACATATTACTCAGCTTGTTGTTTCGTTACTTCAAACTCATTCAGCGTATATTTTAATTACAATAATTATTTACTTGCACGCCAAACTCACATTCACTTACTTATACATACTCAAAAACATACCAATAACATTCATTCCACACTTAAATACACTATTAAAAAACGGTTTCAAAATCTGTATAAGACAGCGAAAAACAATAATACTTTTATATTAACAACAACACAACTTGATGGCACGTCCTTTCTATCGATAAATGTATATAATGGTTGATTCATTGCAAACCCTTAATGAGCTAGATAGCATTAATATTGCGCGCAGTATTGAATGTGACTGTTCGGAATTGGCTAAACACATAAATATAAAAAGAAATGACTTTACTGTTGTCGCTCAAAATATAAGGAGTATCTCTTGTAACTTTGACGATTTTGTTATTACTCTTTCGAATTTCAAGTTCGAAACTGACGTTATTATATTAACTGAATGTCGACTAACTCCTGGAAAAATTATCCCTCAACTAAATAATTACTCGTCCTATAAAACGTCCCACCAGTTGAACCAAAACGATGGGGTAGTTGTCTATATAAAAAATTATCTAAAATCTAAAGTTAAGGAAATAAAACTATCTCAGGCGTCTTGTTTGCAGCTGGAAATACTGAATAATATTATATTATGCATTTATAGATCCCCTTCAAGCATGAACACTGAGGATTTTATCAGTTCCTTAAGTTCCCATCTGGATACTCTACAAACTCAGAAAAATATTATTATAGCGGGGGACATTAATATAAACATTAGATCTAAAGATATAGAATCATCTTATGAACACAGAAACAGAACTACTTACCTTGACATGCTATCCCTGTACGGAATATTACCTGGGCATACTCTACCTACTAGGAATGAAAACTGTTTAGACCATTTTATGTTGAAAATAAACAAACAAAAAATCTCAGCATCCATCGCTATCTTACACACTAGTATTACAGATCACTACACCACACTTTTATCCCTATCAAAATTAAAAAATACCCCATTAGCTAACAAAACTAGATCCACTGTAGATTTTGAGCAAGCACTTAAGTGCGTGCAGGAAAGTAATCTAGCAGATTTACTTTTTTGTAATGATCCTGAAACTCTAGCTAGCCTTCTAGTAAACAAGCTAACGGAGTCCATCAATAAAAGTACTATTCTTACTAAAATCCCTAACAGTCAGCGCATTGTAAAACCATGGATAACCCCAGGAATTTTACGTTGTATTAAAAATCGTAACAAGCTACAAAAAGATATTAAGAGAGATCCATACAACGACATATTAAAAATAACATACATAAGATATAGAAATCACTGTAATAATCTTATAAAAAAATTAAAACGTAAATATGAAAGAGAATTAATTACAAAATCAGTTGCTAACAATAAACTACTTTGGAAAAGCATTAAAACTATAACTTTCACAAATAAACCTAGCAATTGCAATACAGACTTACTTAATATAAAATCGACTCCTTTAGAATCAGTCAACTATATTAACGAATATTTCGCGAACATTGGTAAGAGCCTTGCTCAAAAAATCCAGCCAGCGTTAACCTATGATCATAATGACCTAGACTGTTTACAATCAACTCAACCCAACTCCTTCGTTATGTTGGACACTGACGATGATGAAGTGAATCATATCCTAATGAGTCTAAAATCTGACAGTGCGTCTGGTTGGGATAATATTTCTACTGCATTTCTAAAATATATAAGAAAGGAGGTTGTGCCCATAATTAAACATCTTGCTAATCTTTGCTTTAGTGAAGGCATCTTCCCGACTTCCTTAAAGCTAGCTATTATTACGCCAGTGTACAAGAATGGGGACAGAGACGATGTCTCCAATTTCAGGCCTATATCTGTATTACCCTCTATATCAAAAATAATAGAAAAACTTATTAATATAAGGCTTTTAACATACCTAAAACATTTCAACATACTATCTGAGTCACAATTTGGCTTTCGTCGAGGGGTTTCTACTGAAGATGCAGTTACTGCACTAAGTACTCATATTACCGAACAGCTTGACAAAGGTAAAAAATGTATTACTGTATTTTTAGATCTAAAAAAAGCCTTTGACACCGTCTCTGTCCCAATCCTTGTAAGAAAGCTGGAATCTATTGGGGTTCGCGGGGTGCCTCTTGGCCTTTTCAAGGATTATCTCAGAAACAGGAAGCAGAGGGTTAGAGGTTAGCGTCAGAATGGCTGGTTGCCTAAGACAAGCGGCTCTGAAAGTATATTCAAGAATTGCTACCCAATTGCTTATATTTGCTACATTTCTTCAATAATTGCTACATATGATAGATTCAGAGAAATATGAATATTTTTTTGACCAGCCATTCTGACGTCAGGATGGCTGGTCACGTCCGTGTTCAGCATGAAGGACGCAGAATTTCTAAAAGTTTGTTGCATCAGTAATTGCTTACTAATTGCTACTTTCACGAATTTAAGTTTGAGCTTCGTACATACATTAGGAAAAAAAATAGAGCTTTTATTAAAATTTGTACAGAGAAGAGCCTTATAATTTAGAAAGGCAACGGTTTTTATACTACAGCGACTTGCTTGTTCAAATCGTGCAGGCGTTTACTGTTATGGGTCACCCACCCCAGATCTGTTGACGCGCAATCGACTATTTGAAATTATTAATGTCAAACAAATAGACAACATAATTATTATTATTGGAGCAGCATATACCTTCCTAAAAAAGCATAAATATGAAACACGAGAAATGTATGAAAGAAAAAACCGTAATACATCGTCAAATCTTTATTTAATATTATTTCTACGTGTTCATAAAATCAAAGATTACTTTATAGCATATAAAATACAATGGGGGATCACCTTCTTTTTGCTCTTTAATATCTTTGTAGATTGATCGTCATAACAATACCACTGTGTATTTCGCTTGCAGTGAGCTTTATAATGACCAATTTGAATTGCAGGTGATGGAGGAATAAATTCTATTATTGACAATAAAGTATATTTTGTGTCATGCAATAATAGATGGATCGGGGGATCATCTAGTGAAATAAATTCATTTTAATTAAATTCAAATGCAATAAGGTCTCGTAAGACTAAAGAAAATGATATAATACCATGACAGTTATGTCGACGGCATTGTGTAATTTCTTCACCATTAATAAGTGTATTTGCGGCTTCTTGCAACTCGTTAACAGTTGTATTAACGTATATGTGTAGAACAGGTATTTTCCGCTGAACATTGTTGATCGGGCATTCTAATTCTGTGCAATGTTCCCTTGATTTCTCTCAGAAGCTCAGGTTTGGTGGATACGATCCTGCCATCGTCGGTCTTCAGTTTCGTAAGCTGGCTCTGCTCAATAGCCAGAACTTTCTCTTGTTTAATGTTAAGGTGTTTTTGTTTTTAATGCAAATAAACTCATTTTTCTTTCTTTCTTTCTGTTGAAAACACCTTGGAGCCCTTATTCCATTCAATCGCGTCTTTAATACGCTCAGTATTAAAGCGGTGGAGGGCGCTTTTCAAGGGGTTCTCTACTGTATCACCTTAATTTTTTATCCATAATTTAATGTGCCATAACTTTTTTTGTCCTAATCATCATTTGTCCGAATGATAACTTACCCGAACTTAATATCAAATAATATCACATGCCATAAAATTAAAATCCCTAAATATAAATTGTCCAAAATCCGTTTGCCATTAATATTACAATCAATAACATAAAACCGTTTTCAATAAAAATTTAAAAGTCCTAAATTCAAATTATATTATTTTACATCACATCATCATCCTATTAATGTTCCCACTGCTGGGACACAGGCTTCCTCTCTGTGAGAGGGAATGGGCCATAATCCACCACGCGGGCCCAGTGCGGGTTGGTGGATGTCATGTCTTCGAATTTTTGGTTCTAGGACATGCCGGTTTCTTCACGATGTTTTCCTTCACCGTTTTGAGACCAGTGGTGATGAAATAATTTACACAAAGTAAAGCGCCTACCTGGGCTCGAACCCACGACCTACAACTTGTAAGTCGCGGCCGATACTACTGGGCCACCACTGCTCTCATTTTAAATAAATAAATATATTATACAAGTACTCAATAAAGCAGTTGATTGTGAACATGTGGTTTTTGTAAGCAACCAAGCATGCAGCATGCAAGCAAGCACGCAGCATTTAGCACGCAAGCAATCACGCAGCATGCAGCATGCAAGCAAGCATGGTTTCTGTCACGGCTCCGGCGCTGCGGGGCTCCGGCGGTACTACGCGAGTTTATCGTCACAGGTTGAACGCTCACCACCGCAGCTTCGGCTTGCTGACCGGCTTGGCCAGCTAGCCTCAGCCGCGGCGGTGACTGTTTCAACCACCTGCTCCACAACTCGCGGGCCGCCTCACCTCTCCGCGCCTACGCGATTTAAAATTACAATCTAGGGGTAGAGCAGACAAGACTGCGTGGAGTCTGATTTACAGCGATTCGTTTCTGTCATTAAAACCAAATTTAAAGCAAATGTTTTAAGGTCAAGTAATATTAGGAGATTAAATTATTATAGTACTCGATATTATGACAGAATAATATTAGAACTAAAGATTTGAACTAGAGATTATGTTAATCAAAATTGTGGGATTTTGAACATTAACAAACGTGTTATGGATAATGATTTTTTTTTTTTTTAAGAGAAGAAAGAGCGTACCTTTTCAAGGAATTCGAGATGTCAGTTGAGCTGCCGGTAGTTCCACGCATCGTCTGAAGACTGCAGGATCATTTCACGCCTCTCTTTGCACGACGGGTCTTGAAAAGTATAGACCCGACCGTATGGACAGTTTCCAAGAACCCATTGCTGTAATCGTCCACGGAGCTACCTAGGCACTCGAAATTCGTTTCGATCATTTCATCGATTCGATCGATTTTACGAACACGTAGAAATAATATTAAATAAAGATTTAACCGGTCAATGTGGCGCTTGGGGGAGGCCTATGTCCAGCAGGTGACGTCTTTCGGCTGTTATGATGATAATGAAAGATTAAACGATGTACTACAGTTCATTTGTCGTGTTTCAAATTTATGCTTTTATAGTTAGGTATATGCTGCTTGATTAATATTATGTTGTATTTTTTGTTTGACATTAATAATTTCAAATATCTTAATCGATTCCGCGTCAATAGATCTGGGGTGGGTGACCCATAACAGTGAAAGCCTAGACGATTTGAACAAGACGCTGAAGTGAAAAAAATACTGTTACCTTTCCAAAATATTAGGCACTTCTTTGTACCGACTCTAATAAAAGTTTAATTTTTTACTCAATGTATGTACGAACCTAAAACTTAAATTCGTGAAAGTAGCAATTAATAAGCAATTATTGATATAACAAACTTTTAGAATGAATTCCGCTTCAATGAGGTGGGTGACCCATAATTGGGAACGCCTGCACGATTTGAACAAGCAAGTCGCTGTAGTATAAAAAACTGTTGCCTTTCTAAATTATAAGGCACTTTTTCGTACAAATTTTAATAAAAGCTCTATTTTTTTACCTAATGTATGTACGAAGCTTAAACTTAAATTCGTGAATGTAGCAATTAGTAAGCAATTATTGATGCAACAAACTTTTATAAATTCTGCGTCCTTCATGCTGAACACGGAGGTGACCAGCCATCCTGAGGTCAGAATGGCTGGTCAAAAAAATATTCATATTTCTCTGAATCTATCATATGTAGCAATTATTGAAGAAATGTAGCAAATATAAGCAATTGGGTAGCAATTCTTGAATATACTTTCAGAGCCGCTTGTCTTAGGCAACCAGCCATTCTGACGGTAACGGGTTAGAGTGGGTCAGTACACTAGTGAAGACGCAAATACGTCATACGGTGTCCCCCAAGGAAGCGTATTGGGACCTACATTGTTCCTTATCTACGTTAATGAACTTTGTAACATGAATGTTGTAAACGCACAAGTCTTCTCTTACGCGGATGATACTGCTGTAGTCTTCACTGATGATACTTGGCAGAATCTTAAACTTAGTACTGAGACAGGTTTGGCTAAAATCGCCAAGTGGTTAACAATGAATTTGCTTACATTAAACATCACAAAAACAAATTACATTTGCTTCAGTGTTTGCCAACGTACACAACCAGAGGAAGATTTTAATCTTAAAATACATACTTGCAATAACGGTAATCACAATAGTTGTGGTTGCTCAACAATCAACAAAGTACCTCATTTTAAGTACTTAGGTGTTATCGTGGACCAAAGACTGTCATGGTACCCACACATTGAGCAGGTTGCCAATAGAGTCAGGACTTTAAGCTGGATGTTCAGGACTCTTAGATACGTCGTTCCCAGGACTGCCAACAATCATTCAGGCCATCAAAAAGATTTCCTTAAGATTATTTATGTTGCGCTAGTCCAGTCAGTACTTTCATATTGTATACCTGTCTGGGGTGGTGCTGCCAAAACAAAATTTCTGACGGTGGAGAGGGCGCAACGCGCTCTTATCAAGTGTATGTACTTTAAAAAAAAACGATATCCTACTGAAGACCTATTTCGACTTGGTAACCTGCTCTCAGTCAGGAAACTTTATATTACACAAATTATACTAAAAAAACACAAGTCTCTTGCCTATGATGCTAGCATACTGAAAAAAAGAAGGAAAGACTTGATATTAAATATCCCTAGGACAAGGACTTTGCTTGCCAGTATGCAATTTAGCAAAAGATCTGCTGCGCTATATAATAAAATCAATAAATACATCTACATTTACCCCAAAACCTACTATGACAGTAAAAAAATAATAGTGGAATGGATACAAAAGCTTACCTACAATGATACCGAAACACTTCTGAAACCTTGACACAAACACACCCTCACACTTATATACTCTCAGTCACACCTACAGGCTACACACCCACTCACATAAACTCACACACATACTTACACCCACTCATACACACATTTGATTTAAGTTAATGTTAATTTGTGTAGTTTTTGCATATATATTTTTTTTTTTTTTTTTTATATAATTCGTTTTCTCTTTGTATAATACGTCTTGCTATGGAAGAGCGGACTCTCCTAATACAGGCACTATCTGCCTAAAAGGAGGATCCAATCAAAAAATTGTTTTTACCTAAACTTGTTTTACCAATAAACTATTTTCATTTTCATTTCATTTTCAAGTAGGTGTATTCTGTGAACCGCATTAAGGTTATCACACAAAAATTAAAAAAAAAAACAATACATTTTGGGGGTTCCCCATACTTAGAACCGAAATTCCTTTTTTTTTTCATTAAACCTATACGTGTGGGGTATCTATGGATAGGTCTCTAAAAATGATATTGAGGTTTCTTATATATTTTTTTCTAAATTGAATAGTTTGCGCAAGAGACACTTCCAAAGTGGTAAAATGTGTCCCCCCCCCTGTAACTTCTAAAATAAGAGAATGATAAAGCTAAAAAAAAATATGAGGTACATTACTATGTAAACTTTTACCGAAAATTGTTTTGAACGAGATCTAGTAAGTAGTTTTTTTTTCAATACGTCATAAATCGTAAACCGCAATTTACCAAGTACGGAACCCTTCGTGCGCGAGTCCGACTCGAACTTGGCCGGTTTTTATTTAAGTCTACATTGTCCCACTACTGGGTAAAGGCATCCCCCAAATCCTTCCAGGTATTCTTTTCCTGAGTCACCTCAAACCAGCTCCTACCTAATAATTTTTTTTAGAAAACTCTTTGAACTCAGTTGTGTATGCCAAATATTGTTATTCTGAAAAGATAAACATTTTCAATATGTTTCTCGTTATGGTCAAAACAATAAGTGGTCCAAGAATTATCCTGGACAAAACGAACTCATAAATCAGCACACTAACTTAACTAATTTTGAAGAGTAAAAAGCCGCATATGTGTCGTTTATGAAAAGCAAGTATTTTTTAATTTATTTATGTGCCTACCATCATCAAAAAGTCAACGCTCTCTTATTATAAAATTGCATTTAAATTCCAAGCAATTAGCGTTGATTACTTGATATAAATAAGGAGGATTAAATATCAAAATCAACATCGACATCAAGAGTTTGTGCCGTTTCTAGGGAAATCCATGCAATGCTAATTTATCCCTTTGGAAAGTCTCGTGCAAATTGATTAGTCACATAGGAAAGTTCAAGTTATTTCTGAGAATTTTATAAAGTATTAGCTTTTACCAATGACTTTGTTCCTGTGAGGGATTTTATTAGGGACAAAGAGCTTATCTCTGAATTTCTAGAAATAAATTATTGGTTCTTCTCAAATTAAATGCAAGTCAAGTGATCGGATGCCATTTACGTTCAAGAAAAAAATATGTTTTCGCCTATGTCCCAGCGGGAATTATACACTAATACCTAATCATGTGATTTATGTTCTTAATGTTTATAATATTTGTATGTGTTATTCAATAGCTAAATAAAGTTCTCAAGTTTAACACAAAATAAAAAACCGCCCAGTGGGCGCTGGTGTAGAGTGAGGTCTTCAGAATCTCAAACGTCATAGGTTTTATTTATTTATTTATTTTTATAGGGAAGACAAACAGTAGTATGCTAGCTATACAAATTGTCATAAATATATGACTTAACAAATATACTACCCACTACAGTTTTCCACAGATAACTACATACACTAAGACAAACTGATTAGCACACGTTATTGTAGTCAGGATATGTAGAAACATTAGACGCTACTGTTGATCCTTCAAAATTTTGATTATAAATAATATGTCAATTGCACAAAACCCTCCGGCCGTTTTCGCAACTGCGATTCGTAACCAGTTGCGAATTAAGAATTTTTATTCCTTGTTTGCAACCGGTTGCGACTCCAGCAAACTTTTTCCTTAACCGCAACTTGGTTGCGAACAAAGAATAAGAACTTTGAAAACTTGCATAGTTGCGATGGGAGAAAAGCATTTCTTAATTCGCAATCAGTACCTAGCCACAGATAATATAATACCAGTATCATCTCATACAAAGAAACCAAAAAAAAAAAAAAAACTTATAAAACATAATACCTATTCTTCTTTCTTACATACAAAATTAAATTATATTTTTCGGATCAGGACACAGATACAGATATGAATTTATTTCTGATTATCCGTTAGTTTCGGTGACAGATATTAAATTTTTAAGAAATTGTAAAAATAAAACACAAATCCATACTAATCCTATTACTAATATAAAACTGAAAGTTTGTGAGGATGGATGGATGGAAGTGCTTTGATTTAAGAAAAGTCAGCAACAAAAAGAAAAAAGAATACGATGCAATAGATGCGGAAATCGATTCGGCAATAAACGACCTGAAGTCCGGAATAATTAGCGTGGGCATAGAAATTATTTGCCCATATGCAATCTGATTCTAAGTGAGGACAAAGTTATGGAAAAGGATCTTTGAAAACTATTATTTTATTTTGTATGTAAGAAAGAAGAATATTTTGTTTTAAAGTTTTATCAAGTCACGATGAGTGCATTGTCAAGATTATATATATACTAATTATCTATGGATATTATTATAGCGGCCAGTATCCTCCTGAAAAGTTTGTATGCTAATCAACAAAATAGAGTGTCAGCAAACAGATAACGAAGGTTGCGTATAAGGAATAAAAATCTTTTAGCGTTACTGGTTACGAAACTTAATCATCAGGAGGCCTAGTTGCGGTTAAGGAAAAAGTTTTTATGATTCGCTACCGGTTGCAAACAAGGAATAAAAATTCTTAATTCGCAACTGGTTACGAATCGCAGTTGCGAAAACGGCCGGAGGGGCACAAAATAGCTTATTGTATGTATCGACTAAACGGCGTGGCGAAGCGGTAAGCGCACACCAGCATTAGATTTGCAAGAGTTAGTAGCGAATAGTTTCCTGGTGCGCACCTCCCGCCCCAGCACTATTCGAGAAACCAGGTAACACAAACTGTTCACCAAGTCGGGGCAATCACATTTGTTTCTGCATACACTATAGAGACTATAGAGCGCCTTGACTGCAATGTAAAGAGACCATATTTTTTGAGAATCGACTGATATGACGTTTTTTTAGAAAACATCTATACTCCATGGCTCGAAGGTACTTACGTTGAACTAATTCTATAATTTCACGATACTTTGCATAATAGGGCTTCCAGATAGGTACTGCGTTTTCTAACTGCTGCGGTCTAAAGATGGACCTTTACAAGTGCAAGAAAGTGGAAGATCGACGGAACTCTCTAGATGCTCTCATAACAAAGCCCGTTACGTTTTTGGCTTAAAGCGCGATTTTTTTTACTATTTTTTTTTTGTTGTGAATATTTTCAAATATGGCATATTAAGATAGGTGTGAGTTTTACCAACCACTGCTTTCATAAAGTTTTTGGTTTCGGAAAAATGTATCTTTCCTTTTTTCGTGAAAAAGCGGCTGCGCAAAACTGCAGCATACTTGATGTTATATTTAATCGCACTGCTATTGCATTTTATATTATTTTATATCAAACTTTGCTTGCCTTTCACGTAATAATAACGTTTAACAGCTATATTTAAGAAACTTACACTAAAGTGCTGCCGACTGGTGAGCAATAAAACGGTAAGGTCATTGCTTGTAAGGTCCGTAAAATGCTTGTTTTTCTCTTTAAAACAATTGACCGACCCTAGGGGGTAATTTGTGTGTTTTTAACCCCCGCCGGATAAAAGGGGTGTTATAAGTTTCACGTGTGTTGCTGTGTATCTGTCTGTGTCATCATAGCGCCTAAACGGATGAACCGATTTTGATTTAGTTTTTTTTGTTTGAAAGGTGATTTTGTCGAGAGTGTTCTTAGCTATGTTTGAATAAAATAGGTTTAGCCGTTCAAAAGTTATGGGCGTTTTACTGTTTGAATCGGGGTGTTTTCGCAAGATAAATGTGTCGGGCGCTTTTTTAAATTTTGAAATTTTACTTGTTTTTGAAAAAAAAAAAAAAAAAAATATATACATTGCTCTCAGTCCTGAGTTCAATCATTAAATATTTTGTTTAAAAACTCTATGTACAACGTTTCGTCGGGCTCTCGTGCGATAGTGTACAGCCGGCATTATTTCAAAGACCAAAAAATAACT
The DNA here is from genome assembly GCA_949775005.1 of Orthosia gothica. Classification (NCBI taxonomy): domain Eukaryota; kingdom Metazoa; phylum Arthropoda; class Insecta; order Lepidoptera; family Noctuidae; genus Orthosia; species Orthosia gothica. The sequence goes on from OX459036.1 coordinate 28,151,739, forward strand.
GGCGAAATGTAAGTGTCCTAAATATGTACCAGGCCCCTCAGAAAGTATTGCGAAAAAAAGTTTTTATATATGGGAGACTGGCCAGTTATAATGTTTTTCGAAAATATGATTATTTATAAGTAAAAATAAGTAAGTTCCAATTTCAAAATTTCCCTCCACATTTTTTGCGAGTTAATTCAAAGTATTGTGTCTCACTGAAATATGGATCTGCGCCGGGAACATTTTAGAGCTATGATTTTATACGATTTCAAGTGTCGCCTGAAACCGGATGAATCGTACGATAGACTTCAAATGGCATTCATGGATGAAGGCCCTTCCAAGGCAACCGTGTATCGTTGGTATAACGAATTCAAGCGCGGTCGACCAACTTTGGGGGATGACGAAAGAAGCGGTCGCCCTTTGACGGCTGTTACCGAAGAAAACGTGCTAGCAGTGAAAAATTTAATCCAAGACAATAGGCGAATTACATATCAGGAGATTCAACACATATTGAAGATTGGATCGGGAAGCGTTCACGAGATTCTACACAGCCATCTTCGCGTGAGGAGGATAGTATCACGCTGGGTGCCGCACAACCTCACCGATGGTCAGAAGCAGGCCCGGGTGGAATGGTGCCGTGATATGCTTAACAAATTTGAAGCAGGCTCGTCTCGGCGTGTTTACGACATCGTTACAGGTGATGAGTCCTGGATTTATCAATACGACCCAGAAACCAAGCGCCAGTCGACTGTTTGGGTGTTTCAAAATGAGCCAACGCCTACCAAAGTGAAGCGATCTAGAAGCGGGGGTAAGATTTTGATCGCTAGCTTTTTTAATTTGACTGGCCACTTGGTATCAATTCCCTTACGGGATCAAAGAAGCATTAATGCCGAATGGTATACTACCAAATGTTTGCCAGAAGTTTTCTCTGTTATAAGCAACAAGCGACCAAACACAGGGCTCCGCGGGCTACTGCTCCACCACGACAATGCACCTGCGCACACCGCACTCAAAACGAGGGACTTCCTGGACAGCACGCCAGTCAAACTCCTGGGTCACCCTCCTTACAGCCCTGATCTAGCACCGTGTGACTTCTTTTTATTCCCAAAAATAAAAAATCAGCTCATAGGGATACAATTTTCGTCGCCGGAAGATGCGCTGGCTGCGTTCGAGCAGGCTGTAAACGAGGTGTCTGCGGCGGACTGGAAAAAGTGTTTTGAAAACTGGTTTAGGCGCATGAATCTTTGTATAGAGGCTGGTGGAAAGTACTTTGAAAAGATTTAATAAAAATATATGTACGTATAGAACAATTTTTTTTAGTTTCGCAAAACTTTCTGAGTGTCCCACGTATAACAAATCAAATACACATTACATAAACAGGTTTTACTGTGAACCTATTTGCATTTCCGAACCCATTTGTCACATAAGAAATTCATGTCAACGGTTTCTAGGTCTTAACGATTCCAGAATTAATTGCCTAGATAGTCCATCAAATTTAAAACCGTCGCAATGACAGCCAAATCAGGCTTTCAAATAGTAATTGTTACTTACAATTGAATCGGCTTTACATTTTCACATAAATATTAATTGGTGTCTATTTTTTTAGTGTTTCTTTTTATTAGATTTACCCTAGAAGTTAGTATAACAAAGGTTAAATCACGACTGTATATCCAATGAAATCAGTAGAAATGTTTAGTAACCACATTTCGTTATTTAGTTAAGTTTAAGTTCTCAGGCTCAAAGCCAGGCACTGTGTTTCCCGACGGGTTTGGCAGAGCTGTACCAGTGTACTATAGTACCTCCCATTTGCCTGATAATTATTTATTGAGAGTATGTTATTTTGCTCTTTTGACTCGAAAGATATTTGAATAATGTGGTAAATCATGATAGACCTGAGGCAGAAATTCATAAGTACCTACATAGGTTGTTTGTAACTTAACAAAGACGGAAATCCACATCTTGTCTTTCATCTCGCATGTGATAAGCCGATTTTTCATACTCCTTTGCCCTTTGCATTGCTGAATTCATTACTCAATAAGGCTGCTGGCCATACTGCGTAGTAGGGTACAATCTACATCATCGCCATCAGTCCACAATTTTACTACGGACTTACATGTTGTGCAGTTTTGTGACAGCAATAAAACGCTCCGTAACACTTTTTGCGACTTTAATTTCGTAAAAAACCTACTTCGGCGTCATAAATTAGGGTACCTAGTAAAATTACTAGAAATATGGTAAAATTCTAACTAATACTTCACAAAATAGTCGTAAACAAAGCCTGCCCTGTTACCTCCAGATATTAATAGCCTATTCCCTTTTGGGCAAAAAATTGCAAATAAATTTAGACGCTAGACATTCAATAGTCTAGCATCTAAATTTATTTGCAAGTTTCATAGGTAGCGATGCCTGAAGCGGTTTCAGGAGAGAGATCGTATAATAAGTTATTGAAACAATGTGGACAATATAGATAAGAAACACAGAAGTACCACTTAACATTACGATAGTTTTCCTCAAAAGATTTGGAAGAATTGTATAGTGCTTATACCTGTACGACCCATTACCCAAGAAGCTGCAAGCGCAATTGCGGAGCGTGTGGACTTGGATACAATCCTAGCAAAGTGTCTGGATTTTTCCATAAAGAAAATTCTCAGCAGGTACCACTCCACAGTGAGTATTTGTCCCCATATGGTAATAGGCACGTCACTTGGTATTTATAATCTAGCTGGGTTAATGAAGTGCAGGTATACTAAACATCAGCCTGACAACCAGTCTCGCAAAGGGGTATCGTGTTGTACAGTAGGTAGCTGGGTTGTACAGGTAAGATAGGTATTTTGTCCTGTAATTATTTAAGTGGTGTACAATAAAGTATATAATAAATAAATAATAGGCAGTCGCTTCGTTTATAAATCTTCATTTAATCGAATTCGTTTAGACTGGAAGCCGGCCTCAATTTAATTGAGAAGAGGCTAAGTTGATGATGATTCTATACACAATAGATTACAGTCTGCTAACCCTTTGGGGAATACTGGTCAATTTGAAATTAATGTATCTACTTAACTAATCTTACTGAGATTACTGTTATGTTCCTGTACGTTGGCAAGGCTTTTCGGCAATGAAGTTTTTATGGAAATGTCTTGGTATATAGCCTACATATTATATCTTCGGCTCAAAATAAATTGCTCAAGTGTACTGTGAGTTATTATCTTCGTTCATTGATAAATATTTATAGGTATGTTTATGTTATACTAAAGGGATCAAGATGTCTTGAAGTCTTGTACTAAAAATAGGAATCTTATATTTTTTTGATATACCTAAGAAACCTCAAATAGGGTGTATTCAGATGGACTGCTCAGGTTTTTTTTTTATCGAATTTCTGATATATTTAGATGCCATTGAAGTAAGAGGCCTATAACTGCCTGTTGTTCAATCAGTCATAAATGGCTGGATGGATTTGGGTAAAATTTGGTACACATACCAATAGACCACATTCTTGATTTCAACATAGGATATTTATTATCTAAATATCTGAAGGGGTTTCCTTAGTATACAAGTGAAACCATGGGGCAGGTTTGTACTAACATTAAAATAATGACACCAACGCGAAAAAAACCCTAGTATTGGAATATTTTGTAGGCTTTTCAAAATTTTTGAAAACTATATATATAAATCCCTTTTTCCACAAAAGATGGCACTGAAAATAAAATTTAGTGCTTTTAAATTTTATTTTCAGTGGCATCTTTTGTGGAAAACCTATCAGTTGATTTCTTAAATTTCACAATAGAGATCAACGTCGCCGGCTAGTACCTACACGCGCCTCGCCGCCCGCACTTTTACACTTAAGAATCGTTAAAGAATAATTAGGAATCTAATTGAATTAGATAGGAATATTGATTTTGAATTCATTACAGTAAAAATGCGGCTCCGGCTACCCCAACAATCACCGACGACTGGACCTGGCAACGTACAACACGCGCACACTTCGGACCGACGAGAAGATCACCGAGCTCGAAGAGGAATTGAGCAGGTTGCGATGGAGCATTATAGGGTTATCTGAAGTCCGAAGAGAGGGGGAGGACTCGATAATCCTCAAATCCGGTAACCTGCTCTATTTCCGAGAGGGTGACCGGCAGTCCCAAGGTGGTGTCGGGTTTATCGTCCAAAGGTCCCTTGTGAACAACGTGGTGAAGATCGAGAGTGTGTCGACCAGGGTGGCGTACCTTATACTCAGAATATCCTCTAGATATTCGCTGAAGGTCATACAGGTCTACGCCCCAACCTCGGCACACCCCGACGACGAGGTAGAGACCATGTATGAGGATATCTCCAGAGCCATGCATGGTTTCAAAACTCACTTCACCGTTGTCATGGAGGACTTCAACGCGAAACTGGGCAAACGAGACGAGGATGAGCTGCAAGTGGGGCAATTTGGAGTTGGACGACGGAACCACCGGGGTCACCTACTGGCCAGTTTTATGGAGAAGGAGGGCCTCTATATGATGAACTCCTTCTTCAAAAAGCGTGAACACCGGAAGTGGACCTGGAAGAGCCCCGATGGTGCAACAAAAAATGAGATCGACTTCATCATGTCAACCAAGAAGCAAATGTTCAATGATGTCTCTGTGATCAATTCGGTAAAAACCGGGAGCGATCACCACATGGTAAGAGGCACATTGAACATTAATATTAAGCTTGAAAGGTCTCGACTTTTTTTTTTTTTTTTTTTTGGGACAATCCCACCGCACTATTCCCAAACCACTGCAACTCCTGAAAGCCAGAATCAACAGTGGCGACCACCAGAAAAGCGCCGAGGCAATGAAGCTCGACGAAGTCCCGGAGAATGAATTTACCTGTCTTGGATCCCGCAACGAAATTAATCAGAAAAGAATAACGGAGGAGTAGGAAAGGTCTCGACTGATGAAGTCCACGCTCCGTCCAGCACAGGTCCAGGTCCAAAACCCCGAGAGCTTTCAGCTCGAACTCCAGAATCGTTTCGAGTGCCTGGGGAGCTCCGTGGACGAATACAGCGACGGGTTCGTGGAAGCTGTCCATACGGTCGGGTCTAAGTTTTTCAAGACCCGTCGTACAGATAGAAACAAAAAGCTCTCTGATCATACCCTCAAGCTTATGAAGGAGAGGCGTGAGATGATCCTACAGTCTTCAGATGAGGCGTGCAAATACCGGCAGATCAATAGACATATCTCTAAATCCTTGAAAAGAGACCTCCGCCGCTTTAATACCGAGCGTATTAAAGACGCGATTGAGCGAAATAAAGGCTCCAAGGTGTTTTCAAGGGATCTGTCTATTGGGCAGAGCCAGCTCACGAAACTGAAGACCGATGATGGCAGGATTGTATCCGCCAAACCGGAGCTTCTGAGGGAGATCGAGAGTTTCTATGGGCAGTTGTACACGTCAACCAGTAAACCCGTTGCGAATCTAGCAAACGACCCAAGAGCTAGATTGACCCGTCACTATACCGAAGATATCCCGGACGTCAGCCTGTACGAGATTAGGATGGCTCTGAAACAGCTTAAAAACAACAAGGCGCTGGGTGATGACGGAATCACGGCTGAACTCCTGAAGGCGGGTGGAAAACCGGTCCTCAAGGCCCTTCAGAAGCTTTTTGATTCCGTCATACTCGAGGGCAAAACGCCACAGGCATGGTGCAGGGGTGTGGTGGTACTCTTCTTCAAGAAGGGCGACAATGCCCGGCTGAAGAACTATAGGCCCATCTCGCTTCTTAGCCATGTTTACAAGTTGTTTTCAAGAGTCATCACGAATCGTCTCGCGCGCAGGTTTGACGATTTCCAGCCTCCCGAACAAGCCGGATTCCGAAAAGGCTTTAGCACCGTAGACCACATACATACGCTGCGGCAGGTTATACAGAAGACCGAAGAGTATAACCTGCCTCTCTGTTTAGCGTTTGTGGACTACGAGAAAGCCTTCGATTCGATCGAGACTTGGGCTGTACTACAGTCTCTCCAACGGTGCCAGATCGACTACCGGTACATTGAGGTGTTGAAGTGTCTGTACAAAAACGCCACCATGTCAGTCCGTCTTCAGGATCAGACCTCGAAACCTATCCTTCTCCAGCGCGGCGTAAGACAGGGAGACGTAATTTCTCCGAAACTGTTCACTGCTGCGCTGGAGGACGTCTTCAAGGTTCTGGACTGGAAGGGGCTTGGCATCAACGTTAATGGCGAGTACATCACTCACCTACGGTTTGCCGACGACATAGTGATCATGGCCGAGACCATGGAGAGCCTCAGTAAAATGCTCGATGACCTTAGTAGAGCTTCCGAAAGAGTGGGTCTTAAAATGAACACGGAAAAAACCAAGGTCATGGTGAACGCCCATGTAACACCCACTCCTATCAAGATCGGAGACTCTACACTTGAAGTTGTAGACGATTATGTTTACCTGGGACAAACGGTCCAGTTGGGTAGGTCCAACTTCGAGAAAGAGGTCAACCGTCGAATCCGACTCGGCTGGGCGGCGTTCGGGAAGTTGCGTGGTATCTTCTCGTCCAATTTACCGCAGAGTCTCAAGACAAAAGTCTATGACCAGTGTGTGTTGCCAGTGATCGCCTATGGGACCGAGACGTGGTCGCTCACAATGGGCCTTATCAGAAAGCTTAAAGTCACCCAAAGGGCAATGGAGAGGGCTATGCTCGGAATTTCCTTGCGTGACCACGTCAGAATCCGCAGGAGAACCAAAGTTACCGACATAGCCCGAAGAATTGCCAAACTTAAGTGGCAGTGGGCAGGGCACATTGCTCGCAGAACGGATGGCCGATGGGGCCGAAAAGTTCTGGAGTGGCGACCGCGAACTGGAAGACGATACGTTGGAAGGCCTCCCACTAGGTGGACCGATGACCTGGTTAAGGTTGCGGGAAGGCGCTGGATGCGAGACGCACGGGATCGGTCAATGTGGCGACGCCTGGGGGAGGCCTATGTCCAGCAGTGGACGTCTTTCGGCTGAAATGATGATGATGATGATGAACCAAATAAGACTGTCTAAACTGGGCATTAAACTCATGACTTATCAATGCAGTGGAAATGCTAAGATAATAGAATAATATTATGTAATATGTACATTTAGAAGACGTGGTGCTCCGATCCAAAATAATATATAGAAATTATTTTTCTGTTGTCACAAACATAAAAAAAAAAAAAAAAAATCTGCCTTTTGTCTTCAAAAACATATATCTATAAGACTCCTTTCATTATTTGTGGTATTGTCTTTATATTTATCTAAACGTACTTGTGAATAAAATTGTGGTGAGTGGATTTTCAACGGAAGCCAGATTAATTCATGAGGATACTGCAGATTTAGCGAAGCTAAGGGTATGATCTCGCTTGCGGAGAAGACTGCCAGACTTACAGTTGTTTAAAGTAATTAATTCTTTGTTAATTTATTGTAAACAACTATTATTTTGACTAGGAATTTTGGAAAATCTTCATTTTTAGGTGACTATGGTAATCTTCAAACTCTTATATTATTTCTTCTTTCGCATTTGGAGATACCTAAATAAAGTTTTCATCTTAGACTACATAATATTTATCAAGATTAGCCCTTGTGGAAATTTCATAATTCACCATTGTAATCCTCTCATTTGAGCCTTTTATTCGACAAAAGACGACTACGTGGTGAAAACTAAATATGCCAAACATTACATTTAATCTAGACTAGACTAAACATAATTAATTAATCATAAAAACCAAGGCGTAAAGTTATATATACACAGCCTTGCAATACTAATAAAAGAGGGTTGCGCCTGATGGGGTACAGCTCAAGCTTGCCAGATCAAATCCTCCTAAAACTCACTTACTAATAGTAAATGAAAGAATAAAAAAAAATTGAAACATTTTAAAAATAAGAATACCATCAAACATAAGACCTATCCAGACTTCAACAAGACATTTGGCAACGAATTCTGTTTCCCACAATGTACACTCAGGCTTACTTTCGGCTTAAAGTGACATATCCCTGTTGACAGCACTGTATTGTGGGCTAGGCCCGGATACTTTTCTCGGGTATTTTTTATTTCGGAGACCTTCTGTAGGTGTTATTTTAATTACGATGTGCACTCTTGAGAATGGAAATTGGATGTAATTTTTGTATCTTTTGATAAATTTGTTACTGCATTGTTTGATGATGATGTGTCTGTCATAATAAAATGGTGTGCTCCTTGCCTTATTGAGCTCTCTAAATCAATCAGTTAATTAATGAACTCGTAATTTGAGTAATTACCTTGTGGGTATAGAAGAGTGTTAAATACTTATAATATGTAGGTTAAATAAAAAAAGCTTATTACATGATAGAATATGTATTAGTTTTCTTAGTTATAACGATGTATAATGTATGTGGAGCGGCGTCTATAAAGAATCAATATATTTGCCAATTGAACATCAAGTTTTTATTTGTACACTTAAAAGACTGTGTGAACATTCCCATCTATCTGTATTATATAAACAGCAAGTTATTTATGTTAGTTCTAGTAAATCCACCGGAAGAAAGCACTGACACGTTTGTAGATCTGAGAAGTGACATGTGGGGAACGAACTGCTCTACTTTGGGGCAAAATAATGCTGTAGAGCGGTATGTTGGCATTATTCTATGTAGATATTATGTAAGTACATTTTTAACTTTATCTAAATGGTAAAATTTGAATTTTTAATCATGTGTGTTTGGCTTTTGAATACATTAAAAGTAAAACGTAAGTTAGTATTTTTTCAGGGAAGCCACAGTACGAGTTCTTATTCTGAGGCCTCGGACACCCCAAAGCTTTGGTGGTAAAGGTGGATTCGAGTCTAGGTCGCTGGGTTGTTCTCCTTACCCACTGTTGAGACCGCAGATTATAATCGCAGACCTTGTATGACTTCACGATTTTAGATACATTATTATCTTAGTCGTTCTATATTTATACTTGCTGCAGTCGCCTGCCAGGCACTCTACATGTGATGTTCATACTCAATGTCCTCGTTCTATGTAGTTGTGACCTAAATATCTTCCAGTTTCGAAGAAAAGAAAGAAATACGTTATACAGGCCTCATTCTTACAGGTCAATAGGTATGTAGGATACCACGTCTGATACTTAAGAAGTACGCAATTAACTAATGGGTTTTAGTAACAATAAGATATTTCCTGGGTAGAAAAATGATAATTCTATTTAGTCCGTCAGTGAGATAAACAAATAATATTGGACCCTGGGCTTGTGACGTAACTTTGTCAATATAAAGTCTAGCACACTATGACGTCACACAATACTTCAACGCACTATATCGTCATTCGTCGTAATCATTTGTTTACGTGTCCAATATTTTAGGTTATCTAATTGATGGACTAAATAGATATTTTTGTCAACATCCCTATTATCTAAGGCACACCGCAAAGCGTTCAAATTCGAATTTATTCGAATTCTCTTACTGAAATATAAATTATTGTCAAGTAAATCTTATAATATTTGATTGTATTTTGTAAATTGTATCGCTGTTTCAAAAAGTCGTGTCTCAGTGTGAGGTGACCTTTGATTAGCGATTAGATGATATAAGTTCGATCCCCACTTGTTATAGGCTAGAGATTAAGCTAAGCTGTCCTTCTAGAAGTATTTGTATATTATATTTGTTTTGTGTACAATAAAGAATAAGAATAAGAGATGTCCATCCCGCAGACCGGTTTGACGTCACAAGCCTTTAAAAGAACGGAAATTATCTCGATTTCCAAATAGAACCTCCTGTCTAATCCACTGGAAGAATTATTTATAGAAGCGACGTGACATGTATCAAATGAATATAAATCATAGGTTCACCTACTTTTCTTTAAAACACCAGCACGTTTCCAACAAATCTTGAAGCTCGACATCTGAGACGAATATCAACACATCCCTTTATTATTTTAGCTGAATATTTCCTAGCTATTAGGGTTCTGTGGCTAGGTTTCTTCTTCTCGCGTATGACCAAGAACGTGTACTTCAGCTATACCGTGGTTAAGGGGCTGATTGCATTGGGGGCACCAGACTTAAATTCAGTTTCTAGAAAATAAATTATAGCAAAATATTAATGCGAGAAATTGTCAAACGTGTATTTTCTACAGTAATTGGTTGAATAAATTTCCAATCATCATCATCATCATCATATCAGCCGAAAGACGTCCACTGCTGGACATAGGCCTCCCCCAAGCGCGCCACATTGACCGGTCCCGTGCGTCCCGCATCCAGCGAATCCCCGCAACCTTCACCAGGTCATCGGTCCACCTGGTGAAAGGCCTTCCAACGCATCGTCTTCCAGTTCGCGGTCGCCACTCCAGAACTTTTCTACCCCATCGGCCATCCGTTCTGCGAGCAATGTGCCCTGCCCACTGCCACTTAAGTTTGGCAATTCTTCGGGCTAGGTCGGTTACCGTGGTTCTCTTGCGGATCTCTACATTTCTGATTCGATCACGCAAGGATACTCCGAGCATAGCCCTCTCCATTGCCCTTTGCGTGACTGTAAGCTTTCTGATGAGGCCCATTGTGAGCGACCACGTCTCAGCGCCATAGGTCATCACTGGCAACACACACGCGCAATTTCCCGAACGCTGCCCAGCCGAGTCGGATTCGACGGTTAACCTCTTTCTCGAAGTTGGCCCTACCCAACTGGATCGTTTGCCCCAGGTAGACATAATCTTCCACAACTTCGAGTGTCTCCAACCTTGATAGGAGTGGGTGTTACATGGGCATTCAACATAACCTTGGTTTTGTCCATGTTCATTTTAAGACCCACTCTTTCGGAAGCTCTACTGAGGTCATCGAGCATTATACTGAGGTCCTCCATGGTCTCAGCCATGACCACTATATCGTCGGCAAACCGAAGGTGAGTGATGTACTCGCCATTGACGTTGATGCCTAGCCCTCTCCAGTCCAGAACCTTGAAGACATCCTCCAGTGCAGCGGTGAACAGTTTCGGAGATATGACGTCTCCCTGTCTCACACCTCGCTGCAGAAAGATAGGTTCCGAGGCCTGATCCTGAAGTCGGACTAACATGGTGGCGTTTTTGTACAAACACTTCAACACCTCGATGTACCTACCGGTAGTCGATTTGGCACCGTTGGAGAAACTGCAGTACAGCCCAAGTCTCGATTGAATCGAAGGCTTTCTCGTAGTCCACAAACGCTAAACAGAGAGGCAGGTTATACTCTTCGGTCTTCTGTATAACCTGCCGCAGCGTATGTATGTGGTCTACGGTGCTAAAGCCTTTTCGGAATCCGGCTTGTTCGGGAGGCTGGAAATCGTCAAACCTGCGCGCGAGACGATTCGTGATGACTCTTGAAAACAGCTTGTAGACATGGCTAAGAAGTGAGATGGGCCTATAGTTCTTCAATAGGGCATTGTCACCCTTCTTGAAAAAGAGTACCACCACACCCCCGCACCATGCCTGTGGCGTTTTCCCCTCGAGTATGACGGCACCAAACAGCTTCTGAAGGGCCTTAAGTATTGGTTTTCCACCCGCCTTCAGGAGTTCGGCCGTAATGCCGTCATCACCCGGTGCCTTGTTGTTCTTAAGCTGTTTAAGAGCTATCCTAATCTCGTACAGGCTGACGTCCGGTATGTCTTCAGTATAGTGACGGGTCAATCTAGCTCTAGGGTCTTTTACTAGATTCGCGACGGGTTTACTGGTTGACGTGTACAACTGCCCATAGAATTTCTCGATCTCCCTCAGAAGCTCCGGTTTGGCGGATACAATCCTGCCATCGTCGGTCTTCAGTTTCGTGAGCTGGCTCTGCCCAATAGACAGATCTCTTGCACAGACCTTGGAGCCCTTATTCCGCTCAATTGCGTCTTTAATACGCTCAGTATTATAGCGGCGGAGGTCGCTTTTCAAGGACTTTGAGATCCGTCTATTAAGCTGCCGGTATTTCAACGCATCATCTGAAGACTGCAGGATCATCTCACGCCTCTCCTTCATAAGCTTGAGAGTAGGATCAGAGATCTTTTTGTTTACATCTGTACGGTACGGCGGGTCTTGAAAAACTTAGACCCGACCATATGGGCAGCTTCCACGAACCCGTCGCTGTATTCGTCCACGGAGCTCCCTAGGCACTCGAAACGATTCTGGAGTTCGAGCTGAATGCTCTCGGGGTTTTGGATCTGGATCTGTGCTGGACGGAGCCTTGACTTCATCAGTCGAGACCTTTCAAGCTTGATATTAATGTTCAATGTGCCTCTTACCATTCGGTGATCGCTCCCGGTTTTCACCGAATTGATCACAGAGACATCATTGAACATTTGCTTCTTAGTTGACATGATGAAGTTGATCTCGTTTTTAGTTCCACCATCGGGGCTTTGCCATGTCCACTTCCTATGCTCACGCTTTCTGAAGAAGGAGTTCATCATATAGAGGCCTTCCTTCTCCATAAAACTGGCCAGTAGGTGACCCCGGTGGTTCCGACGTCCAACTCCAAATTGCCCCACTTGCAGCTCATCCTCGTCTCGTTTGCCCAGTTTCGCGTTGAAGTCCCCCATGACAACGGTGAAGTGAGTTTTGAAACCATGCATGGCTATAGAAATATCCTCATACATGGTCTCAACCTCGTCGTCGGGGTGTGCCGAGGTCGGTGCGTAGACCTGTATGACCTTCAGCGAATATCTCGAGGATATTCTGAGTATAAGGTACGCCACCCTGGTCGACACACTCTCGATCTTCACCACGTTGTTCACAAGGGACCTGTGGACGATAAACCCGACACCACCCTGGGACTGCCGGTCACCCTCTCGGAAATAGAGCAGGTTACCGGATTTGAGGATTATCGAGTCCTCCCCCTCTCTTCGGACTTCAGATAGCCCTATAATACTCCATCGCAACCTGCTCAATTCTTCCTCGAGTTCGGCTATCTTCTCGACGGTCCGGAGTGTTCGCGTGTTGTATGTTGCCAGGGCCAGTCGTCGGTGTTTATAGGGGTAGCCGGGTTCACTCCGGGGATTCTTTGCACCCCTTGCCACGCCATCGCCTCGACCGCTACCGTAGTCAAGGGTAGACGGGCTGCCGGGCACTCGGGGCCGTTTTTTCTTTAAGCTATTCATTTTGTTTGGGGGGGTTTGCCTTAATCGCCACGCTTGGCAGGCGGGTGTGCGATCGCAGTTTGTTGTTGAAGAGCACAGAGAACGCTGCTGCCCATTCTCTGGTGTATCCCTTAGTCGCCTCTTACGACACCCACGGGAAGATATGGGATGGTGAGATTCTTTACGTCCGACACCATACGGAACGAATTTCCAATAGCCCATAGAAACACCTACTTGCTGAGTTGTGACGCGTCGATAAATTATTTACAGAAATCCGGTATGACGGTCGGATATGGAAGTTCATGCGGCAAAGAAACCTATTTGAAAGATACTACCTTTTTGTACCGCATGAGATGTCTTTAACGGTAAAAATGGAAATTAGCTCGCCAGTTTATCATAACTTTTCTTCCTTCAACCCGTTGTGGTCCCACGGTTAATCTTTTTACTATGATCGCAGAAATTTTGTAAAATAACACGTGTTATAAAGTTTCCAACAAAACGTTGACAAGTTCAAGATTTTCCACCCATGGTTTTATAAGTAACTAACTTCTGCTACTGGCTTTATACGTTTAAAGTTTGCACGGCTGTATTCTTCATTTAAGGACTTTTGTGTCCTAAGTAATTGAGACAAATACCATCGACAAAAATATCGAAGTTCTTTAAAGTAGCATAGCAGAGAGATAATATTGGTTTTAGATGCATTACTCTCGCTGTACTTTACAGCTCTAGGGCTTATGTTACGCTCATTTCCACCGCTATACAAGTAATAATGAAGAACAAGCCTTTATCAGCGGTTTCGCTTCTTAGGCTTATCCCGCAAGAAACATGTATTTTCCGGTATAAAAACCTTTTACTAAAAATTCAACCGACTCCCAAAAAAAAAATACTACATAGTGAAAACTAACTTCAACTTCAGTAGTCGGTGTTCTTGTTTTTGTTTCTTCGTTTTTTGAAACTGTCTTCCGAAATTATTTTTAGTTTTGTTGTATTTGTTTGGAAGTTGGTTCAATTTATAGTAAAAAAGATTTTATTTTTCACGTTTACTTGTGGTACATAATGAACAACTTGTTTTCTAGTAAGACACCTATAATGCACAAAGTTATGCCAGAATATGTTGTAACGGTTTCGTTACAATCTTCCGTTACAGAAATTAAACTTCTTCTAATTTCAATTAATAACACAAAATAATCAATTTAAAAATAAAAACAACCTTTAGTTTACTTATGAATACTTATAAAATAAATCTAATCATATTTATACACATAATTAGTAATACCCTAATTGTAATAAGATCCTTACAGTTAATTACCCATCAACGTAAACTAAGTATCCGAACGCAGCGAAGTGAAGTTGGCGCGAGACGCGAGGAACTAAAGTTCTGGAACGAGGATGTCATTGCATTGACCGTGAGCGAGCAGACGAGTTGCACTATTGTCATGCAAAACAATTTATGTAAAATTTTACCATCCAACAATAATTGGCACTCTTGCTTCTGATAATAGATACGCGAAGTTTACCCCAAGGTGTTGGGTGAGTGTTCAAACTTATTACGTGTTATGTTTAGTGGTGATATTGGTGAGTAGCTTTGTACTTTGTACCTAACGGCCAAATACTCAGCTGTCTTGTAATTAATCTGTTTTGCTTTTAATGTTCCTCATTGTAGTTGGTTGGGTCACATATTGATCATCTTTTAAATCATATTCATAAACCCACACAACTACCCACATTATATTTTTTTACCAAAAATATCATCATGACTGTTACATTTTATATCACCTACGGCTATGTAAGAATTGTATTGATATTTACCGCTTTTGTAATAGTATGCTGTCATCTAACAAGAACATTCTTATTGTTATAAAATTTTACTAAAACGTAAACAAAGTTGATGTGCGTGATAATGGCGGAACCACTCTTTTTATTATTAGTGTTAAATTATAATTATAACAACTATTATCTGCATAAAACTAAAAGTACTAATTAGTAATAATTAGTGCTAAACATTTTATTGTCATCTCATTTAATGTACATATTTTTATCACTTTTATTCCTACCTACATAACTATTGTATTATTATCACTGTTTGACTGCCTCATCATCGATCACTATTTCATGCTTTTAGTTACCATTGCGCTTTTGCATTGAGGATGGGATGTCGCAGTCAAACAGGGAATGTGGATTTTTCCTAAGACGTCTGGAAATGAATTCCAGGGTCCCTACCCAGGCTTCAGGTCGGCTTCACATCAGCGCGTGCGTTGGTCTACCCCAACGCACTGTTAGCTGCCTACTCCGTGTCGCCGCGCTACGTGTCTACCTACTACCTACTCTGCACCACCTCTTCCCGGGACCTAGCTCCGAGTGGAAACTGTACTGCACATCACCGGACGCCTCTAACGCTAAGGCCAGTGGTACACTATCTTGTGGCTACGCAACGTACTTCGGACCGCGAGTGACAACCCTGACCCTGAGGTCTAATAAAATTTGTTAACCTTCTGTTGGTTTTTCCTTTGCTACCCTCTAGCTACCTGGTAGGTAGGTAAACTAGTAAGAAGCGTTACACTGGCGCCCACTTAAGGTTCATTCGTGTCCGAATTGCGTTGCCTAACTTTTAGCATTTAAATGGTTATCATTGGTGCTGGTTGGTAGTGAATCATAGTTTAGTTTAGAAAACAAGTTGTCTTAGGTGAATGATCTAACACAATTGATTCTGTTATAAATTCTGTAACTAGCTGCATTCTGTTAGATATTTACACATAAGGCAATTTCAAACTTGATTGGGAAGTGATAAGCTGATCAAATTTATAATAGTCCTTTTTATTCATTTTGAACACTCACCCAATTCTTAAACCACTATGGCTTATGTGATTAAGTTCCTATCACTTCAAAAGTCTGAACTGGAGTATGAAGTAGAACTTCGTGGTGGTGTAGGGGAATCCGTTCAAGAGCTGCGCAAACAAATTGTTAAATTATCTCAAGCATTGCCATCAGAAGACATCCTTGAATCACATCTTGACCCAAGTGATGACCTTAAAGGTGTGAAGGAATCACTTCTCAAATCTCAAGGCAATTTGACTATACTGAAAGCAAAATCAGATAAAAATTTACTTAGTCGTACGGAAACCATATTACATCACGTCTATCACAGACTCAATAGAATAAATAAAAGTCCAGAAGTTGCTGAAGTCTATAAAATCTGTTACTCGAATTTTAATTCTCAATACAAGGAGTTATGTGGTCTACAACCACATACTTCTAATATCGGAAACAAATCATCAACTTCAAATACTGATACAGCTGCAGAGCTTAGTACTGTCACTGTTACTTGTGAGCGCAACCTACAGGCCGATATAGGCAAATTAAAATTTTCAGGCAAGACATGCGTACGCTCTTTTATACAGAAAGTCGAGGAGTTCGTTCAATCTCGCGGAATCTCATATGGAAAAATTTTATCGTTAGCGTACGAAATTTTTAATGATGATGCCCTGCACTGGTATCGTTGTAACGCTAGCAGGATCAATACGTGGGATGAGTTGCGTCAATTGCTTAAGGAGGATTTTAGTAGCAGTGATTACGATTACAAGCTTGCTGCGGAAATACGCTCACGCACTCAAGGTGATAAAGAGAATATAACTATATATCTGTCAATAATGCAAGGCATGTTTTCACGTCTCGATAAACCTCTTTCTGAAAACGATAAATTAGACATTTTACTACACAATATTCGTCCATGTTATGCTAGCGTATTGTCTGCCTCTCCAGACATCAAAACGATTGATACGTTAAAGACAGTGTGCCGTAATTTTGAGAACATTCAGGCTCGATTTTCCGAATTTCGGGAGCCACCTAAAGCGTCTAGTAGCACAATCGCCCCTGAGTTTGCGTATAGATCGGATAACTTCGCCAATACTAAGCCTGGTATGTACAATAACACTAACTATAATAAACAAGTGGAAAAGCCAGTCAATAATACTAATACTAATGTTGCGGCTCTGGTTCCTACTGCTCATAAGCCTTTATTCTGTCCGCGATGCCGAACAAATGATCACACGTTGAGGAACTGCAAAGAGAAAAAGTTCCTTATCTGTTTTAAATGTGGAAGAAAAGACGTCCGTTTTTCAGAATGTCCCGTTTGTAATCCGACACGTCCCGATAGTTCAAAAAACTAAGTAAACAGGATTGGAGAGACAGTGCTACAGATCTGCCAGCAGTTCATGATAACTTTGATCCTATTGAATGGAAGGACTGGTTAAAATTCATATCATCTTTTTCAAAGTTTAACACTGTATCTTCAATCCGTAATAACAATATTAACGTAGACAGGTCCAACCCTTATGTTCGTGTCTCTATTAAGGGAGAACCGTTAATAGGTTTGCTTGACACTGGCTCTTCTACTACGATACTGGGTAACGGAAGCCACGAGTACCTATTAAGGGCTGGTTTTGAATTAGAACCGTGTGATAAGGTCCAGTTTGTTGCCGCAGGCGGCGAGAAACTCAGCTCTATTGGGTTTCTGCACTTACCTATTGAGTTCCAAAACCAATCTCATAACCTTAAAGTGTTTGTTGTTCCGAGTATAAAACACTCACTTATACTAGGTATGGATTTCTGGCGGTATTTTGGTCTTTTTCCCAAACACCTTGACCGCATTGCCTTCTATAAGGATTCTGATACGGTTGTCACTACAAACACTGTCTCTAAAAATGTGTGTGCTTATGAGCATCTATCGGACGAACAAAAATTTACAGCCGATGACATAATATCACAATTTAGTGATATATCTTACGAGGTACGTGGACTGGGTCGTACCAGTTTAATAACCCATCAAATTGATACCGGAGATGCCACTCCCATTCGCCAACGTTACTATAGAATGTCGCCAGAAAAACAGCGTATCCTAGTAGAGCAACTGGATGAGATGCTGAAAGATGACGTTGTGGAACCGTGTGAGAGTCCATGGTCCTCCCCAGTACTTCTCACCCCTAAAAAGAACGGCGAACTTCGTTTTTGCTTAGACAGTCGGAAACTCAATGCAGTAACTAAGAAGGATGCATATAATCTACCCTATATCTCGGAAATCTTAGACAATTTACGAGATGCAAAATATTTGTCCAGTTTGGATTTAAGTAAGAGTTTTTGGCAAATTTTAATTAGAGAAGAAGACAGACAGAAGACTGCTTTCTATATTCCGTCACGGGGAACCTATCAGTTCAAAACTATGCCCTTTGGGCTTACTGGCGCCCCTGCTACACAACAAAGGCTGGTTGATGCATTATTCTACGGCCCTGAATTCGAGCACCGAGTCTTTGTATTTATCGACGATATCATCGTAGTGTCAAATTGTTTCTCGCAACATATAGACCTACTAAATCGGGTGCTTGAAAAGTTAAAAACTGCGAATCTAACTATCAATTTTAAAAAGAGCAATTTCTTTAGACAGGAATTGAAATATCTGGGATATATAGTAGACTCTAATGGTCTTCATGCAGATCCCGAAAAGGTGAATGCCATCGTAAACTACCCCACTCCTACAAACCGCAAGGAAGTAAGGCGTTTTTTAGGAACGGCATCCTGGTACCGTAGATTTATCCCTGACTTTAGTTCCTTGGCCAGCCCCTTGAACAAGCTCACTTCTCAGGGCAAGAACGCCGCTCCTTTTGCCTGGTCTTCCGAAGCTGACGACGCTTTCCAAAAGCTTAAGACTCACCTTATGTCTGCGCCTATTCTCTCCTGCCCTGATTACTCAAAACCATTTGAAGTCCACACTGACGCTAGTGACTACGGAATCGCTGGAGTCCTCACTCAAATGCTTGACGGACAGGAGAGAGTGATCGCTTACATGAGTAAGTCCCTGTCGCATCAGGAACGCAACTACAGCGCAACTGAGCGCGAGGCTTTAGCTGTACTAACCGCTGTTGAACATTGGCGGTGTTACCTGGAAAATGGCCTTACTTTCACCGTGTACACTGACCATTCTTCCCTTATTTGGTTTTTAAACCTAAATAACCCAACCGGTCGACTAGCCCGATGGGGTGTACGTCTCTCAACCTTTAACTTTAAAATAAAGCATAGGAAGGGCTCTGAGAATGTAGTTCCAGACAGTTTATCCCGCGCAGTTCCTATCACGGCAATTGACTCTGTGCCAAGCACACCGAGATTTAATACAAGTGATCAGTGGTACTTAAATGTGTTCAACGGTTGCAAAAATTCACCAACGTCATTCCTAAACTACAGGGTCGACAAGGGCAAGTTATACCGGTATATAAAGTCCATCAACCCGCTAACTCGGGAATTCGAATGGAAAGAGGTCATACCAATGGAGGGTCGCAATGCAATCATTGCCCAAAATCATTCAGAACCTACTTCCGGCCACTTTGGCATTTTTAAAACACATAAACGCATAAGTTTAAGATACTTCTGGCCTAACATGCACAAAGAAGTATCCAATTTTGTGTCTAGTTGTGATGATTGTCTTTCACATAAACACTCTACTCATTCTACTCTTGGTACTATGGGCCGACCAAAGGAATGCTGTCGTCCTTTTCAAATGTTAAGCGTTGATTTAGTTGGTCCTTTGCCTGTATCCAGGAAGCAAAATACATTTCTGTTAGTCGTTACATGCTGCTTCTCTAAATATTGTATGTTGTTTCCTATCCGTAGAGCTACAGCTGAGATTATTTCTCGGATACTTGAGGAAAACGTTTTTTTAGTCCACGGAATTCCATGCACTATATTAATGGATAATGGGAAGCAGTTTACTAGCAACATTATAAAGAACTTATTTGCTAACTATAACGTGCCTAATGTGTTCTATACTCCTCTCTATACTCCTCAGGTGAATACCGTAGAACGCTATAACAAAACCATCATGACAGCTGTATCCACCTTCATTCAAAATGATCATAGGGCATGGGATACCAACATATACAAAATACAATTTGCTTTAAACAGCGCTGTGAACGAGGTCACTAGTTTCACACCATCCTTTTTGGTTTTCGGTCGTGAGTTGATTAGCTGCGGTTCCCATTACATCGACCCAGATCTGCAAGGCAACATCATTTTCACACCACGGGATAGCTACGCTGAAAATTTAGGCGCCCTTCAAAAGATCTTTGATAAAGTGCAACTATTCCTTATAAAGGCGCACTCACGAAATAGCACAAATTACAACCTTCGCCGTAAAAACGTTGAGTTTAATGTGGGCGATATTGTGTGGAAGCGCACATTCTATCAAAGTGACAAAGACAGTAAATTTTCAAAAAAATTATCTCCAAAATATATTAAATGTAAAATTATTGCTAAAAAGTCCAAGCTTGTTTATGAGCTAGAAGACATGACAGGTCGCAATATAGGGACATGGCATGTCAAGGATTTTAAGTTAACCTAGTTTTAACAGTGGATTTTTCTAAGGAAAAATCCTGATCTAAAAAGGGGGGTATGTAACGGTTTCGTTACAATCTTCCGTTACAGAAATTAAACTTCTTCTAATTTCAATTAATAACACAAAATAATCAATTTAAAAATAAAAACAACCTTTAGTTTACTTATGAATACTTATAAAATAAATCTAATCATATTTATACACATAATTAGTAATACCCTAATTGTAATAAGATCCTTACAGTTAATTACCCATCAACGTAAACTAAGTATCCGAACGCAGCGAAGTGAAGTTGGCGCGAGACGCGAGGAACTAAAGTTCTGGAACGAGGATGTCATTGCATTGACCGTGAGCGAGCAGACGAGTTGCACTATTGTCATGCAAAACAATTTATGTAAAATTTTACCATCCAACAATAATTGGCACTCTTGCTTCTGATAATAGATACGCGAAGTTTACCCCAAGGTGCTGGGTGAGTGTTCAAACTTATTACGTGTTATGTTTAGTGGTGATATTGGTGAGTAGCTTTGTACTTTGTACCTAACGGCCAAATACTCAGCTGTCTTGTAATTAATCTGTTTTGCTTTTAATGTTCCTCATTGTAGTTGGTTGGGTCACATATTGATCATCTTTTAAATCATATTCATAAACCCACATAACTACCCACATTATATTTTTTTACCAAAAATATCATCATGACTGTTACATTTTATATCACCTACGGCTATGTAAGAATTGTATTGATATTTACCGCTTTTGTAATAGTATGCTGTCATCTAACAAGAACATTCTTATTGTTATAAAATTTTACTAAAACGTAAACAAAGTTGATGTGCGTGATAATGGCGGAACCACTCTTTTTATTATTAGTGTTAAATTATAATTATAACAACTATTATCTGCATAAAACTAAAAGTACTAATTAGTAATAATTAGTGCTAAACATTTTATTGTCATCTCATTTAATGTACATATTTTTATCACTTTTATTCCTACCTACATAACTATTGTATTATTATCACTGTTTGACTGCCTCATCATCGATCACTATTTCATGCTTTTAGTTACCATTGCGCTTTTGCATTGAGGATGGGATGTCGCAGTCAAACAGGGAATGTGGATTTTTCCTAAGACGTCTGGAAATGAATTCCAGGGTCCCTACCCAGGCTTCAGGTCGGCTTCACATCAGCGCGTGCGTTGGTCTACCCCAACGCACTGTTAGCTGCCTACTCCGTGTCGCCGCGCTACGTGTCTACCTACTACCTACTCTGCACCACCTCTTCCCGGGACCTAGCTCCGAGTGGAAACTGTACTGCACATCACCGGACGCCTCTAACGCTAAGGCCAGTGGTACACTATCTTGTGGCTACGCAACGTACTTCGGACCGCGAGTGACAACCCTGACCCTGAGGTCTAATAAAATTTGTTAACCTTCTGTTGGTTTTTCCTTTGCTACCCTCTAGCTACCTGGTAGGTAGGTAAACTAGTAAGAAGCGTTACAATGTAACCCGAATAACATAAGACTTGAACATAATCGGTAAAATGAAAGTGTACCAGGGTGAACTGAAATTATGCATATCCCTTTAGAGCGTACCGTGCGTGATATTATGTTATGAAAGGGCGTAAACAATAAACAATCATGCAATTGCAACAATCGTAAAAATAGAGTCGATTTGAGAATTTCCTCTGTATTAGAAATAGAATAAATTCTAACCTAAGGGATTTTTTATTATTATTACACAAACAAGCTTACCTCTGTATAAAATAAGTTTATGAAATATTTAGATCCTTCATTTGATATTCGCCATAAGGAACCTCACGTAATTTTTCCGAATCGCACTTCACTTGTTTTTTAATATTGTGAGACAATGTCTGTATATTAGAAGATCTAGAAGATGATAAGAAGAAGAGAATATTGTTTTACATTTCAGGCTTTCTTTTTACCCGAATGCCGAAGGAGGGTAATGTGTTTATCAGTCTATGTATGTATGTAAGTATGTATGTAAGTATATATGTATGTATGTATGTTTGTTCCTATATGGCGTTCCAGAGACCAAACACGTTGGCCGATTTTGATAATTCATACGTCAATCGATGCGTCTTAACCCTGCAAATGTCATAGGCTACATTAAAATAGGACAATAGAAAAATGGCGGATTTTGGATGCCATATTGTGGGGGCCCAATTTTTTTTTCCTTCAAACCCATCGTGTGGGGTATCAAAATAAAGGGTTTCAAGAGGTTATTTCAAAAATATACACTTATATGTTTAAATGTATCTAATTCGAAAAAAAACTAACTAAAAAGGTGTAAATAAAAAAACTTGATTCAAAAAATCAAAAAACCCGACTGCTTCAAAAGCGAACTAAAAAGTCGGTTTTTTGATTTTTTTGGTGTTCGTGTCTAATCGATGTTTCGTTGTCTTTGCAATTTAGCTTCGGTTGGGTCAGAACAGTGGTGCCCCAGTAGTAACGGCCGCGACTTACAAGTTGTTGGTCGTGGGTTCAAACCCAGGTGCTTTACTTTTTGTAAATTATTTCATCACCATTGCTTTCAAAACGATGAAGTAAAATCTCTTGAAGAAACCGGTATGTCGTTGAACCTAAAATTCGAAGACATGTGATATCCACCAACCCGCACTGGTCCCGCGTGATGGATTACGGCCCATTCCCTCTCTCACAGAGATGAGGCCTGTGTCCCAGCAGTGAGAACATTAATGTACAGGCAGTGAATCTTGGAGTCAAACCCGCAATATTATTGTTTCTAATGAAAAAATCATACGTGTATTTATGCTACAAATATATACCTGTAACCCTATCTTCCATAGAAAACACACACACACACACACACACACCTCCATAGAAAAGGCAGGATCCTCCGACCAGACGGGTGTTGTGTCTGGTCCGGGCCACTGCCCTACGGTTGTTGTCGAACTGTTGTATGTGTTCAAATCGCGCCGAAAACTTTGCTTGTGCGATCAGGATTTGTGTGACGTCATGTCATTAGTTCGTAAGTGGCGGCGTCGGTGCCGCTACATCACTCCTCTCCGGAGACCGGAGGTCGATAGCTGGTTGAGTCGTCCGTACATCTCGTGATGTGTGCCTGGCCAGTTGGAACTGGAAGTTGCAGAGTTCGCGGTGAGTCGGAACTGAATGCGGTTGCGCCCCAGTAAGTCGGGGTGATGAAATCCCAGTGAGTCGGGATAGAGTTGCTGGCTCCAGTGGGTCGGAGCGGTGATGATGTCCCAGTGAGTCGGGACAGTGTTGCTGGCTCCAGTGGGTCGGAGCGTTGATGATAGAAGCTGAGGGTGATGACCACGAATGCGCGTCCGCTGGATGCTGGGGGTCAGGATGCCCCGTAGATGCCATGGGTACTGGCTGGCTGTGTGACTTGCTGCTCAAAAGCTTGAGGAAGTGCAGAGTGCTGATGACGTCACGATGAAGTAGCTCTGCAGAAAGGCTGCGCTGATGTACATTTTCCAGGGTCACCTGTTTGGGGGAAGGTGGAACAGGGTGTAAAGTCCCACAAACCTCCATATAAAAGGGAGGATCCTCTGACCAGGTGGATGTAGTGTCTGGTCCGGGCAACTGCTCAACGGGTATTGTCGGACTGTTGTATGTGTTCGAATCGCGCCGAAAACTTTGCTTGCGCGATGCAGCATTTGTGTGACGTAATGACATGCATTAGTTCGTAAGTGGCGGCGTTGGAGCCGCTACAACCTGCTTATTTTTAATATCAAACTGACATACCAACATTCCCATTAACTATACCTACCTAAATACAGTGTGAATTTTTTAGTCTACAAAAAAAGCCTTAGCCTTATATCGTAAGAATATTTTTTTTAGGTTTGTCTCCTTAACTTTTTGAAAATTACGATTTTTAACTTTTCTACTATTTAAATATTTTAATTTTAATTGATTAATTGGTTCATCCTTATTCAAAACAGGATCCACCAGCGTTAAAACAAAATTTACTCAAAATATATTCTTGTTCAATGTACACTTTTTTCAAAATCAAATCAAATCTTTGAATACAGTTAGCAATTTTCCAAAAAATTAAGGCCGGTCTCCTAATAACGCTTTTTTGTAGCTTAAACTGTTAGAAAATTTGCCCTTACTGCCCCTTATCAAAAATACTGTAACGCTCCATCAAAAAAATCCAGCCTGTATAAATGCGCAAACGTTTTTTTCACACGATCCAGGTATTTTACGTTTAAAAATCGAACAGAAGCAACGATTATTATCATACAGTAGTCCAATGGTTCTTAATTTAATCTCTGTTAAAACGGTCACACCCACCAATAAACAAGAAAGACGTAAGTAACAATAAAAAGTTACAAGCGAAACACGCCCCTACTGCTAATAAAATATTCAAAAAAAGAGCAAAAATTGAATAGTTTATTTTGTAGGTACAAGAATTTTTGACATTTTCGTCGGTGCAGCCCTGTTTTTCTTTTTGCCTTAAGCGTCAGAATTGTGCAGACTTAATTTAAACCAAGGTACTCAAGAATAGAGTATCTTTTTCTTGCTCCGCTTGTTTCAGGACAGTTACTTTTGTTTCTTTGTCATACTACCACCCGATTTATCGTCAATGAACAGGCGCCAGTAACCAGTTTGACCAGTAGCGTCTGCTTTGATACAAAAATGTTGGAATAGCAACTTATCATAACTTAATAAATGGTTGGTTAAATAAATGCAATTTTTTCTCCTTATGTATTTAATTCGTATTTGTCAGGATCGTGGGTTTTTTCCTTTATCTTTGCCTGGACAAACCAATAAAATCTTATCAAGCGTTATTAATTTCGCAATATTTTTCCTGTGAAATACAAAACAAGGCCATGTAAACACCGATAAGCAGCGTCAGAACATAAAACCGCACACGGAACAATAAAACTCACAAACAAAATCACTTACACGTCACAACATAGCACAAATTGGTCTAATATTTCAAATAACAATCACGGTCATAAAGTGGTTCTAATCTTTTTTATTTTCCCGCATTTCCAGGACACAGGACTGCTCTACGATATTTATACACAGGCATATTATAAATAACCCTGATATTTTTTTTTTCATTTTATCATGTTAGCATTTAGCCTTAAGCGAGGAAGACGTAGACACGTTTTTTTGCAAAGTAAAGTTTAAGATGAGCGTTGGAACATTTTCTGTATTATTTTTCGTTTTACTGTAAAAAACATTGTTGGTGTATTTTTCTGATTTAAAGATGGTCTTTACTTTGAATAATCTTATTACGAGGGATAAGCCTAAAATATTACTGTACCGACATAATCTCTCTGTAATTTTACTGCTAACAACTTTTGTCCTTGTATTTAGTGAGAATCTGAGGACAGAGTTTGCTTGCATTATTAGAAAATGTTTGGTTAATAATGGACAAAAAAAACTTTGCTGAATGGTATAGATATTATTTACGATCGAACAATGTACAAGTCAGGTAAGTAATTGTATATTGAATAACTAGATTTTTTCCCATGGTGCGACGTGGCTTCGGTGGGTTAACCCACAGGAAACGTGCAATTTTGAGGTGTAAAAGTAGTGTATCGCCCGAATTTTTGTAATCGTATCAGTGCTTCCAGAGATTACCTTTAGAAACATAAGAACGTAGAAACAATTTTACCTCTTTATGATTAGTTTGAATACCATAGAGTAATTTAGAGATCAGTGTAAAATATTGAAACCTAACCAAACATTGATTACCAAATATTGATTGGTTAGTTAGTTTTTGAATATCCGAATTTAATTATTGTTCATATTTTTAATTTTGTACACCTACCACTGTTGTGCCCTTTTAACCCAAAGGTTGACTGGTAGAGAATGTCTTGCTGCATTAAGTATGCCTATTTTTATTTATACCAATATTATAAAGAGGAAAGATTTTTTGTTTGTGTGTTTGTTTGTACCAAATAGGCTCCGAAACTACTGGACCGATTTCAAAAGTTCTTTCACCGTTGGAAAGCTACACTATCCTCGGGTCACATAGGCTACTTTTAATCCCTGTATTCCCACGGGAACGGGAACTACGCAGGTGAAACCGCGAGGCTTCCGCTAGTTATATATATTATAAGTAACTCAAAATCAATCACCACTTCTTATCCACACCAACGAATCCAAGCCACTTCTTTCCTCCGAGTATATCGGCGGCGTACTTTAACTGAGCTTTTCATGTTATCAGTTCGATCATATCACAACATCTGCCTCACCTTCGTCATTAACGTATTAATAAAGCGACCGGACCGAATTAAAAGAGGACCATCATGGTTCGGGAAGATTTATTACTTTGAGCGTATTGTTTAACTTGCCATGCCTTCCAGGTGATTTTTTTGGTTTATTGATAGTTATTAGCTTAAATAAGCATATATAAGTGGGATATTAAAACTATGCCTAGTTCAAAAACAATGCTTTTTATTAGATATGCTTTCGCTAAGAAAACAATGATAGCGCACCCATTCGCATCAAAACAGTCTTATAATTAAAGTTAAGAACTTAATAAGGTAAAAAACTTAAGAGGGGTTGCATCAAATAAGAATCCAAAACTACTGACTATAAATATATTTCGCAGACAAGATCTAGTATTACTCCATATAAGAACAATACTTCTAGCAGAACAGTATCAAAGAAAAGTTGTGCAAATGGAGAGAAAACTTTCGAAAACCACAAGAAAATCTTTTCTGTCAGGCAAACGGGTTTTGATTTTTGTTTCTGGTGTGTGCGTTATACGCTCGGTGCATTTCGGGCTATCAGCCTCGCTTTTATCTCACCGACTAGCATGATTAATCTGCGCATTTATGGAATTCAGACACGAGGGAACTTCAGATGTTTTTTTCTGAGCCAAAGATCTGTTTAAAGAACTTTAAAACGAGATTTGCGATGCCTAGTGCTACAAAGCGTAGTCACGGGTTCTACAGAAAGAGGTTTTACATCTTTTTCTAGAGGTGTAACAGTAACGCGAAATTAAGACTTCAGAGAGCTCGTCTTTAAGGTTTTTCATTCTTGTTGCCTAATTTTCATTCCCTCAAATGTTACGTTTTCAATTCGCACATATTTTGTATTGGCCACTTATCAATTTATATACTTTTATGACAGTAAAATATTTGATTTGATTAAGTTCAGTCTAAAAATATCGCTTTCAATTACCATTTTGTTGCATATTATTCGTCCGTATCAAGCGATAATGTGAATCTATGAGCTGGCG
The DNA here is from genome assembly GCA_949775005.1 of Orthosia gothica. Classification (NCBI taxonomy): domain Eukaryota; kingdom Metazoa; phylum Arthropoda; class Insecta; order Lepidoptera; family Noctuidae; genus Orthosia; species Orthosia gothica. The sequence continues at coordinate 28,179,341 of OX459036.1, forward strand.
ATGGCCGCGAGAATCCATTGGACGCCCACTGGTCGATAGTGACGCTTGGGGGACGTCTCGTTAGTGAACATCTGAAATTATGATGACGATGTCATTTGTATGAAAAAAGAAGGCAAAGTCATTCAAGAACTGGAGGCAAAAACCATTGAATACCTAAAAATTAAACACAATCACCAAATGTAAAAAAAACATCACAGAAACGCCACCAAATTCTGCCTACGAAACATAATAAACCTTACTCCTAATATAAATGCGATCCTTTAACGTATTCAGATATGGAAATATAAAAAAGGTAAGTCGGTCAATGGTAAAGGAAAAAAGCTAATATAAAATGGATATTAGGCGCTCAAAGAGAGTCGAGTAAAGTAAATCTTGGAATGAATGACTTCTGCACACCTTTAGTAATATACGAGGTGGAGGTAAATCATCTTTGATGTACAGGTGTTATTTAAATGGTTCGAGGGAAATAGTTTGATTTTGTTATGAACCTCTATTTTTAGAGGAAAGAAAAAAGGTTCGTAGGAGAGATATGGTGGCAAGTATTTGCCAATACTTGCCACTATATCTCTCTTACGAACCTTTTTTTGACCATTTGTATAGCGAAGGTATTTTTGATTATTTAAGTCAAGACTAACATCGAGAAACATGCCCATCAATTTCATCTTTTCTCATTTCATAGAGAGTAGGCACGGGAATGAATCACCAGGCTTGCTTAAGGCGGATTGGCCATTTCGGATTGACTTATACAGTATTTCTGGGCTATTTTGGCCAAAGTTATTTGAAAAGCCTGTCATGGCATTACAAACTCTAAGAAATTCTTAATTGTCACCACATAATTATACTCAGAAATCATTCCTCACCATTCTTCACCAGCGTTTAACCTCCATTCTGTACTCAGTTGTAAGTCTCTATTGACGTATTATAGACTATAGATAGATATATATATATACTAGAGATAGCTAAGGCACTCGCGCTGGGTTGCGGCCTAGGGTTTATTTGAATAGAAAAAGTGGTTTGTGCGTTGACTAATGGTTATCCGGATTGAGACACGTAATTTTTGTTGACGTTGAGATGGAACGGTAAAGAAAACTTCGTTGTGTGAAACTAGAAGATACCTTTTTTTTATATTTAAGATTCAGTTTGTAATGTAGTAATGTTACTAAGGTTTTCTTTAGTCTTCTATGGTCTGATTGTTGTCTATCATGTTATTTGGATACATCATTGGAAAAACACAAAACCATGGTTTTCAGCTAAGTGAATGCATTAATAACTTGACTCTTTAGCATCACAATATTCATAAAACTCGAGATGGCGATCAAAACACCAAAAGGATTTTTGCCATATAAAGACACAAGGGTTTACTGCTGGCCATTTTCTTAACTTGATGTACCTACTATTTATCGTTTTTAAAACACCAAAGTCCAGAGGTATGAAAGAGTGTGTGCGTTTTGGCATTGCTCCACTCGAGCCAAGGGTCTATGCGTAAACACTACTAAAATACCTACGTATTACTACGGCAACTGAACTATATAGTTAATAAAAGTAAGTAGGTACATAGATAAGAAATATTATAGATACTATAATCTATTCTAACAGTAACATATTTAATGTACTGTGCACAAAATCTTTATATTTTATTAGCTGCCCAGAAATTGGCACAAATCCGAATTGGAACGGTTGGAATAATTTTATGTATGTGCAAGGCATGTAGTGCTTATTTATATTTATGTGTTTTCGGCTCCATATAATATATGTGGTATCATTTATAAGATCAAGTTTAGCGGGCATTATGTGATAAATGTCTTGAGAGATACACACCTTAAAAGCCAAAACTCGTTGCAGCTTCACCGCATTATATGACTTTAATAGAGCCAATCAAAATATTTAATAGAGCCTTTGGATAGGCTGAATGAAGCAATTAATTAAGTTGTGACCTAGAATTGAAAAAAATATGCAGCACATAAATAGTGTACTTGAATAGACTGAGCACTTAATTAGAATCCAAAAGAGCACTTAATTAGAATCCAAAAGAGCACTTAATTACAGCCCTAGAAAAGAACAGAGATAGTTCTTAAACGTATTTTTATTTTAAAGCGCTGAAGCGCAAATCAGCGCGTCCAATGGTATCGCTCGATAAGAAAACAATAAAAAATTTAGCGTGTTTCAGCACCTGACTGGTCAGGGCCCTCAATTTGTGGAGTTTGGGTGGTGAAGGCAAATTGAGGCGAAGACGGACTGCTTTAATCCTGTAAATTTATCTACCGGTAAACGGATGGACCCGGAACGAGCCATTTTGACCGTCCAAGGGCAATACTATTGCGTAAACACATACTTAACACTTATTTTACGTCCTAGTGTAGTGTTTTTCGGTTGTTATTGTGATACTTACTTAAAGTATTACAAAATAACTTTAAAATACACATTTAAAAAAAAGAAAATGGTGGTGGAAAGTGGAATATGGGGGACAATAAAATGGTCTATATAAAAGTCTACATCTATGAAAGGTTGACCCAAATGAAAAGGCGTTTCTGTGAATTATGAATGACATTGTCTTGGAGGGAAGTGAACTGAGATGACGGCGGATAGCGATGTATAGATAAAAAGACATACCTTACCTATTGCTAATAGGCCGACCTAGCTGCCCACTGAAGTGTCGAATAAATGTGGGATACTACGTCAATCAGAATTAAAGTAAAATAGCAGTCTGATGCCAATAACTTTTACCTATACCCAAAAACTTCTTCTATTGAACATCATTTCATAGAAACAAAATAGCATTCACGAACACGCATCGCGTTTACAAATCCAGTTCAATTACACATTATGATACATTTTATTTACATTAACGTGATTATAATTGCCATAAAGAGTTATAATGTAAATAATTACATTTGTAACATTACAGTTATTAAATAAAACATACGCGTGGTAATATTTAGTCGCGAGCTGATGTTATCGTGTTTACTTTTAATCGTTTATGATTCAGCTGTTCTTCAGATAAGATTTTTTGTTACAACAGATGAAATTGACGCTACAATTTCTGCCTGTAGATGTGCAGCAGATTTTACTGAATTAACTGGCAGGAAACTTACTAAAAGCTTACTAAAATAGCAAGAAATAGCAGATGGGTTCTAATCCAAATATTATAATCTTAACAATTAAATAAATAAAGTATTTACACCACCTGCATTAGTATGCAGGCAGAGAAGATAAAATCTGAGTGAGGACAAAAATCAGAGTTTAAATAGTATAATCTTAACAATTAAATAAATAAATTATTTGCACCACCTGCTAAAGTATGCAGGCAGAGAAGATTAAATCTGAGTGAGAACAAAAATCTGAGTTTAAATATGTTTGTAAAGGCTGCCTGTCGGTAACAGGGCAACAGCCGCAATGCGATAAAGCGGCGCCTAATACTGTTATAATTGCAGAAGAATGCTTTTATTCTTTCTCATAACAACACCCAAATTCACCACATACTTTAACATTTTTTTTTATTAGAAATGTCCTAATTCCATGTTGTGAAACCGTGAACTTACTGGGTGGTTAAGTTATCAGAAAGACTTAAACTTAACGCTGAATTTTAGAGCGCAGTTCTAGCGGATAGTTTACTATCGGTGTGTCTTGCACCGCATCGCACCGCACATTATTTAACCCCTTTACTATAACGAATGTATGGTCAACAGTTCAAGTAAACTATAAATATTTAGATAGGTACGACAGTTCGCATGATCCTCGTCCTGCCAAAACTACTTCATACGTCGGACCATAGTTGACAAGGTGTCAATCGATTCACCTTCGAACTTGACGTGGGTATTATTTTTAATCAGAAACGGAATATAAATTTCTCGGAATATTTATTTTTATAGTTAGGTATAATTAAAACGCAAAAACAAAGATATTTGAAAAATCGCAAGTGTAAAACCTAGGCTGCGCTAGCAAAAAGCTGTTACTTTTTAGGGTTTCGTGCCCAAAGGGTAAAAACGGGACCCTATTACTGAGACTCCGCGGTCCGTATGTCTGTCTGTCTGTCTGTCACCAGGCTGTATCTTATGAACCGTGATGGCTAGACAGTTGAAATTTTCACAGATGCTGTATTTCTGTTGCCGCTAGTGGGGCTCCCATACAACAAACGTGTTTTTTTGCCGTTTTTGGCGATAATGGTACGGAACCCTTCGTGCGCGAGTCCAACTCGCACTTGGCCGGTTTTTATTTATTACGATATTATTTTTTTCTTTCTTGTACAACACTTTTTTATACACAAATTCATTAAATAAAAGTATTAATATGTAATAAACAGCTTGAATTCATCAGAAAACCTACAGTTGGTTAGTCCCTAATTAAAATTCGAATTTGGAGTATCGATAAACGCCGCTATATTTTTTTTTGTGCGAGCTTTCACGATTTCGCTACGCGGGGCAATACGGGGGCTACGGGAAACTAGCTACGGTGCCTAAGGAGCGCGACCGACCGCGTCACCGCGCGTCAGTCGTGAGTCGGTCGAGCCTCAGCCTCCTCGCTCGTGCTGTGTGGATGTGAGGGATTATCGCGCGCTCTCTCTCCAAAATTACGTCGCTCGTAAAATTGACGATATACAGATGGATTTCAGTGTAATGTTAAACAGTATGAAGTTTAAGTTCACAAATGGGACATTTGTATAGAGTTTGGTGTGTGATTTAAAATGTTTTATTGTGACGTGATTATGTGAATCAATATTTATTATTGTGTTGTGGTTTCTGTTTAACTTGTGCTTGCAGTGCTTGTACGAGAATTCTGAGCTTTTTTGTGTCTGTGCAATATAACAGGTTAGTTTGTCTGATGCTAGTTTTAAGCTGTAGGGCTAGGCATCATGTAAACGATCTAAACCTAACCTGTCAAACTCGTCAAACAGATAGTTCTCAAGAAATGTCTATCGGTGGTATTGGCCGATAAGAGTCAGACACCAAGATTAGTAGACATGTTATTTTGTTTATTTTGGTACAAACATAGGCATATCTGGCGCCTTAAAATAGTATTAAAAAAATATCAATTCGAATTTTGATTCTTGGAAAAATAAAGCCGGTACTTTTAGAAAAATAATCGATCTACGACTACGGTTGAACAAAATGTTTATAATTTGTAATGAAATACTTATTCAAAAAATTTCATCCGGACTCCAAAGTTTTTAGGTAGTGTAAAAAACATACCTCCAGTCTAGGACATCTATTTTTAAAGTCTGTTCCTACCTAGGTGCTAGTTAGATATTTGTGGTAGCCTTGGGACTAAATGCCACTTTCTTAAATTTATAACCACCGGCAATAGCAACATCTTTTTTAAACGTTTTGTTAATCAAACATATATATGTTTATCCTATTCGGGCCCGCATAAAAGTTGCATTTAATCGTTATTTTATTCAAATGCAATTTGTTTTAAACAAATTACAAAACCATTTGTAATGTCGTCGCATTTGCATAATCTACTAACTTTACTTACTCCAAAAAAAAATAACTAAAAGATAAAAATATTCATTGCAACGGTAACCATCTTTACAAGTATAGGTTCGTGCCGATGCAGAAATTCGATTTACCAAATAGAAAAAATGGAAATTTTAAATACCAACCCCGATCTCATGAAGAATGTAAGTAGGTTCTTTATCATCCTTATTGTATCTCATTAGTATTTTTCTTGAAGGAAACAGCCCATTTAAATAATTTGATATTAATCAAAATCAAATCATATCAAAATATTTAAATTCAACAAAATCATACGTACTAGGTACTTTTGAATTGTCAAACAAAATATGAATCGATTTGCACGTTCACAATTGTCAGTAGGTCTCAATGGAGAAGAACATACAAGAAACTCTATGGACTCTTTTTTCCATTAGTTTTAATTAACATTATTTGGTTAGATAATTCTCGTTGGAAAAAAAATGAGAACGATGTAAAAAGACGAGTATGTAAAACCGTCTACAGTAAAACAAACAATTCAAAAATAAAATAAGTATGTCATTTAAAGCAGGCCGAAGCAGTTATGACAAATACCAACTGATGGCGCCCGTACAATCTCAACTGCATGGGCACACACAAGTCAACGAACGACACATAGGTACAGCAAATGGTAGATTTACAGTAGGGTACATAGAACTCACACACGTGCTGTGCAGCTATACAATACTAAAATAAATCGAGTCTATACAACATAAACATATTCATACTGAAAACGTACAGTCATACAGTCTTCAGCAGGTCCAACAATACTTCAAAACAATAATGTTCTACTACATATCATTTTTTTTTGCGCCCTAGTGGTTGTTGAGCAGAACTAGCATTGAGCCAGGTATTTTTATCAATGATGTAATCCCCCAACTTTATTGTAACATACAACGAGGCATTTTATTGTTACATTGTATACAGTACCCCATGAAAGATGAGGCTACTTTAGGCAGTCTGAAACCTGGTTGAACTAATTGGTCCCTGTTTCTAGTAATGTAATTACGTCTCCATTTTTACTAAAAAGATGTAAATTTTTTCTCACGTAAACGCAATATAATGACAAGGAACCGTGTTGATGTTAAAGTCCATAAACAGTTCCCTTAGATAATCGCGCCAGCTTAGATAGTTTATCAATCTGATGGCTCGTTTATGCAGAATAAAAATTTGCTCAATGTCTGCAGCCCTTCCCCATTGTAAGATACCGTAAGACATTATAGTCATATACATATAGAGATGTAAATGGAAAAAAACTAAATGTTTTTTTGCAATCTTGATAAAAATCATGAAAAAAACCTTGGCAACGTCGTTTTTTTTTTCCACATGTGGTTTTTTTTCAGAAAAAGTGAAAAAGTCAGAAGAAATGTTTCGAGATTAACGCAGTCAAACGCCTTCGACTGGTCGCCGAAGATAACTATGGCATCTGTGCCTATTCCTACGCAGTAAAGATGTGTTTAAATAGGGTGACACCAGCGTCAGTTGTACAACGTCCTTTAGTGAAACCATACTGTTTATCAGACAAGATGTTATTAGTATTAAAATGAATGAGCATTGGACTTAACATTATCTTTTGAAATACCTTGCTGAAAACCGGCAACCAGACCAGTATCCGCATACTGGTCTATAATTATATGTGTCTTGACTGTCCCCGGATTTAAAAAGTGGTATAATTTTACAATATATCATTAGATCAGAAAAAGACACCTTGATCCACACACACAAATAAAAATTTAAGCTAAGTACGGCCCTATAGTCTGAATAATGGAGGTATAACATTTATCCCCATAGATCTTCGGTCAGTTTGATCTTGATTTCCTTAAAAGATTTTATTACTGTTATGGGGTTTATATGTGAAAAGTTCAATTCATTTTGGGCAGGCTGAAACATTTGCTTTCAATAATCCAAAAGCAAGCGAGGACGAAGACTTAAAGGTTTCAGTAGATTTAAGTGGGATATTGGTAAATAAATTTGCAAATTCTTAAGCAACTTTTTTATTATCTGTCTTATCTCTAATCTGTCTCAAGCGTGTAATCGTGTAGTCTTATTTCTTTTAATCCTGTACGTTTCATTGTTTATAATTTACCCAACCGTCTTGATTTCATTTTCTGCTAATTTAACCTTATTGCTAATGTACAAAGTCTTAGCTGCCTTACATAATATTTAAAAAAAATCTTGAGTAAGTAGCAATATACTTAGTAAACCAAGGCTTATGGCCATACAGCTCATAAAGTTTGTCCCTACTTTTTCTAAGTCCTGTAGTCACCCAGTCACTGAATAAAAACTTAGGGCATAAAGGCATATCTATGGAGTATAGCAGACATGATGGGTATCAATATCGAAGGACGATACAAAAGAAAACTACATTGATACAGCAAAGCAGCAGGGGAGAAGAAATGGCTGTGTTGCCATAGCTTAGAAATATAATGAATGTTGCCATTCTAAGCATTCGGTTATTAATAATAGAACAATTATAAGTAAACGAGAGTACTAGCCACCAAAGACACAGAAGTCAGCTGTTGTTTTATTATAATAGTTCAGTTGTTTTGTGTCAAGACATTTTTTTCCAATTCACACGTTTAAATAATAAAGGCCAATGGGCATTTCTGCCCAACCCTCAATAGCGTTAAGATATATTATGTCGTTGACTCATTGGATAGATTAGATCTCTTCAAGGCCGAGTATTACTTATTTTGACGACAAAAAACAATACCTGGTAATTACCTAATATTTTATAATTAACTTCGAAATAGAACGAGATTTTATGTCATGTTTAGTATTTAATCTAATTAAAATTAAAAGTCATCAGAGGCATTTTAGATAATTATGTTCTCCTATTTCCGGGTTGTTATTACGTTTTATAAGCATCCACAAATATTGCGTTTTACCATGGCCTTTGTGGTCAATCACCCATATACATTATTTGATATTATGAAAAACGAAACAAAGATCACAAATAAATGGGCGATAATTTCCCTCAAACATTTCAGAAGCGGACATTTCCTGTTTCTACGTTTAGAAAGAAGGAATGATTAGCAGGTCACAATTGTTAAAATTCTGAGGTCGTTATAAATACAAACGTCATGCATGTCTGACATTTGTCGGAAGTTGTAGACGGATTTTATGGAAGTAGGTAGGTTGGGTTTTGACTACGCTTGTTCTAATAGGATCAAAGACTCTGGAAGGGAATTCCACTCCTTAGCTGTGCGCACAATGAAAGTATTAACAAAACGCTTTGTGCGTATGGGTGGGATTTCCAGCATGTACTTACCGATGGCGCATGGCCGTATGTCTTGTAGTCCGACGATGGAAATAAATTTGAAAGATTTTTTTGCAGTTGTTATACATAAAGGATATCTATTGTAACAGAAAAAGGAAATTTTGGGCTATTTCTGTGCCCGACACTGCCTCGAAAATAAAATGGAAACATAGATCAATCAACTCGACCCATTGCAGTCCACTGCTGAACGCAGGCCTATCCCAAGTTCCGCCACAACCCTTCCTAACGTATTCAATCCATCCAATTTAGATCCGGTTTTCAGAAAATTATTTTTTACATTCTGGAAAGGTTTTGGTATACAACAAATGGATACCCTGTGACGTTATCCGCATGTGCGTGTTGTTGTTATTTTTAGCCGACTTACCGAAAAGGAGGAGGTTAGAAAATTCTTAGTTTTTGTTTAAAAGAGTATGTTCCGAAATTGGTCCCATTTTAATTTGGTGAAGACCTGATGAAGAACTTCAGAGATATGCAACAGAACTCTTCAATAAATAACGGCAAATCTCTCGAGATTTCTGCAATCGCATGTCTGTTTATTATTTATACCATTTTATAACATCACGCCAGTATGCTCTAAAGGGGTACGCAGAGGTGTACAGTTCACCTTGGTACATTCTCATTTCACCGGTTATGTTCAGTATCATGATATTCGGCAAGTCTGTCTTACTTTCCCTAGAGCGTGCACAGAGAGCTGTTTTGAAGGTCATGCTTGGTCGACCCCGAAGGTACAGCACTGATCTTCTTTATACAGAATGTTCAGTGCTGGCTGTGAGACGGCTTTTTATACTGTGTACCATACTCCGTAAACACAAAAGCATAGAGTATAAACCGATGCAAAAACGCGATAAATCTAGAGTTTGCGAATCGACACCCCATAGAACAACCCTTGCAATGCATCAGTATTATGTTATAAGTAACCAATTATATAACAAAGTGAACCAAATACATAAAATCTTTCCTCTAACTGTTAGCAAGTGCAATAATGTCATACGTGACTGGCTCCTACAGTTAGACTATTCAGAAATGGAGGCAATAGTAAATAACAAAAAGTCATAATTGCATCCACACAATCACCAACACATCATACTACACAATACACCACACATACACACAGGTACTTTTTTTTTGTCTAAAACAATAATTTTGTAATATTGAAGTACACTGGGAGGAGGGCGATGTCGACTGTGACACAGTTTATACTAGTACAGTCGTCAATGTAATCTCTTAAGCATGATCAGTATTAGATACTCATTTCATTGTCATTGTTTAACTTAGATTAAAAGATTTTTTTTAATTTGAATGTTACAAACAAATTATTAACCAAAACCATTTAACCAAACCAATAAGAACCAAAAATTCGAAGACATGTGACATCCACCAACCTGCACTGGGCCCGCGTGGTGGATTTCGGCCCATTCCCTCTCACAGAGAGGAGGCCTGTGTCCCAGCAGTGGGAACATTAATAGGCTGATGATGTGATGTGTGTGAAACAAAATATTTATTATTATTCGTGTTATCTATTCTATTAGGTAGGTACAACTAAAAAGTGAAAAATAAAAACTTTTGTATTTATTAATTTCAACCTTATCGCATAAATCTTTACAGGATTATACCCACCCAATACTATAAATGCGCAAAATAAAAACACTACCGACTTCCAAGTAGTAGTTACAATAAAAAACTTTTTTTTTAAAACATTCTACCGACTTCCAAATAAGAAAACTACAAACAGAAAAATAACTTTATTTTTTTAAGTCGGTAGTGTCCATATATGTCCATAACGGCAAAATAACCTACCAAAGACACCGACTTTCAAAAAAAGGTATTTTTCTCTTTGTAGGTCTTATTTGGAGGTCGGTAGTATGTTTTTTATTGTACGAGTATGTATGTATCTTTGTCTACGCATTTCTTCGAAACAAGTAATTGGATCATAATTATTATTTTTTATTGGATTAAGTATCTTTTAACTTAGGTCATAGTAAAAGTTTCATCAAAATCGGTTCTGCAGTTTTCATGATAATTATGGAGCATACAACGGAACTCGCTTTAGTCGCTATCTTTATCGGTGTCTTTCGTACCTCATGTTTTTCATCGTTTTGCGACACCAATTTCCGAAACGAAAATTATTTTGCACTTTTTAGTGTTTTGTTTTTGAAGTCGGTTAATATTTTTGCGAAAAAGTTTTTAAGATTGTTGCTTCATCTAGCTGGGGGCGGCCTAAGGCTATTTTAAACAAAATCACTAACCATTGTAAATAATAGCGTGTCTAATACGTTTAAACTAAAAGGCCTACATTTCTAGAAAATTAAGTAGCAGCCATAGATATAATAAATATTTCTATGGTAGCAGCTCATAATATCGGTCGTTTGTGCTGGTTTAACGATGAGCGTAATGTTGGACATAACGGCAGTTTTGTAAACTGCATTTGTTCGGCTGTATCCTGTATCTGAAGGCGTTTTTTCTATTCTGTGTATAGCTGTCCTCGGTTTCAGAACTTTTTGGTAGCGCGCCGCACGGATTGTAATTTATTAAAAAAGATTAGTGTGCCAACACAATTATAATAGTTTGCCATGGCAATTATTGGTTATTGGTACAATGGTTTCTTCGAACAGGACCGGCCGATGTAGTGACATAGCTATTCTCAGCAGTGGACGTCTTTTGGCTGATACGATGATGACGAAACTTCACTGATACGATGGGCATTGACAGATATATTTTACAAAGAAGAATCAATTATTCAATCAGGGAAATTAAATTTAATACTGTATTCTGTGTGACGGTATTTGTAGGTTTTATTTCCACTAGCGTGTCATAAGCCATCAAGGTCTAGATATGTATTGCCTACGTAACGGTTAGATAATTTCAAGAGTATTAAATTTTTAACTGTCATTGAAACATGACAATGGTAGACATTACACCCTGACTTTACTTAAGCAAAGAGAGTTATTTAAATTTTCATTTACAAGAAAGATTCAATTCTAACTTACGGATTGCCCTTTCTTTTTTAAAGTCGAGCAACTCGGTTATTGTTTGACCATTCCTACCCATTGGAAGAAAGCCGTGATGTTATTTTACGCAACTGGTCATGTTAGAAATCGGGCTTCCAGATGAAACACCGATAAATATACTTTCACTTCAACGGTATGGTCAGCTATTTTCAACCGACTAACAAAGGGAAGGGTTCGGTATTTAGAGTTTATTGTTTATTGTGTTTGTAATGTCTGTTTATACTGGGATGAAAGGACTTCCCTAAGTTTGATGTTGATTAGTCGCATTTCATCATTTTCGGTAATTATTTTGTATTGTTTTGTGAATTGTTTGTCTATAATTTTTATTCGATTGACGGTTCTTTGACATCGTCATTATAATATTTTTTGTTTATATTGAGTTTATTTTTATTGACTATTCTATTGATTTCATATATCTACATATGTTCCCTCAGACCATAGAAACATTCTATGATCTGTGTATGTACCCAAGTTTACCAATATTATCGTGGAAAAATCAGACGATTCTTTTGTAAATATTTGAAAGAAAAGAATGACCAAATATTGATTCCTTTAACAAGATAACATTTTCTCTTTTGGCACGATAAATACATATGTATTTTGCAAGGCAAAGGCTTGTTTTGTGTCAACATGAACGTTGCTGTTGAACAAGAACTTTCAACAAAAATTAAGTCCCTCGATTTGCATAATTTACCGAATGCCAATGAATGCAGATGTCACTGTCATTTCTGGCCTTAAAAAAAAAAATTAAACCAATTTCTAAACCGAAACACTACATGAGAAAAATAACTTTGTTTGCCGCAGTCGGTGTCTTTTGTACCTATTTGTTTTCGTTTTTTGACACCGACTTCGGAAAAAACCGTTTTTTTTTTACTCTTTTTTGTTTTGGTTCCTTGTATTACTATGCAAATCGTTTATAACCAGAGTACATCTCATTTCAATTCCAATAAGCCCAATTTCGACTAGGATACATTGTTTTGTTAGGTAGGTCCAGTGCCTACCTTCCGGCTTCATCATCTGATCAGTTCGATGGTCCAATTTCATCAGTACCTTTTATTTATATGTATTTACTTCATCATAGTCGCTAAACAATTCGGGATATCTTATACCCATGACATACTTATTGAGGAGTTCCAGTCATCTGTGGTCTTCTTCATCAGTTCCACTTCACCAAATGATACTTTCTGAGTGCAAATGCTTGCCATGTTATTAAACATACCAAAATCGCTATCTCTTTTTTTATTATTGATAGGCTCGCGTTTGACTACCTCGCCTGATGGTAAGCGTTGATGTGGCCTATAATATTTGAGGAGTTCTCGATTTCCATGGGATCCCATCATCAGATTCTAATTTCGTGACAGTGGGACCACCTCGAGAGTATACCTTTTCAAACAAAAAAGAATTTTGTAAATTCGTCAATATATAACGGAGTTATGCCAGAACAAACAAAAAAAATAAAAATAAAATTGAAACATCCGAATTGAGAACCTCCTCCTTTTTGGGAAATCGGTAAACAAATGGAAATTAATTATTTGGTAAGGAGCTCATAGTTAAATAAAAATCGTACCTAGATAAAAACCCGGGACAAAAAAAAATAGAAGACACGAATAAATCATTTGGGGAACACGTATCAGCTAAACTAAAAAAAAATATAAGTAACAAATACTTTTTTTGTAATTTTCCATATCGAACACCCGGCGACATATAGTACGTCATTTTGCAAAAAAACAAAATCAAAACAACATCATAATCTTCTCACATATAAGGCAACACAGTATTCCAATGTTTGCTCGCAAGACATACTAACAGGTTTGTTATCAAAACATCTGCCTGCGTTTCCTGTCCTTATCTCAACATCCTTAAAATAACTTGTCAAGCAAATCTGCGACTTAATCCCTATTCATAACCACATTAATCGCTTGACGGGATAAGCCTGTGTTCTTGATAGGTGCGTTCGCGAGTAACGAATAAAAAAGTAAATAAAGTAAGTAAATATTTACATATTTTGATTCGCTCTCTAAAATTGAGGGAGATTTTAATACTAATTGCACACAAGAATTAAAATCTGCCTCCATTTGCATTAAAATTTTATTGTTTGTCTGTTGACATGTCATCATCACTTGTCATCTTGTTAATCGGGTTGCCGCAAATCATTTTTTTTTTAATATTCGTTGCCCCACACTAGGAGTTTCACATATTCCTTCATTTCATCCTGTCAGCCGTAGCTCTATCATTGACTCCCTTTTCTTGTACCTATGTTCTACAATCCATCCAACTTTTCTTTGTGGTCCTTCGCCCTCTCCGTAAACTTATTTAATACTGGCTCCCTTTTCTTGTTATCATTCTTAACTCAACCCATTCGTCTTTTCTTTGGCCTCTTTTGCCTTTTCCATCCAGCTGGTTTAAATAGTGGACACTAATAGGAAAATCTTGAAATCATTTCTTTGGGTCCGCAAACAAACAAATGACCAGCGTACTTTGCGTCAAAGGTTCACACTGCAACATAAAAACGAAACAGAAATATATTCATCAGAATCAGAATAAAATGCATATTGATAAATAAGTTTTTTTTTTTTTTTTTTTATTTATCTATAGGCTCGCGTTTGACCACTATAGTTCTAAGTATATTAATGATTCTTTTGAGACCCTTGCTTGTAACGATGCAATTACAAGTTTAGGGCTCTATGCAAACCAATAAGTAATTTTTGAATAACTTACGTCTAGAATTTATTGGAGAGACATATTTTGAACTAAAGCCTAGTTCAAAATATGTCAATTAGAGACCATAAAAAGATAATATTTTAACAGGCGTACATAATCAACGAAGTCTTTCGTTTATCATCCGCGGCTGTAATATCTGAATGAAATTTTATATTCACGTTCGTCACCCATCCCACAACAACTGTGCATTATCCGGGATAAAAAGTAGCCTGAAAGTCAGTGACAGTGTAGTTTTCTATCGGTGAAACAGTTTTCGTAATCGAATCCATACTTCTAGAGATTACCACCTACAAACATTTTGACTTTTTCAATAATTTGTTTAGATTGTAACAAAATAATAGGTAGGTACTTTTATGCGCTAATTAATATCGATAAATTTATTTGATGAAAGACGATACTCGTATTATAATAAAATGATTCGCTATTCGTCTCTAATAATATTCACTAGAAGAATCCGTATTGTGTTTGTGGTAACACAATCTTGACGTTTAATTTAACCCACATAGATATATTAACTAATTACAATGTATAGTCTGAACAATTAAATATGAACAATGTCGTGATGTCAAAAATGGAACATTCAAGTTTAATTAAGAAATGAAATTAATAGATACCAGTTATTATCAAAACAATGCAAAACTAGCTCATAATTAATAGGTCTGTCTTAGTTACTGGTTCTAATTTTGTACAGGTATCTAACGAAATTATGTGCCGCGCTCATAATTATGTAAGGTCTCGTGGCTAAATAATAAGAGCCGCATAGGTCGATCTTCAAGGTTAAGCAACGCTTGACGAGGTTGGTCCGTGGATGGGTGACCATTTCAACATACCGAGTTTTCTCCGTGCTTCGGAAAGCACGTTAAGCCGTTGGTCCCGGCTGTCATTTAAAGATCAAGGGGTATCGTGTCTGGGTAACAGTACTCCACAACACACTGGGTTGTGGAAGTCAGATAGGCAGTCGCTCCATGTAAAACAGGTACTCGGCTGAATCTGGTAAGACTAGAAGCCGACCTCAACATTATTGGGAAAAGGCTAGGCAGATGATGATGATGATCCAACGAAATTATGTAAGAGATATATATATCAATACAAAGGCGATCGATCACAAACAAACTATCTTTACTCTAGATGCGAGACCTACGTAATATAATTATTTCGGTCACATCACTTACGAAAATTTTACAACTAGTTCCTACAATGCCATTCAGTGAGGGTTTCTGTTTATAAGGGAAGTCGTAACTCATAAAAATAATTGTAACAGATTGAATCATATCGTAAAAAAAGAGAACATCGTTGAGCGAAATAGAGTAAATATGTCTTGGTTTTAATGTTGATTTTTTTACGATTAAGTTTACTGTTATGTTTTTACCGTAGATGATCTACAGTAAAAAAATTATCGTCTCAAGGTTTGAGAATATATCTTGCCTTAGAAGAAATTAGTCATTTCAGTAAGGCCTAAGTGTCGAACTTACAGATTAGGCAAGAGGGCACAGACACAGTGACATTCTATCAGAGATAAAGACTTACAAAAATCCCAAAATGTATGGACTTAACCTGAATGAACAGAAATGTCACTTGGCCAATTAGGTACAAACACTTAGTACTTTTTGGCAATCGTTAACACTAATAGAATGCTGACAGCCTTGGTAATCCACCTATCGCGAGATTTTCTAGCTCTTATGGTAAAATATATGAATATATTTAAATATAGCACGGCCGGAATTCACATCTACTCACAGATGTCCGAGTTTTGTTTACATTGTACCTATTGTTGCGAGATTGAATTGTGCGCCTACAGTTGGATGACAAGTTTTTGAGTATACGTTTTTTTTTTTTTTTTTTTTTTTTTTTATCTATAGGCTCGCGTTTGACCACTATCTCGCCTGATGGTAAGTGATGATGTGGTCGACGGTGAAGCACGCTTGCCTAGAAGTAACCTATTCACTCTTGACTTAAAGACCCCAAGGTTGTAGCTATCAGGAAACAAAGACTCCGGCAGGGAATTCCACTCCTTAGCTGTGCGTACAATGAAAGTATTCGCAAAACGCTTTGTACGTATGGGTGGGATGTCCACCATGTACCGGTGGCGCATTGCCGTACGTCTTGTTGTCCGGTGATGGTCTGCTTTTACCCAAGTTACAAGGTTTATGCGAAACTTTAAAAATGTATCGAATGGTTTCTTTTACCTAGTGTTTTTATTTAACCAGTCGTCTCCCAAACAAAGTGTCTCTATTAGTTAAAAATAAAAATAATTTCAACGATACGACAACTACGGTACTTACTTTTGTTTTCTAGCCTTGCAACTCGGTGAACACGTAATGTGTGGCGTAGATATTAGAGACCAAATTTTCATTATAATTGAACTTAATTCAAGGACTTATTAACATCCTTTAATGAACACAATCCCTGCTGATGAAAGATTTCCTTACAGTCATCCTTCCGTCTAAAAGTCCAGTTCATTGACGGATAATATATGCATACCATCAAACGTCAAACACTTCGGACCTATTATGACGCGTTTGACAAGCCTCTGACGTCATGTGCGCCATTTCAATCAAGAGTGAATGATGAAAAAGGTTTTGTATACCAAGTTCAATTACTCAATAATTTAATTTCCACAATGTTTATAAATTGCCTTTAATTTGGGCGTGTCTTTATGGTGTGAGGGCTGAATTAGGAGTGGTTTTAGTATGAAGAATCGAAGTCATAATTTTCATTCAGTCATCATTGTCGTTTCCTTAGGTTCGGCGTCGCGTCGGCGCATAATATCTTCTAATCAACCCGCCCTAGGCCCAATCTCTGCCAGAGAGGAGGCCTGTGTTCCAGTAGTGGGAACATTATGGACTGATTATGCTGGTGATTGTGGTAGTATCCAATCTAGCCATGTCATCTTTCTCACAGTCATCTTAATCTATCAAAATCTGCATTGTTCTGAGATTAATAAAAAACACAACTTTCATCACGAAAAATTAACATTTCCCGAGAAGGTAGCATACCAAAATATTATTATTTTTCAATTCAATTAAAGAAAACAATTAATAAATTAATATTGAACAACGCAAACACAGGATGTTATATTATAAGAATAATTTGATATTTCGTGCGTTTTATGTTTATGGGTGATTAAATTAAAATGTTATAGGCATTTTTAAGTAGGCATGATTGATTACCTATCCGTGAAACCATTCCTAGATAAAAGCTTTGTCACAACGGTTGGCGAGAGCATCCATTTCGCAAATACATTTCTGATCAAAGCAGAGGCATTTAAATAGTTATTTATGCTACAAGTACGGAAGGTAGGTGATTTCCGATTTTTATTCGCGAGCGAGCGAAGCGAGTGAGTGGATAAATCGACACGAGTCGGAAATCATCTTACGTACGTGTATCATACAACATTTTACTATGCATTGTGCGAGGAAATAAATAAATTAATAAAATGAAATTAATAAAATGGCGGGCTTTTTCAAGCGCGTTCAGCATATCCACAGATTAACTAATAGTTCCTCGGGCATATCTACTGCGCATGTGCGAATAGCTGTCACATCGTAACGCAATAAGGCACGAGCAAAATATACGTTCTGCCAAACATATTTAATGAATATTAAAAATTAATTTATTGATCAAAATCTAAATCTAGAGTAATTAAAAACGCCTAAAATAAAGTATTCGTTTTATTTTATCTTTTATATGAATGATAATCTGTACATAACTATTTTTTTAAACTTTTCTCAAATAATAAAAACTCTACGCATCGGGCTGACATTGGAGTTAAAAATTAAAAAAATACAGGAAATTAAAAAGCACTAGTGAAAAAAGTGACACTTTCCGCACAGTTTGGCTGCTTGGAAAACCGCTTCGAGGACATGCATTGTAAAATATTTTTACAATTCTCTTAATTAATAGGTATTATTGCCAATCTGCCTGCAACATTAATACTGCAAGGACAGCAACAGGTCGCCATTTTGAACTAATTGCAGTAACTTTTTAATGTTTCTTTTGTTCTCAAAATAGAGGGAACGACTAAAGAATTTTCCTTTTTTTCTTTGACGACCTGTTGCTTGGAAACGAAACGATGTAAGTCTTTCAATAAAAACGTTCGTATTGAAAGTATTTTCTGAGAAAGATGGTATTGGCCTGTAGCTATACCAGAAATAGGAAGTGTTGTTTAATAGCATTTTTCAATTTCCTTCTTGTATAATAAACTGGCGACCCGCAACGGCTTCGGCCGTGAGAAATTATACAAAAAACCTTCCTCGTTTCTCACTCTTTCTATTGGTGAAAACCGCATGAAAATCTGTTCAGAAGTTTTTGAGTTTATCGCGTAAAGACGCGGCAGGGGATTTTAATTTATAGTATGTAGTGATGTTAAATTCTGAAGAACACAGGTAGACATTTATTCCCGGCCCCCCCTCCTCCCGGTGGTTTCCCGCGAGGCGGGTCCCTATCCCCGGCGGCCGAAAACTGGTAGGTGGCGGGGCCAATGTGCGGACATACTGCCTCCATCGACTCCGGTCCAATTTTGCCATTATCACCAGCTGAAATTTGCTTGAGTACTTTTACTTACACTTGTGTTGCGAAATTGCAGTGCCTACCTTAGTAAAAGTCACATGCTTCTTTTTAAACCGTACAAATAACGAACGTGTAATAATAGTAGATTAGTAGCCAAGGGCTGTAAGGCATCAATTGCAGCCCGAGATATTTAGGCGCACGAGCGCGCGCTCATTTTGCTGTTTAAAAATAAAAAACTTTAAAATACGCAATTACTGTTATAAAATGCGAAAAATTGTAAGGGTAAAATACGCTCTTTGAAAAATATTAAACCATTCATCAGAAAGGAAAAAGGGATATTAATTTATAACAAGCCTCCCCCAAAAGGGTCCAATATTTACCGATGATGTTGACAGTAAAATATTGACTGATGAACGAAAGAACGAGTTCACTAACGAACAGTCGATCGAATGAGTTCCTTAATTTATTTATCGCTTAACGCATTGGAGAATACTTTGTAAAGTATTAAAAATAAAATGTGTCTTTCGTTAATTGTTGTTTTTCTTTGTTTTCAGGTAATTTTCATTAACAAGGGGTTTCGTCGACACGAAACGGATGAATGTAGTTCATTCATTCCTTACCGTGAAGCCATTCAGCAAAATTGGTGGCGGAGCTGATTGCGTCGGATAGAGTGATAAAAGGTGTTCTCATAAAACTTGAAGTTATAAATATGTATAGTATATTATAGTGATAGTAAAAGTGCTCTTCAACATTTGGCTCGATGCGCTTCTGGGTTCAGAGGTACATCAATAGCCTACAAAATTTTAAAAAACATTTATGAATTTAACTTACGGTTAGTAAATGTGAGGTTGCAGTGGGTTCCATCGCACATAGGATTAGCAGGTAACGAGGAAGCTGACAGGTTAGCAAAATTGGCAATAACAGAAGGCACGGAAATAACAATGACGCCTGATTATACAGAAATTCTGCCTAAACTTAAAACAGCTTGTTTTGAAAAATGGGATCTTTACTTTCAAGAACTAAGTAAAGTCAAAGGGATCTGGTACAAGGTCATACAACACCAGCCTTCTCGCATTCCTTGGTTTGTGGACATTAAAATGAGCAGAAAGTACATTGTAGCGGCTCTAAGACTTCGTTCTGGACACTATCCCACCAAAGGATTTGGTCATTTTGGTCAACTAGATTCCCTAAATTGTGAGGTGTGTGGAGTTATTGATGATGTCCAGCACCTTTTGGTGGAATGTGTCAAGAACCAGACGGGTAGGCAGCGATTGTCAAGATTACGTAGAATCAATAAGTTCGACATGGGTACGTTTTTTGAAATCCTGGCTGATCCAGGAAGTGATACTGCTAGAATTGTTTATGACATGGCAATGTGTCGGTAGTAAAACTTTTGTTAATGTTTAGATAAAATATATTATAAGTTGAAATGTAAAATTAGGTTAGGTTACGATGGGGCTGACATGCCTTAAAGGATAAAAGTCCCTAAAAAATAAAGATAAAAAAAAATATGTATAGTATATTATAGTGATAGACTTCTTCAAGAATCCCGCAGACAGGTGCGACGCGACAGTGTGATAACTCATTTTCATAGAAATTGATCTGAAGTTGCTGTCATATTGCTGTTATTGTGTTGCACCTGTTTGCGTTGGCTTTCAATGTAATGTAAGGCTCCCAATAAAACAGGTACCAATGTCATGAGGTGGTCAAAAGACGCGGGTATTACTTCAAGATTGTAAAAAGTCTTCCGTACCTTCCGTGCTTTTATTAGCAGTAGAGCTATTTGTGAAGGAGCTTGTCTGAGGATATACAACTACCATACGACCAAGACCACCGTCAGAGCAACCTCGAATATTGTCACTTATCTCCATTTTCTGACACGTTAATTGAATGTAACATAAATTTCATCCAGCCGACGCATATAATCGTGTAGGATGTTATTGACTCTCGCTCTTTGAAGTGGGTCCTACAAATTAGCATTTAATTTGAAAGGGTTTGTGATTAATTTATCTCGAAGGGCTGGGATTGGTTGATACATTCTTTTCAAGGGATATAGTGTTGCCCAGTAATTAGATTGTGGAGGTCGGATAGGCAGTTGATCCATTTATAATACTGGTAATCAGCTGCACCTTCCTATTTCAAAGACCATCGGGGAGTTTTTCACTTTAATTTTTTTATGAAGATTTACTTGGCCTTGTCTTGTCTGGAGGCAGTGCCGTGATAAGGCGCCATTTTAGTATCGCATGACATTAGTTGGTATGCCTAACATGACTGATTGCATTAATAAGTTGAATCTGCAAATTTGTACTTTAAATTGATTTGCAAGAATATTCCATGGTTCCGTTCAAAGTTGTTGTTATAGTTTGCCTCGTTGGTGGTGGTTGATGGTGCTACTAGTGAACATGAGGTCATTGGTTTGATTCTTAGGCCGGGCTAAGTCCTGTTGGCTTTTTCCATGCGATTTCATAGTATTCAGTAAGGTTCCTAAGACAGCTCGAGGTGACACCACTATCTAACGTGATATGTTATGTGGGAATTGTAGTAGTAAATCTCTTGTTTAAAATCTTTGCATTTTATTTCCTGTTGAACTTTGGCGTACAAAGTTAAAACTTTTTTTTTCCAATACTTGCCAAGCAGACCGGAAAGAACACTTCTGTGATTGGTATTTGATCGTGTTAGTTGGCGTGTCTTAATTGCTCATTGATGAGATTAAATATAACCTCATGCCACTTTTTACTCTTGTCAGCAAAATCTGAACGTCATGCCGTAAGCCAGTAGCTGGATGAGAGTTGTCAAGAATCGAGATATAAGCTGGTCTTTACGTTAGCCGTAGAACAGTTGACTGTTTGGGTGGACGTGTTTTTGAGTGGAGACCACGAATCGGCAAAAGTGAAATAGGATGGCGTCGGGCAAGATGGAGCGTCGATATTCGCTATGTGGCTAGAGTTACCGAGAAATAAGATGAATATGCTGACATTCATCTCATTTCTCGGTAACTGTTATCCAGCTGCAGCAGCAGTCTGATGTAGGCTGATGATGGTACTCTGATTCTGATGTAAAACTTGCCAGTCAGCAAAGTAGGTAGCTAGCTGACTACCGGCACAGATCATATAATACTGCTACCATGATTTATTCTTAATTATTGGGACTTGCTTGTGTATCTTAAATAAACTCATTTAATACACGCCGGCCAATACAATATGACAGAAAAACCTGAAAAGGTCATCATAATTCTTTTGTCTTTATATCTATTTATTTGGGGTCGGTGCAACATGTCTTCGTCCATAGTTATCTATTAGTCGTTACCACGTTCCTGCTATATATCATACAGTCCATCGATTCATTATTTGGTCTTTCCCCAGCCATTTATATTCGTACACAACACCTGAAAAAATATGCATCTTATTATAGTTTCAAAGTAATCAAACTTGAGTTTAAAGACCTCAAACCCGAAGTTTCCCAGTTCATTTCCAACAAGTCCAATAATTTAATATTACCACTGTTTCCAAGAATATGCAATACCATTCATCACATGGACTGCATTATGTCATAATGCAGTCGGTTATTGGTAAAATGGTAAAATGCACTCGATAATTCATGTTCCATTACGTTTTGTAAGTAAAAATAAATTAAATCTAGCACTTATGAGGCTGCCTTTCCAAGAAAGGTGAGCTAGGCAGCGAAGCTGTTAGCAGGTGTTTCGATAGCAATCAGTCATGATTGCTATCGAAACGTCGCCAAAAAGTCTGAAATGTTTAAGACTGTCAAGACTTGACAGTCTTAAACATTTCAGACTTTTTGGCGACCATTAACGCTGTTAATAAACTTTTATTAAGGCCTAATATATCGTCACTTCCAATACGTGCATAGGTAATTCTTCACCTGAAAGTGATTGTTACCACCTCCTATACTTACCAACATAATAATTATGTCAGTAAAGTACGACTATCTAGTATCTGTTCAAAACACTCTGAAATCAGCTTTTGACCAGGTATTCCTTCATTTTATAAAAAGGGCTGACGTCTCAAAGACAATAATATCTCTGTCTATTGGAGCCATGCAGGCATCGTATCGTGATATTTCTCGCCATACACCAGCTGAATGAGTTTTAGTTTGCACCTGCTAATGTAGTTTGAGTTATTTCCACCCAAACGTCCGAATATATTTACTTCAAAGAAAGAAGAAAAGGTTGTCGTGTGTGTAATGGTAAAGTGAACGACGCTTTTCTTTGGATGAATTAAACTCTAGCTTGCTTCTAGACAAGTAACTAACTACCACGTGACGTTTCGATAGATATCATGACGGTCTTATCCATTTCAGACTTTTTGGCGATCGTTAAAGCTGTTAATAAACTTTATCTAAGGCCTCGCAGCATTCCTTGCTTGTAAAAGTATGCTATCAATAACCTATCCTTGATTAACCCTGCTCCGTTACAGCAATCTAAGCTATGAAAATCAAACGATCCTATTGGTTGGATACCAAAAATCTCTCACTACCCTACTTAGCTCATCTATAGTGGAAACGCACCACGTCCGTTGTACAGGTAAAGCAGTATTTTGTTTTATCGAATGCGGAGTTTGCGTGCACAGTGCTCATTTGGACTTTACTACGAAACGTGGAAGATGTTATGCAATATGAGATGGTATCATGATGTTTAATGCAAGGTTGAACGATATTGGTTTAAATAAAACATCAGCGTTTTATCCATGTAGTAATATTTTTTATTTGAGTTATTGTTAAGCATCGTATGTGCCTGAAAGTGCCATGATAGTAATAACTACTGTCTGTAGTATGTAGGTATGTTTGTCTACTTTGATTCGTAATTAGTGAAAATAACGTTATGTATAAAGCTATAGCATAAGCAAGACTGTCAGCCCACATGGTGCCAGACAAATTGAAATAACCTATCGTATCCTTAACTTATCTGATAAAAGCTCTTTTAATACAAGTCTTTTACAATGCCAAACCTATAAAAACAGACATCAATGCAAATACAAATGAAACGTAAAATAAGAAGACTTTGTCTTTATTAAGCTAAATAACGATATCGGTCATAAAGAACAAATAAAAATACACAACATTATTTGTTTTTCCTCCTCCTTAGTTTGTTCAAAGATCAATGTACCTAACTTACCGAAATGACGGTAGTTATTTCCTCCACTAACGGGGCCGCTGGCCAAATATTTTTTGCCTTATATTTTAGACATTCAATTGCTAATTTAAGCACATATTTAAGACAATAAGCTTATAAATAATAAGTAAAAGTTGCTGGTATTGCTTTTCTTGAGCAATTCAATCAAGAAAAACCATTGATGACTCGGTTGGCGTAGTGGTTCAATGATCGGCTGCTGCCCTGCGTGCCACGGGTTCGATTCCTGCAAAGAACAAATATTTGTATGGTCTACAGATAGTTGTTCCGGATCTGATTGTCTGGTATATGTGAGTTTAAATGTTTGTAAACGCACACGCGATGCAATAAGAAATTCCTTGCGGTGGGCAATGTAAATTTTGTAAATTTTAAGTTGAAGAAATTTCATGCAGTTGTTTATTTTCTGAATAGTTTTGTTTAAACTTGTTAGTATTTTCCTGTTATCTTTTTTGCATCTGCTTTTCTTAACCGTGTTACTCCATTTTATTCCATCCATAGTTAGTTTAACATTATTCTATCGGAATTTACAATCAAATTCACATACTAGTTTTTTTATTGTGGTTCTAGCATAACTTACATGAAGTCGACTATGTCTTGTAATTAATAAAACTTCACTTTTAACATAATCATCATCGACACACAGCCCATTTCTTTGCACACTGCACACGTTTCTGTGTCATAATCCAGTTTCAACCCGCTATGACAACAGTGTCGTCTGCCCATCCTGCCGCCGGACAAACAACAATTTTCTTCAAATCCTTGAAGGCCACTTTTTACACCTTTAATCAGCGCAATCTCGTAGTTCCTTTAACCAGGATTTATGATGATCAATAACCCGTAAACACGTTAATTTAACAAGTTTATCCATTACTCGGTAAAATACGAGAAGGTATTTAACTTTTCAACACTTCACCAAGTATATTAAGCAAACACGATATCTTAACCCAACTTAATTGGTATTAGTTATAAACCTACAATAAAATATAAAATGCATGTCTCACTTTAATAATACATTGCCTTGTTTCGATTTTATGTACTGGTGTATTGTTACATGGAGCTGCAATCTTGTCGCTTGCGTGCGACTAAAGGAACCGGCTGATCAATGAATTGAATATATTAAATGTTTATTATTTCTAATAATAACTAGCTTTTTCTTCCGACTTCACACCGTTGCTTATCCCACAACAACCGTGCATTGTTTGGGGATAAAAGCATTCAGTCCAGGGATGGCGAACCAATGGCACGTGTGCCTGTGGTGGCACACGTCAAAATATTTTGGGAACGCTAAAATGAGGCCATTTAACAACTAGGTAATTTGCAACAGCAGGAATGACACCAACTCCTACTTTTATTTAAATACAACATAAAACTGTAAATAAATATAAGGATTGCTGAAAGAATTTCTGGGTGCAAATAAAGAATTGATTAATTCATAGCATTTAGACTTTTTTGTCAATTAAGACCAAGTCAAAATTCTTTGGTGGCACTTTATTGTAACAAAAAAAAATGCCACGTTTTCTAATAAAGGTTCGCCATCCCTGATCTAGTCAATGACACACATAGGTGATAGAGTAGTTTTTTTAATGTAAATCGTTGATAGTCGTAGTAATTATAAAGAGTATAGAGCGATGTATTTTCACAATTACCCCTTCATTATAGAATTTTTAATAACTATTATGTATTCAAGACATAAATAATGATTTAAATATAAGCACAGATAAGATCCACTAATGGTTGAATAAGATAACTTATGTTTGTACGTAAGAATGAAATTAGTTCTCGTATGTTAATTGAAATTCTTTGTAAGTAAATCGATACCGTTATACCTTTTTTAATTATTTTAAATATTTATTTGTAATTTAATTTAATTTCAATCTTGATTCAATTTTTGTTTATATTAATTCAATTGTGATCTAATTCTAATTTTAATAATGTATCTTATTATATTTTATTGTTTCTGTAAAATAACTAATTCGTAGTCCTAATCTGTGAGTGATGTGCATTCCTATAACTGACCTTTTTGCACAAGAGTTTCTATTAAATTTAAGTCTATATAATGTAATTGCGAATAGTTCGTTGGCATGCCTTATTGAAATAAATAAAAATACTATTTGACCTAAATAGTTCATTCATTTATTGAGTGGGAATCCCAAATAAATACCTAAGAAAATGATGACTTCCTATTTATAGTTATAATGAATAACATGATATTATCCTTCTAATAAAATTAGGTAGGTATGTGAAAGTCGATGCAGATTGTCGGATTCTTGGATAGATTTAAATACCTATTTGTGGCTTATACTTGCAAAAGAGGGTAATCTTAGATATTTCACACAGATAAAAAATAATGGTGTTATTAATATAATTTCGTAAATTGCGTACAACATTTCTACAATTCACAGAACCATAATCAATCATACTCTTGACCACATAAACCCCACAGAATGCCTTATTAAATCCAATAATATGTTAATTCCTAAGGATTCCTAGCCATAGACTATCCGTCTAGTGACCTAGTATTCACACTTATTATTACCTAGGTAAGTATTGAGCAGGTGGCTAGATAACTCGGGGCCTTTAATTAATCAACAAATAATCGTAATGCTGCTATCTGAGCATAGCAGGAAGAAGAATATGAAGAATATCTGATTTTCTTTAACAATCGCATCACAACGTCTCAAAGGTTTTGGATAAAATTAAGAACACCGGTAGACCATGGTCTAATTAGGACATAAGAATTAGTAGAAAATTACCAAAACGCATAGAGCAAGAAGTCTTGAGCATGTTTTCCAAAAAGCGTATGTGGTTTAATTGGCAACACAATTTAGGAAACGCCATATCACAACCTAAAATTTAAATTCATAACCACCGCCCAAAAATTGATCGCACACAGATTAGCATAACCAGGCTTACTGCCCACCACCAACCTGCCTTTACGAGGTCATCACATTCAGTAAGTATTCGATCCGATGCTCGGCTACATTTCCGCAATCCTGCCAGTGATACAGCCAGCTCCATCATTTGCTAGTGGCAACCTGATTTTGAACTGTCTCTCTTCCACGTCGGATTAGGCGTAATAGTGATGTATTATTCACTAATAACCACGACGGAAATCTAAATCGATTTTAGACTTTTTGATCTCCTGGTAGGTAAACAGTTCAGCTTTATTTGTATTGTTTTCTTTATTTAGACTATTTTTTGTGCTTTTTTATTTGATCCACTTTACAGTTAGGGTGACTTTTTGTTTCGAAACTGTAGAATCGTTTCTTTCAGGTCTGCAAAATCACTTATGTTGAAAATATTTTAGTGTTTCAAACAATAAATCACAATGAGTAGCTATCGCTATATAAATGATATCTTATGAGTAATCTTCCTAAAATAAATCGCGTATAAAAACGAGTTCAAAGGTTCCTCTGGGATAGGGATTGATTGGCAATCTATGATTAGTTGAGTAATATAGCTTTTTACGATTTACTTTCTATCTGATACTATTAACAAATAATGGATATATATAGACTTAATTTAATTAAGGTTGGCTTGGCTCCATGAAACGAGCGAAAATGCACGTACACATAGACACGCTTCACGTACAGCAAGTGCAATAATATTAATAAAAAGTTTTTATTTATCTTAAAATATGTAGCTGAAAACATTGTTTTGGAATAAAAATATCAAAAAAAGATCATGTATCAAAAAAAAACTAAAATGAGAGCAGTCCAATAGCTTCCAGATCAGGGAAGCGAATCATTTTATTCAAAACCGAATTTAATACCTCCCTCCATTTCTTCTGCAATACATTATTTCATATTTGAATTTCTCTGCATGATTCTTATGCTTAGCATGTGTAAATAATGGCTGTTTTCTTCTATAAATGCGGTGAGTTTTATGAGCTCCTAATATATGTTTTCATCATATGATTTGCATCAGAGTTGAGTTAATGAATAATTTCGTGGCAAACATGTTTAAATTTTATTCAGAATGTTTAGTCTATAACGATATAGTTAGATTTACTGAGATCCTAATGATAGGTACATGTGTTGAAAATTTGTAAAGTCTTTTAAGTAAAACCACATTGAAACTTAATCCTCAATACAAATAACCCTTAGGCTGAGGGCTATTCTCAGAAAGAACCCAATTATTTGGCCCTAGGACTCAGAGTTTCTCTTACAATTGGGAAATACACGGATTAATATAATATTGGAAACTGAGATAAACTTTGATAACGAAAATTTGATTCTTGCTTAATTTAATCAAAAACATAATTAGTAAAACATATTAGAAAAGAAAACGATACTGCCCGAAAACACTAGAAACTGTCTCATCTCTTTCTTGCATTTCTACTTAGAAAGGGATAGCAAAACTTAACATGTATAAGTGGGTGTTCAAAGAAATTCACGTCATCAAGTACTTAACCATTGCATAGCCCGACTTCCAGTAATGTCCAACTTTTCTATCATTCCTGACTTATAATAAGCGCTAGAACATAACCACAGGCGTGGAGCCTGTTCAAGTTGTTGATGATTTCTTTTGAAAATCCAACGTTGAAGAAACGTAAAACTAAGGAAAGTTAGTATCAAATCTCTTTTATTTGGTCAGAAAGAAACGGTGGAGCTGTTTGAACGTTGATACTTTTTGCTTCCGTACCGGTATACAGTGACCGCTGGTAAAAGTTTTAATCTATTGAAGAGTTAGTTGACTGTGAAACACTTTTCCAGCGGGAAAGAAGTAATGTACGGTTATTTAAATAGTAAGATACGGTTTTTTTTATCTTTGCCCTACACTAGGAATTTCTACTGTATCTTGGATGAGTTTACAAAAAATTAAACTCACAAACACCCAGATCCGGAACAACTATCTGAAGGCCATACAAATACTTGTTCCGTGCGGGAATCGATCCCGCGACACACAGCGCAGCAGCCGGTCGTTCAGCCACTGCGCAAACCGTGTCGTCATTATTAGACTTTTGATTGAAATAAGTACAAAAAAAGGACAAAACTAAAACTGTAATGACAAAACTGAAACTAATAACACGTGACAGTCGGATCAGTCAACCACACCATTGAGCCGTCGCTTAATTAAACAAATTAAACTTGCACACAGACTCCGAACGAGTATTGAAAAGGATTTGTGAAGAGCGACAACAACGGTGTGAGCCCCTTTGTAAAGATTTACTGGGAGTTCTGCAGTTAAATTGATTCTCTATAGACTTCGTATGGCGGAATACTATTATTTGGATCTTATTCATAGCGAACATGGTTGCGTGACCGCAGAATGTGTTATGGGTTCTCTTTCCAGGTCGGGCAAGGCGTTATTGGATTTTTTAATCAAGAATATCCCAGTAAGAGTCTGGTCGTGCCCGGTAGATGGCAAAGGGCTGTTAGTTACTGGGTTTAGAGATCAGATAAGCAGTTCCTCTACGTGAACTACCTACGGGTATTCCGCTGCTCTCTTTTAGTTCAAGTCAGACAGCAATAGGCTCGCTCTCTATTACATGAGACTGGCCAAATCTGGCTGAGTGGACTATTTCTACACATAGACCTGCGACTTCAATGTGTGATAGTTGAGACTTGTTCTCGTACATTTCACAAGAGAATATAATAAATTTAATCAGTAAGATAGACTCTAAACGCAATACACTTCACATAGCCACAGAAACAGAATGGTCGTTTAATATCGCACCTAAACTTAGAAACCAATTCCTACAGTCTTAGCCAATGTGTCTGCGAGTATAGCTCGATTTCAATAAGACTATATAAATCGTAATAAAACCTTCGCGGGTTATCTCCGAAGAATTACTGGTCGCTGAAGATTCGGTTACCCGGAGATATTCGTTTAGAAAATGCAAATGGCTGTGTTTATTTTGGAGTAATTTTCTGGTTAAGTGTATTGGTATTATGGATATACTTGAAATGTTCCACCTTACGAGTGTTACGAACATTAGTAGAATTTTACCTAGGTATTATGGATCAGTTTAATTGCAATAAACACGTTACCCTAACGATATCCGGACTTGTAACAAAATATTTCTAATAGGTGCAAAGCTTCGTGGCGCACAAAACTCGAACTTCCGATTCAACCCATAGCGGCGCTTCAATAAGAATTCAAATTTCGAAAATATTTACATGAGCAGGTTTTCAAACTTAAGTCTTACACACAGTCAAAATTCGAAAAAAATATTGAGATTTTTTAAAAGTACTGCTAAAGACTACTCTTAATAAAAGATCCAGGTCATCTCACAACTTTTCCTGGACCTGTTTAATACAAAACAGTTCACCAATAAACCCAATAATTAACACCAGAACTATACAATTTAGAAAAACTACTATCTCTTTAAAGGAACGGCTGCCGTTTTAATAAACGCTTATAACTACCGACACTCAATATAAACAATAAACAAATAGGACTTACCGTACATTTCTACTAATTAATATACCTTTTAAACCGATTTTCAACCTCAATCACCAGTCTAAAGGTTGAGAATTGAGCTTTATAAAGAAGCAAATTAAAATATTCGCACTAGCAGCGAGAACTTCCATTGTGTCCTAGTGTTAAGTTTAATAATTGAGTAATAGAAGTACACTTTAATTTGGTTATTACAACGTCTTGTTGGTAGTTGAACATTGTTTTGATGCTCATCCCGGGAATATCACGGAATTGCGATTTTTTGAGAAAGTTTATGATTTTGGGTACATTTTTGGGAATATGCTTCTTTGTTTTTGTGGATTTCTAATAGCTTATTCATTTTATGTATCCATATTCTGGATTATGAAAATTATCAGAGGAGTAGTTTTTATTTTAAGCACTCTTAATTAGAGAGTTTGTTGTTTCGCGCTTGACCACTATCTCACCTGATGGAAAGCGAAGATGTGGTCGACGGCAATCAATCGGTTTCAAACCCGATTACTAGGTTTAAACCCATCTTGACGTAACTTGAGTGTGTTTGAGTTCTTCGCGTCTCGCTCAAACAAACATTGCCCAAAGTAAAATTATCAATCACCATTCCATAAAGAAAGAAGGAAATAATTTAAAAGCCAATGAAAATGAACCGACTCAGCAAAGCTCCATACAAAAAGCCGTAAAACTAAATTAACTTGGTCCAAAAGCGACGGAAAAAGATTAATTGTATAACGAGCGGCTCCTTAAGAAATCAATGAGTATTCTTTTCCCCAAGTTAGAGGAAGTGCGACGGTAAATGAACTATCGTTACGGGGGCTGCATTATTAAAAGGCAGGTTGCCAACTTTGCTTAGAATACAGTCAATTACGGAAAGTTCTTTGCTAACATATTAAGGATGCAGGGAAAGTATTTCGGAAACGTGTTCGACTTCAGTGACTTCAGAATTTTGGTAACCCAAAAATATGTCACAGAGTCACAGAGCCAATGCTTTTGTCAAAACTTTCCATACAAAAAGTTCTGAGCAAAACAAGTGACTTCTCTGTATTGTAAGAGGTCTAAAATAGGTCAGAAACCTACCGCTTAAGCACAGGGTACCGATACGCTTCAGCGGCCACAGCTAGAGATGACATTGTTAAAACTTTCCTTAAAACAAAGCGTGTCAGTGAGTATCATTGTTTACTCATACCAATTGACGGCCCGTGACAATTCTGACTACATGGATTTTGACAGCCTAAACTTGTGCTCATTGCACATTGCGCGAGTACGAATACTATTAGTAATCGCGTTTCTAGTCGCTACTGGCGCGACGATTCCTTGCTCTATGTCCCGAATCTTCAAACAGTCGATACTTTTGGGAACGTCTTGCCACCGCTGCAATACACCTTCATGGGATAGAGGCAGAAATAGACTCGGCCATTTTTAATGAATACGCTTTTGAAATTTCGATCATCTCTTCGCACTGTATAAACTAGGGCTGATAATTATTGTCATAAGTTTTTTGGATTCACCATGTGACATTTCAGAAGCGCATGTCAATAACGTACATTTTGAAGTTTCTGTCAATGTTTTTCGCTGATAGAATGCCACTTTGTATCGACCAACTTTTCTTAATAACTCTTAAAACATGAATTAATAGAATGAGAAATAGTAATTGATATTGCAAGAATTCAGACCACAAACCATATGATTACAATTGCTAGAACTATTTCCTTGTAAGCCCATACCTACAAACTGGTATAAGGTATTGATGCCCGTGTGCCAATCAATATGAACAATACGTTGTTCGACACGACATTTTCCCGAACCAACGTTGCCGACTTTACAAAATTTTCTCATTCTACATTTTGTGAGTGCTCAACTGTACAGACTAAATGCTACGTTTTGATAGACAATTTTGGTGCAAAATGTTTACGTACGAGAATTGTTTCGCTTTTCATCGTCTAAAGTTTCGTCGTTCATCGTCTGTTCGTTGTACAATTTCATTATCTTCTTTTTTTTATTTTGTTTTATCTTTTCCTTTCGTGCTTATTTCAGCACCAGATGTGTTTTTGCTACATTTTTGTTACGTTTCTTTCATATCACGGCTAATACCTGTTTTAAGGGTTCCGTACCCAAAGGGTTAAAACGTTAACCTTTTACTAAGACTCCGCAGTCCGTCTGTCTGTGTGTCTCTGGCTGTATCTCATGAACCGTGATAGCTAGACAGTTGAATTTTTCACAGATGATGTATTTCTGTTGCCGCTATAACAACAAATACTAAAAACAGAATAAAATAAATATTTAAGTGGACTCCCATACAAGAAACGTGTTTTCTTGCAGTTTTTTGCGATAATGGTTCGTTACCCTTCGTGCGCGAGTCTCACTCGCACTGGGCCGGTTTTTTATGACTAGACATGCCCAGCAATCCGCTTTGTGTTGGGTAATCTGTACTTACAAATTCATCACCGCTGAATTAATTTAATAATTAGGACACAGCAAAATGGCGTTGTTCAGCGATTGCCTTGATGCTGCATTGGGTTTTGGCATCTCTCGTGTTTTGGCTGTGGTGGAATAGTTGGGTATTTAGCCATGTTCAGCACTGCAGATGCCAAAACCACACCAAATTGCTAGTTGCTGATGCTTAAAGTGTGAGACGTTAAGCTTTCAGTTACTGTATCGAGATTGCGAAATGCAATTAAGTTCCGATTTTACAATCTTCTTGGCGTTTCGATGACAGAAATAGTTTTTTTTTTTACTTTAGTTAAATTGTTGATTTGGCTCAATATTCAGCCTAGATGACTCCGTGACATGCTGACTCAGTTACTAGGTCATCATGTGATCAGATGACTGGGCATGAGGGACCATATGAGAGGCGCAAGGTGGGTCGTCTATGGGCAGACACCACATTAAAACTATTGATCGTTACTGAAGAATTGCCAATTTTAAGATAAATTGTCAGAGAAATAAAAAGGATTGCAGCTTTAGTTGAAAAAAAATGACAATCCTCCACATATATTCTATCATCATCAATTTATTTGACGTTAAGCACTTAAGTTTTAATTCTCTCTTGCACTTGTTAAATGTCTAAGAATGGCGGACAAAAGTGCTGACATGGAGACCTAAATGGGTACATTGTATTCAAATTAATCGTCCTGAATTATTTGAATTCAACGGAAGACTAATTCAAAAAACCGTCAAGCCCTCGTTTTATAATTTAGAAGGTATGTTTTGGGATCTTTAATGGACAATTTTGAAGACCAGCAAACTGTCTTTTCATTAAATTAATGGGTTTAATTTTTAATTAAAGTTCTGTAGCATGCGAATTAGATAGAGTTTCTCGGAAAGTGGAATTCGAACGATTTGAGAGCGGCGCGTGTAAGAAAGGCAATCTATCTTTGGAAATTAAGATATCTTTGGTATGAGTAAAAGGATTTTAAGAGCACTTTCCAGCGAATGAACAATTCGTTGGTTCTTATGTTTTTAGAATAGATTTTGATTTGGCAGTTTTGTTTCTATTCTTGAACTGTGAGAGTATTTAAAAATATTTAGACATAGTACCAATTACTATTTTGAAGTACTCAATTAAATAACAAATTTTAACATTCTAATTAAAGTTCTAACAAGTACATCTAATGAGTTGGTGTTTTAGATACGTAAAGTTACTATTTAGGACAGTACCTACACAAATACAGAAAAAATCCAGGTGGGCTGAGCATACTTATATTTATGAAACAACACTCTGCGTGGTAATCTAACATTCTGCTTTTATAAAAATTACAACTTTTTGCTTTGAAGGTAAAAACTCGATTAGATCCTAAAGACATGATGCTGCCAGTCTTTTGGGCACATTAACAGTGGACAACGATGTGGAGGAGTTTTTCGACGCCTTATTTTATTTTTAGGTTTAGTTAGTGAGTAGGTTTTGGTTTAAGTGTATATGTTTGTAGTCTCAATACAAAAATAATGATTAAAATTCGAAACAGCGCGAGAGAAGAATAAATATTAAAGGGACTTAAGGGAAGCCATAGTAGAATTAAAAAAAATTGACGTCGGCACAAATAGCACTTTCCAAGGTGAAAATAAAACTGCACTAAAACATGACACCCACACTCTATTCTTCAACCATCGTCCAGTGGTCAAAAGTCTTTTAAATTGCATCCTCACAGGCAAACGACATGCAAATGTATGCGTTCCCGATGAATGGTGGTAGGAAACAGGGCTCACTCTACATATGCATGCTTTTTTGATTTATATCTGACACAATCTACCAAGGCTTTTTGTTAATAGGAAGAGTTTTTAGGGATAAATCGATAAGGCGTGGCTGGACATGGTGGTTTTTGGAAGCGAGATTTCAGTCCTCAAACAGGCACGCCTTGTGCCGGATTATGTCGTGTTTTGTACTTTTAAAAGATGTAACATTTTTTAGTTCTTTCTTTAGTCTTGCCTTGTAACGACTGTCAAAGATCTATATGTATTGCAGCCGGGCCGAGAGTTTAACATGTGCGCTGTATCCTCCCGTTAATCCTTTATAACTTTACAGCCACAAAAAAGGTAGGCTTTAGAAATTGTTATAAATTTCTCTCCTTAATCAGATACCTACAATTACCTCGAGCTGACACCACATATCTACAATATAATATGACCGCCGTAACAATTTTATGGGATGTCATAATTGAACCTCCGCACCGCGTATGAGTTGTATATCAAGACATCCTTTTTATGGGGTTTTATGGGCTCTCATTGGGGTTTACCACAAAAAGTGGTTATATTATTGATATTTACGGTGTTCTTCGTTATTTTTAGTGTTCCGTACCCGAAGGGTCCAAATGACCCTATTGATGTCACTCACGTGTCCGTCTGGGTTCCCTCTATCTGGCAGAATCTTGATACTCCGAAATTTATTTGGCATAACACACTTGGCATAATCTTCTTTAAACGAATATTCTTAAGGCATAATTTTTTTTTTATATAATTATTGTTTGGCCGAATGTTTCTATGTCCGAATTTACAATGACTTACATAAGATGGCAGAATTTTATTTGACATAATTTCACTTGGCATATTATGAAGATGGCAGAAATTCATTTGGAATAATTTTATAAGGCATTTCTATAAAATAGCATCTTTAACCTTAAATAAAAATTGAAATACTGTCTTAAAAAGTCAATATGTTGTGTTAGTGACAGAAACGAATCGCTGCAAAACCGACTCCACGTAGTCTTGTCTGCCCTACCCCTAGAGTGTAATTTAAATCCGCGTAGGCGCGTAGGGGCGAGGCGGCCAGCGAGCTGAGGAGCAGGTGGTTTTAATAACGGTCGCCGCCGCGGCTGAGGCTGGCCGGTGAAGCCGGCCAGCTAGCCGAAGCAGCGGTGGTTAAAACCATCTGCGACGATAAGCTCGCGTGGGACCGCCGGAGCCCCGCAGCGCCGGAGCCGTGACAGAAACCATGCCTGCTGCATGCTGCATGCTCACTTGCATTTTTGCTTGGATATTGAATGCTTGCTGCATGCTCACTCGCATGCTTGTTTGCTGCATGCTCACTTGCATGCTTGCTTGGATGTTGCATGCTTGCTGTATGCATGGTGTATGCTTGCTTGGATGTTGCATGCTTACTGCATGCATAGTGTAAGCTTGTTTGAATGCTGCATGCTTGCTGCTTGCATGGTGTATGCTTGTTTGCATGCTGCATGCTTGCTGCATGCGTGGTGTATGCTTGTTTAAATACTGCATGCTTGCATGCATGGTGTATGCTTGTTTGCAGGTTTGCATGCTTCATACAGCGAATAAAACACAAAAAAAATGTGTTCGATCAATCTTTTATTGTGATAAAAAAATACAAAATTACTCTAACTATGCATTATCTGTAATGTGGTAGAAAAGTATTTCAATTAATATAGATATGAAATGTATGCCAAAAGACGATTCTGACTGTGAACTTTCTGCGATGTGATGGTTCTGCCTTTTAATGACTATCGATATGAAATTTATGCCTAAAGATGATTCTGACTTACAAAATTATGAGTTTGAATGTATGCTAAATGAGTGTATGCCAAAAGATTTTCAGCAAAATGATGTTTATGCTATCCGTTGTTATGCATTATAATATTATGACATAAAAAGTTCTGCTATAAAAGGTAGACCCTGTCCGTCTATCTGTCTGTCAATCTGTCTATCGTCTGTCAGCCAAACGGTTGGAGCTACAGTCTTTAAATTTCACAATATTAGCATCTTGTTGACTCAAAGTCATACAAATTGTCAACAAGTATTTTAAAGGTTTTTAAGGGAGGCTCCCATACAGCAAAATGGGCTAGAGATAAAAAAAAAATACCTTCCCCATCGACCAACCCCATCGAATGGGATAACTTTTTTCAGAACTCGTTGAGAAGATAAATGGACCAGATTTTTATTTAATGTTGGAAAGCAAAGGAATGAGAAGCCACCAAAGTCAGCTTTTTTTACAAAATTTTGTTTGAAAAATTTTAACTGCCCATTGCCAACTACAAATTTGGTGCTAATGTTTAATATTACGTATATTACAAAGAAATACCAAAGTGTTGATAAATCTGATCTTATTTTTAAATTTCCAATTTTCTCCTATCAAAACCAACTTGTTTTTGCGGTTTGCTACGGAACCCTAAATGTGCGAAGTCCGACACGCACTTGGCCGGCTTTTTATTCAGTGTAGTTTTTTGTAAATTTTGTTTGGTGGTACTAAAGTGGAGGGATTATTTAATTAATATTTAGATAACCGTGTGGTTTATGGCACTATTAAATTTGTTGCAGCCTGTTAAAAATAATGTAAAAAAATCAGCGATAGTATAGCTTATTAGCGACGATTATTTTTTTAAATTGGATCAGTACTTCCTAAAATATTAGTCTAAAAGATACTAAAGTGTTACTCATCTACAATAAATAACAATAGTAGCTAGTACAAACTGGAACATTAATCTATGTCTTCCTATCAAAAAATTCTGTTACATAGTGTGAGTATTTTGCCGTGACAGCTACGAAGCAGTCTTACAGACATTCAGACTAACTTCACATTTATTTATGTATAAAACAAATTCCTATAACTTCTGAGATCTTTGGATATTAGCCAAGAAAGGAATCTCGCAACATAAAGAAATAATTTAAGTAACAACACGGTAGGGAAAGAATAGAGACACAAAAAATTTTTGTATTTGTAATCACAAACTGGGGTTGTTCGCATAATTTTAGAAGTACTGTCATACATTTTAATGTGAGTTCATTACGACTTATATACGGCCTAAGGTAAGCAGTGTGTGTGCTGTTGTTTTTATTGTTGTCATTTAGTATGTAATGTTTGTAGATGAGTGAATGCACTTACACAAGCCACCTCAGATCTTGTAAATCTTCACATAATATGTGTACATTATACACATTTTATTCCTAAAATAGATAGGCAGATGCATGCATACGTTTCGCCACTTATATCAAACATAAAATCCGTCCTTTGTAAAATCAGCAGTCTTTCCTAATGGACAATTACACTGCCCGGTGCCCAAACCCAGGAAATCACACTCAACAGTCTTGCTTACAGACACTACAGTCTCGAAGAACGACATAGTATCGACACTAGACTTAAGGCTGGTTATGATTCAAGTATTTGAGGTTAAAAACGTGTCAAACCTTACTTTAGTGGCAAATTTTGACAGGTTTTCAGTCTAAAGTATAGTTTGACAAATACTCAACCCATTCTTAACATCAAATACTCCATTCAGAAAACGGCCTCTTAATAAAATAGATTTACTTAAATATTCAATTTACACTAATAATACCTACCTAAATAATTGAAAAGGTTTCACCTATAACAATTGCATGTCCTAAGTCTATCTCCACCATATCATACCACATCTACTCTTCCAACCCACAAAACGGCTTGAATAAAACAATAACACCGTGAAATGACTTTCATTTATAAAAGTGCGTAAGACGGCACTCTGTAATGTCACCTCATAAGTAATGCCTGCCATAGCTTGAACCCCTTGACTATATTTTTGGCTCATTTGGCATTTACCACGCCTTTATTGAGCGTGTTTTATGTTTCGAAGTACTTTTATGTCAAATTGGCATAATTTTACGGTTAACACAGTAGAGACCACCACTTGAAAATTTAATGGGAGTGAAATATAAGAAAATTGAAGTTGGAAATAAAAGTATCCTTTTATATACACTCATTTAAATTAAATTGACGAGGTATGCTAGGACATAATCATCATCTCTTCGACCCTTATTAGCTTAGCGCGGAATTTCTTCTTCCGTTTATTTCTATCAGCCGTCAACTCATTAATCTCCTTTTATTTACATGATTTTTTAACTTGCAATGTATGTATGCATGTATATTCGGGTTAAATCTTGCAAATGAGTTTTAAAGCAGTTATCCTCAAGCGACTAAGATGACATTTTGCATACACGTTTGGTTTGGCTTGATGAATACACAATAAACTAAAAATCTTGTTTAAAAGAAAGGTTTTATTAATTGGAAATAATATAGCCGATAATATAGCCGAATAAACTCTTAAACAGTTCATTCATCATCGATTATTTGTTAAATTTATTAATATATATTTTTTCTTGCTTTTATAGGTCAGTGTTGCGTCCATTATTATCTTAAACCTTTCAACTGTTCATCAATACCACCTTTTTAACCAGCAAGACTTGAACAACTATTTCAATAACACATAGGTTAGTATCAAATTAGTCATTACCGACATAGCCCCATTAATTGCCAAATTTAATTAGCATAGCGAGGGTTGATTTTGCCCGCAGAACGAATGGTCGATGTGAAAGAAAAGTTCTAGAGTAGTGAAAAACTTACCGGAAGACGGATTGTAGGAAGACCTCCTAAAAGATAGCCCGATGACCTGGTTAAGGTTGCGGGAATCCGCTGTATCCGAGGCACACTGGACCAGTCTTTGTGGCGACTCTTGGGGGAGGCATATGTTCAGCAATGGACGTCTTTCGGCTGAAATGATTAATAACGGTTAATTAGTTAGGACTTCGGTTTTTTTGCAATGTTTTCCAACAGTTTGGCTTAGTATCAGATTCGATACTAACTTAGTTTTCAAAGAGCCTTCCTCATTAATTACTGTTAAATCTAATTTCGTAGTTGGCGAGACCTAATGAACTGCTTCTTTTATTTTAGTTTCATGTCGTCACATAAAAATGACTTCTGTTTCTACGTTAAGTTATCGTTTCGTGGCCGTGTTTGTTATAAGATTGTGAATCTTCGACTTTCGTTTGGCAGAGCTGTTATTAGGTTTATATTTTTATTAGTTTTGTATTTAGTCTTCCTTCCACCTACTAGCAATAGGAATAAATGTGAAAGTCGGTACCTTCCTATGTTAGGAGTCTAATTGCGTCTACGTCAATAGGCGTCCTTATTACTACAAATACCTTTCTATGTTAAGATGCTTGTCCGTCAAGTACGCCTCAACGAATGAACGTTATTTTTTTCGTCAAGTACGCCTCAACGAATGAACAATTTGGAACACAGGTAAACCATAGACTGCATTAGCATAAATGATACTTTTAAGCCTGGTACCATCTATGTTCCCGAGGAATAATTCTAGTCTTCAATAGATTAATCAATTCAGTCTATTCAAGTCCTTTAGTTGTGCCAAAACACCCAGTTTTCTGTCCTTGCATTAAGTCTGTCCCAACAGAGTCCCGTTTAAAGGTTGTGAATCTGTAATAGTTTTTTAGGATTCCGTACCCAAAGGGTAAAATCGGGACCCTATTACTAAGGCTACATGATCAGTCTGTTTGTCCGTCTGTCACCAGGCTCTCATGAACCGTGATAGTTAGACAGTTGAAATTTTTACAGATGATGTATTTCTGTTGCCGCTATAACAAAAAATACTTAAACCAGAATACAATAAATATTTAAGTGGGGCTCCCATACAACAAACTTGTTTTTTTTTTGCCGTTTTATGTGATCATGGTACGCAACCCTTCGTGCGCGAATCCGACTCGCACTTGGCCATTTTTTTCTTTTTTATACATAAGTCCCCAAACTAATCCAGGCCACGGCCTATATATACACAAGACAAATGGCCGGCCATTACGCTAAAGTACGACTTAATCTCAAAACATACATCATAAATGTTACAAAACAACTATTTTACAGTTCTCTGTTCTGGTCCCGAAACTATAGATTAAAGTGTCATTTTCCGGGTTATAAATAACTGATTTCATTTGCACATAGGTTTTCAGATTATAATTTGTTTGTTGTTTTATGCCAAAGTTGTTTTCAAATTTATTTTAATAAAAGTATTTGACCTATGATCTGTAGGGCCGTTCTGTAGACATCTTATTCTTAAGGCTATTGGGCTATAAATCACTCATCATAGAGAGAAGGCCTAAATCCCAGAGGTGGGAACAATAACCTGGCTACGTATACATGCAATTCATTGCGCAATTGTTTATAACTAATGTTCTACATTAATATGTGCATGGTTAGTCTAGGTCCCCAGGGATCGTAGGTGTAGCTAAAGCAGGTTTGTTGATAAAGTTTATTTAGCGTGCCTGCTTAATCCTGTAACTGAAAATTCTTATGTTGATTGCATAAACACATTGTAGCACATAAAGATAATCACTCAGCTAATGTAGCATATAGTGCAGCATATATTATATAATGTTCTCTCCTCCTTCCCTTTCATTTCAATCAATAACATTGTATTTTGAGGCTGTTCTATTTTACTATTATAATTATGATTTTGTTTTGGTTATTTGCATTAGTCAAACATAACCCGTGCTAGGCACGTAAACAAGCCGGTAAACTATCCGTAGCTCAGAAATAGACGCTTGTAGTGAAAATGAAAATTAATCCAATAAAATATTCCACCGAACAAGACGAATTTAAACATCGAACACCTTATATTTAAATTACAAGATGGTGCACTTATTCTAAGGCCTTATTTCTTGTTTCTAGCCACAAATTGCTCGCACCAACCATCTAATTCACTGATGACTGACAGGCAGTTTAAGAAATCACAGATGTACAACCAAACTAGTTATCACTAGATGCTATAAGTAAAAGTGAAGACGAACGGCAGGGGTGACAACCTTTTTGGGTAAGTTGGGCATTATTAGAGTTGAATTAACGGAGAACGGACTACCGTTCACAATTATTTTAACAGGATTTGTTTCTAATTAAAGATTCAGTCAAAAAGTAAAAGTTTAAAGGCCCTTAGGTCGACCTTTTACGTTCTAGTTTTGAGAAGAAACAAACTTCGTTAAAAGGTCAATTGTTGCCCCTAAACTAACATGAACAATTTGGTTCAACAAAATTAGAACTTATAAGTAGGTATAAGTTAGACGACAAACCTGTAATAAACACAGATTGATCATAGTAAAATATGCAATAGTCTAATTGAGACTGTAAACATCTTATGTAGATGATAAATAAAAGCTATACTTACAAGAAACATGTCAGGAATGAACGAGAGATTTTGTTAAGCCGATACGAGTACTTGCGCTGAAGACAGGATTCTACAACATCGTTTTCTTGTTTTGATGACATTTGTTTTTGTTTTTTTCACTAACCTATTTTGTCCCACTACTGAGCAAAGGTCTCCCACAGTTTACTCAATGACTTGTCAAAACTTTTTGAGGATATTAATAGTGGATTAGAGTTTCCCGGTGCCAATTCACCTAATAACCAGACAGAAAGATACACCAACAATGGCGCAGAACAAAAGAGACCACATTTCATTACATTTTGCGTAACATGTTTTTTTGTCATGTCACTGTCAAATATGATATCTGCTTCGACAATAACTCTCTACTAAATCCGGAATGCCAATAGTATCACGCATGCACCAAAAAATATTAGCAAAATGTAGTGCAACATGTGTCGCGACTTGAAAACAAGACTTTACTCTCATATCAATTGCCTCAGATCAAATAAAAAGTCAAGATGGAACGCTGCAAACAACAAAGTGAAGCCGGTTCAAACTATGCCTTGCCGTATAAATATACAATTACACGCGCACACGTTCAATGAAACTACCCCTTAGCTTGTCAGTTGGGCTTTATTATTTAATCTGTGAGCTTGAATAACAAGCTAAGGCGTAATTTCGTTGTATGTGAGTGCGTGTAATTGTGTATTTATATGGCAAGGCTTAGTTTGAACCGGCGTCACTTTGTTGTTTGCAACGTTCCATCTTGACATTTTATTTGATCTGAGTCAATTGCTATTACTGCGAATCTTAAACAATTATAGCGCGACTAAAAAAAATCTTGAAACTTGAGCTTCAAACTTGAGACTAGTAAGATTAATCTAAGCTTTATTTGTGTTCAACGATTCGGTACTTATTAAATTTGGTGTTGATTAATGAACCCCTTTGTCGTCTTATCTTTAAACCCTATACTGGTAGAAATAAACAAATACGAGGAAGATTATATTTTGTTCTCATTTTGAAGGTTGTTTTTGCACGATACACGGGTTTATTTGAAACAAAACTGTGTACGGTTCTGTTGCCTCAAACTAAAAAAACTTTTTAACTAAAAAAATAAACCTACTTACAAAAAAAAACACTGCAAACTGAAAAATAACTTCCGTTTCCGAAGTCGGTGTCTTTGGTACCTATTGTTTTACGTGTTTCGTCACCGACTTTGGAAAAGAAAGTAGTTTTTCAGTTTGCAGTGTTTTTTTTTGTAAGTTGTTTTTTTTTTATTAAAAAGTGTTTTATTTATCTCTTTTTAGTTTTATAGGTACCTCCAATTGCCATAAAAATATATATAGCCAAAGTACATCTCATGATGATTCCAATAAGCCCAAACACGACTAGGATACATTCTTTTATTTCGGAGTTCCAGTGCCTACCTGCCGGCTTCATCATCAGATCAGTTCGATGGTACCATTTTCATCAGTACTATTTATTTATAGGTATTTGCTTCATCATAGTCGTTTAACTATTCGAGATATCTAATACCCGTGACATGCTTAGCATTAAGGAGTTCCATTGGCCATCTTTGGTCTTCTTCACAAGTTCGACTTCTCCAAGTGATACTTTCTAAGTGTAAATGATTGCATTGTTGATGAAAATACCAAAATCGCTATATGAATGCCTATAATATTTGAGGAGATCCCTCGATTTCTCCAAGATCCCATCATCAGATTCTGACCTGATGACTATGGGACCAACTAGGAAGTATACCCTTTCAAATAAAATAAAAGAAGAATTTTCTAAATCGATCCAGGCGTCTTTGAGTAATCGGGGAACATACATAAAAAAAAAAATCGACGAATTGAGAACCTCCTCCTTTTTTTGAAGTCAGTTAAAAAAAGGTTAAATTATTTGTTTGTTTGTTTGAAAGTACACTAAGTAATCACAAATATTACCTTTTTGTGATTTCTTATTGAAATTCCCATTACAGAAATTATTTCACTAATATAAAGCTATATACTATTGCTGTTTATTGTAGGTTTGTATTGGCTATAGGTACTGACGGAAATAGAAGCTTCGATTATGCTTTATTGATTGGATAATTGAAGAGTTATCGAGATTGGGTGGGTTCAGAGTAATTTTTGGGAAGTTTAGGGTCGTACCAACTTTTTAAACGCTTGAAAAAGGTATCCCATTATGAATGAGTTAAAGAGTTTCTCCATGAAATTAATTACGTTCCTATCTCACTTACATCATATTCATAATGAATGAGCCGAAAGATGTCCATTGAAAGCCAGCGATTCTAACAGGCGATCTGGTTTCAAATCAAATAAATGAATGTAAATAAATTAAAGAGTGC
This sequence comes from Orthosia gothica, assembly GCA_949775005.1. Taxonomy (NCBI): domain Eukaryota; kingdom Metazoa; phylum Arthropoda; class Insecta; order Lepidoptera; family Noctuidae; genus Orthosia; species Orthosia gothica. The sequence goes on from OX459036.1 coordinate 28,223,624, forward strand.
AGAACTCCATTTGAATCACAGTATAATTGTTTTAATAAAAAAAAAACTCATGGGAAATAATAAAAGACACCCAAACTTATTCCGCTGACGCTACAAACCCAGCAATCATAAAATCAGCCGGTCTGTCTAACAGCGTGTCTGATTGGCTTCACTGACTATCACTTATTTACTACTTACCGAAATCTGTTGATCGATCAACAGATTTCGGTATGCAATCATCTTCATCTTTTTTTTATTCATTGCAACTTGTTATTAGGAGCTTGGCAGGCGGTGTCGCCTGTCGCGTTCTGTGGTTGTACCTAGTGGATAGAGTTTTTGCGATAAAAATTTCCGCCAACACTTGCGACGCGACAACATATCAGCTCGTTTTCATACATGGTTTTAAAATTGCATCTACAGTTGAATAGTTTCTGATTTTTATGAAACTCATTGCTGAAAACCAGCCAAGTGCGACAGTCAGACTCGCGCACGAAGGGTTCCGTACCATTATCGCAAAAAATCGGCACAAAAATCAAGTTTGTTGTATGGGAGCCCCACTTAAATATTTATTTTATTCTGTTTTTAGTATTTGTTGTTATAGAGGCAAAAGAAATACATCATCTGTGAAAATTTCAACTGTCTAGCTATCACGGTTCATAAGATACAGCCTGGTGACAGACAGACAGACAGACGGACCGCGGAGTCTCAGTAATAGGGTCCCGTTTTTAGCCTTTGGGTACGGAACCCTAAAAAACCATTGTGATCATGATCAAGATCGTTCCAGCCTGTTATTTTACTGATAATTATAATTTAAAATTTCGAATAGTGTTATTTTGGCAAATGAATGTAGTTTTGACAAATTCGAAGACGTCGAAAGTAAAAGAAAGAAAACAAAATATTGCCAAAATAACAACTTCTTACAAAGCAGTAAAAAATTGAATACAAAAGTTCAATATGGCAAGAAGAACAGACTCATCAAATGTTTATCTGTGTGCTGATTGTTGTTCAGCATAGATACAAAAATCAGAAGTCGTGAGTTTAATCACCTGACAAATACTTCATATGTAGGTAGCTAGTAACTAGCTTTTGCCCTATCTAACGTCAAACTACAACCTATTAATATAAATTACGATCTCAAAATTACTCTCAAACATAATAATAATTCAAATCTTCATAAACCCAAGAGTAGACAACCAAATCAATTCCTAATTGGTGTCACAGAGTAGATAGGTACAGAAGGTTGGCTCCAAACAACGTGCGAAATCCAACGCATGCATAGACACGCTTCACGTATAGTGAGTGCAAGCGTACTCGTGAACGGAATTTGTTTGAGGTCGCTGTACGTACACGTCTGCGTCTATTTTTGGTATTTTTAAAGGACCTTGAGGGACTCATGGCAAGCAATAACGGTCGAATGCAGGTTAAATTTTAATTGTTGCATGCAGTCGGTCCATAGATGGGTGTCCATTATTTCACACCGAGATTTGCAGGTCTTTGACAGATATTACGGGTGGTTGGAAGCTGGTAGTTGGTACTCTGTTTTCCTGTAACTGAGTTATAGCTCAGGTAGACTGAAAGTCCATGTTAAACACTGGTATTCTGCATGGAGTTAGACTGGAACTGGACACCACCCAAGTGTTGGGCAAAAGCTAGGCAGATGTACGGATCCACCCTTCTGTATCTATTTGGTGTGGCCATTACACCAAAATTAGAGAATAGAATAGAAATAGAATTTTGTTGGGGTATCAGTAGATAAATTTAAGTATTTTTCTCTTATTTTAGAAAATAATGCCTGGAAAATAAGACTGATAGGAACCTGAAACACAAGCATAACCTTAATCCATAACAATTTGCCGAAATTCAAAGCTCATCAATTGAACATCAGGCATTCGGAAACAGAGACGGACGGCTCCCGGAAACGGTGTGATTAATTAAATTTCACATGACGTCACGTCTGTGACATAGGCATATTTGGGTTTAAATTATGTTTAACGTGCTTGTGATATTCTGCCCCAATGATTTTACGAGTTTTGTGTTTGAAGGAATTATTGAATTTACGGGCGATTGGGTTTCTGTTTTGTTGTTAATTAATACGTTTATTAATTCTGAATTGAGCCAAATAAGGGGATTACTGACTTTATTTTTGTTTAATAGAGCCTACAAACTGTTTGATAATAGTTTTTTTACGGAAATTTTAATTTTTTTTATTTTGTTCGGAAATCTTAAATATGCCTATAGTCTTAAATAACAGCTTTGGAGGTACACATTGCAATTCTATTTTAGCATGTATCAACGCAATCGCCAATCTACTCAACTTATATGTGTCATAGGTACATGTCGAAATTGCCGCGGTGTCAGTCTGTAAATACTTTAGTTAGCTGTAAGCTGTAACCAACAAAAAATTAAGTAAACCGTAAACCGTGTCATGTAAACCGTACCTAAATCGTAGTAGTAAGTATATCGCAACAGCCCAACTCTTCACAAGTTTTTTTTCAATAATTATTTGTAATTAAAACCTGTTTTTTCCTTTACACGCGATCCAAAATAGCGTATCACTTCGCCAGTTTCCAACCAATAATTGTGCAGTCAGTCACATCAAGCATTTTGTTTTCTCCGAGAATTTAATTTAGGCCGCGGGCGTATTTCACTGTCCTGAGACTTCCTCGTCAGCTGCACCTATGTATGGAAAAAGAACGTTTAGTAGTCTTCAAAATTCATTATACTTTTATGTAGTTATAAAGTTAATGACTAGGCGGGCTGGCGGGTTGAGTGAAGTGTCTGATTTTTGGAAAAGTAAACGAGGATTAAACTTAAGTATCGGGGAAGCTACTTATTTTTGCGCCAGTAGCAACTGGCTACTTACTTGCCTCAGGCGATGTCTGTGTTCTGATTTGATACGTCATCGATGAACTACTGTTGGTGACGCATGCTTAACTATACTTACTATATTACCTCAAGCTTCAGAGGAAAGTGGCTGCACATTTGCTGGACTTTAACGACGTGTGATCGGATTAAATCGAGTAATTAAATGTTTAAGCAACAGCTGATCGACTTGGTAGTTTCATAAAAAATTTGTAAGAAGCTGTCAGATTTGACTGAATGTCAAAAGACTGTATATATAGCGACACTTAATCGTCAAAAATACGAGATATGTCAGAACATGTGTGGGGAGCCTTTATCCAGTAGTAGATGATTTTCTGCTGAAACTATGATCATGATGCAATATTATATAGTTTACAAAAGCTTTTCATCTTTTAACCAAAACTATCTCCGAAAACAAAAACACTTCCTACCACAATTCATTTCCACTGACGCCATCTTTTCTTTTTCCCATGTACGTCCAATAAGCGCTGAAAGCCGGATAAAGACTGTGTGTTAACCCTTACTATTGAACTGGGAAACCCTAATTACTGCGGCCTAATGTTTGCGAGGAACGGGTTAGGGTTCCTTATGACGTCAGAGTATGGTAAAGTAGCTATCCCAGCTAGTACAATAATTATGTTGTAGTTTTGTAGAATATTTTTTAGATCTTTAGTGCTTTAAGCTTTTTATAGGCCTACTGCAAGGCAATTGCGTTTTGTGTTCATGATTATTAAGATGTTTTTTTAAGCAATTTCAGAAATCCAACAATATTATTGGAAAAGTAGTTGTCGCGGCTTCGCTCTCGTGGCCAATCTCACAAAAACTGCATTTTTTTCGGAATAATAAGTAGTCTATAGCACTCAGCAATAGATTACTTGTTTTCTGTTAGTGAAAGAATTTTCGTCGATTTTTTTTTATCTCTATTATATTAGTTTAGATCAGAATCCAATAAAGCGAGTTTAACCAGACTTCGTCGCCTAATTCTCAGCTGTTGTTAAAAATTGATGTTACTTAGGAAATGCCCGACTTACCTTGAAGTTCACTCTTGACTTTTTACTCGGATCTCGAATTTCAAAGTGTTTACGATGAGAATTTCTGGTAGTAGCGCATGCTTATCAGATAGCGCTCTCCAAAATCCTTCAATTCCACATTCCTTTGGACCTATTACACTAGATAAGTATTTCGATGTAAAATTATCATCATCATCAGTTTTTTTTTGTTCCTGCTGGGACACACTACCTCTCCGTGAGAAAAAAACAACATTTTGCTAATAATTTAGCAGATTTATGAAAATTATTTTAAATTGAAACATGAGAATGAAACTATTACAGACCAGCTGCTCTATTGCGTACTTTTTATCGCAATCCAAAGATTTTTTAAAAGAATTTCCGAATCCATTTCTTCATAGATGTTTGAAAAACTAAGGAAAGTAAATAAACACAATGAATGTTGTTGTATTTTATCTAATGGCATTGGGGAACCCAATGGGAGAATAACCTGCTGGAAAGAATAGTATGCAAGCGAGGAATGTCCTATCCTCTTTTAGCAGTAGCTAGAAAATACATAATAATAGGATAATGTTTCTTATCTTCTTTAGTTGGCACAAATTAAAGCGGTGCCGTAATTCTATGTAATATAGCCTTATCCTTAGAGCAGTGGTGGCCCAGTGGTGGCGGCCCCGACTTATGTGTCGTAGATCGTGAGTTCGAACCCAGACAAGCGCTTTACTTTGTGTACATTATTTCATCACCACTGCTATTAATAGTTCGGTCAAATTAGACATATCAAATTGCATTAATTCGCATAGAGCTGAAAATTGGTACAAATGTTCGGGACACCATTGTAAATGAAATGTATTAAATACCGAACACTCAAATGGTACTCAGTACTAAATATATACAATTGAAAATTCTAAAAACAAAAACAAACCTATATACAAATACAAAAGGGAGACGGAAAAGACCTCATTGTGCATCAAAAAATTCATCCACATCGATGTCAATGGGAAACGTGCCCAGAACGCTGGCAGCATAAACTCAGTACTTAAGTTTGAACTATTGTGAATTACTAGAAGGGTTGAAGGTGTAAATAAAACAACCAAACTGTATACTGATCTAAGTGTAGTAAGTATATTTGTTAAAACACACAAGACGCTATATCAAATCGGCAAACAATCTCCCTTGCGACTTCTATTTCGACGCCAACGCTATCTAGTTGCGTCATTGTAAAACAAACCAAACAATATTTTTGTTGACCTAAAGAGCGACTGTTGATCTTTAACAAAATGTAAAAAGTCCCCATCGATCCCACACTTGCAAAAAAAATATTTAAGGTCAAAGGTCAAAAATATGGGGTTTTACGTTTTTTAGCCGAACGGTAAGTTTTATGATAAAAATAGGTTACACAAAATTGTAGATTATGCAATTATCTATAAAAATGGTTTCAAAAATTTTTCTCCTAAACGTCACCGTTTCTGAGATATAATGGTTGAAAAGTTGTATTCTACGTAATATACACACGTTTCCACGCCACCTGGCAGGTAGTGTACTTGGCGCGTCTTTTTTACCTGGAGTCCCTGATAGGCCTATTCAACAATCCACTTTAATCCTGTTTAATTCAATACTATTCACAATTATGTAAAAACTGGACATGATGAAAGCCGTGTGAGTTCTAAAAAAAATGGTGAAATTATGCTTCTCATTCATAATAATCTGGTAATTCAGCATCCTCCTCTTCCTGTTCTTGTCTCCTTGTTCTTCTTCTTCTTCTTGCTGGGTGCAAGTAAATTGTTCTAACTGCGATGTATCAGATGTCTCCTCACTGATAGATATAGTACGAATCGTCTTCTGATGGCGATTCAACATTAGAGCACGACTGACTGGTACATGCTAAAGAACAAAACAATCCAACTTTTTTGCAGCCGCATTTAGCATTACATCCTTTTTTACAATTGCAAAAAGTTGTGTTGAGGAGTTTTCCAGTGCAGGTGGAAATAAAGTCTGAATTGGTTCCAAAGTATTATGGTAAGAAACGGACAAAATATGGATGGATAAAAAAGTTGAATATTGCACACGGAATAATGGGAAACCAAAGGAATTAACTGCAAAAAATGGATTTTGAAACTTTTCTCACTATTCCATAAAACACTACCTTACATTGCTACAAGCTCTCTATACCAGAGTCAACTAAAGAAACATACAAAGGTTTATGTGATGTGAGAGACCCTATGCTTCTCCCAATTTATCTTTATAATAAGCATCTCAAAATTCGGTGTACTTTATCAAGGATGTATGTAAATGTCAGCAAGGATTACCGATATGTAAGCACCGTGAAACGTAAGAACGTCATCATCCGCAGAGATAGGGAATTTTCTTTTGAAAAAAATTGGATATAAAATATAATATCTTAGCTCTTTACCCTTGGAGACCTATCGAAAAGGGGTAAGAGGTAAGGCTGGCTCACATGTTTAAGTATCTTGAACCTATTTTTTTTTCCGATTCTGGTTCATCACTTCACACATCACATCATCAGCCTTTTAATGTTCCCACTGCTGGGACACTGGCCTCCTCTCAAAGAGGGAGTGGGCTATAATCCACCACGCGGGCCCAGTGCGGATTGGTAGATGTCATATGTCTTAGAATTTTTGGTTCTAGGACATGCCGGTTTCCTCACGATGTGACCTTCACCGTTTTGAGAGCAATGGTGTTGAAATAAATTACACAAAGTAAAGCGCCTGCTCGGGTTCGAACCCACGACCTACAACTCATAACTCACGCTCCTCTTCTATTATCATAGTATTATTATATAGTAATTTTAAAGCTTTTCAAAAATCAAAATCAATAATTTTTATTTTACATAGGCCTACATGGGCACTTATAAAACGTCGACAATATGGGCACGGTTTTGCCCGCGACTTCCTCCGCGTAGCATATTGCTTCGAATAACCTATTATAAATATTGCGCAATAATATTATGGGTCTGTAGGCCGCTTTATTTGAGAAGTTATAAGTTCCATTCAAACTGCCACTTACTACACTACACATATAAGCGGTAGCGAGTTTGGACTATTGAAAATGTTCCTGCTAAAGCGATTTGATCGTTTGCACTTTTGGGAAATTACTAACGGGTGTAATTGATTGTTTGCTGATTGAACACGTTTTCCCTTTGCTCTCTACTTTTTATGACACAACCCACAATATTTCACAAAAGCTTATCCTGAACATGTACTTCTCGGTTTTAATATTTTAACGAGCACAGCATTAAACCAGGAAGACAAGCCAGCCTCCCACGTATCTTGAATTTTCGTGGTCTGCGTCGCGAAAACGCTATCATAGATAGTATTTTACTGACAAGATTCTAGATCATCATTTTAGATCGGGATCAACAACACTTCACTAGCGTTCATCCCTCACTAGCGTAGTTTGAAAGTTATGCATAGTAATTCGTTAAGCTAACCCCTAGGCGCATAAGAATCCTTATAAAACCTTGTTTTTATGAAACGGTGTGACGGGAATTTGTCTTCAATTCGACATATTGGCATCATCTTCCCAAAGTGTTTCGCAGGAAATTGTCATAGCTATTCATCGTTTTGTAGTTAGTTGTGTCGTAGTCAGTTATATACGGGTGCCGTTTCAACAATTTTGCTTTCATTCCTCCGTTCACATTTCGCACCTTAGGCTCTGGCCAGGATGAGGAGCTTGCGCGGGTGCTAGGGCGGGCTAATACTATGTACACGTAGATGTATTAAACATATGAAACCGCTCTGTCTATAATGAAGTGACTATGGTAGAGCTGAAAGCTTATTTTAGCTTCACTAGTGAGCGATCGTCTATTGTTTTACCCTAAGGCAACACGTCTAGCCTCTACTATCCAGTACAAGAACTCGTGAATTCGTGATGCACTCTGGCCACATAATCGCGCCCGCACCCACCCTAGGCAGCGCGCGTTCACTCTGGACAAGGGTTAAGCTACCCAGATTTTTTTCCGAGAATTTTCAGAATGTATATTATAAACATAAAACCTTTTTTCATGTCAACAACCCGTGTTTATACGCCGGCTTTCATAGATCGAAAGCAAATGGGATTCCCATTAATCATTTATATTTAAATGAATTCCCTTCAATAGAATAGTTTCTGTTTGTGAATAGGTATTTTAACTTTTTGTTGTTCTCTACCCTTTTTTGTTGAATACTGAATGTCTGAGTGGGTTATGTTTTACGTCGGGTTTATTAAAATGGATTTGAATAAATAAAATGTCGATACTTGTGGCACTTGCGGTTTTGGAACTGTGCGAGTGTGACGGTGAATATTTTTGTCTTGCTCCCACACTCCCACATTTTATGAACGCAACTGAGTTCGTAAATCGCAGGTTTGTTTATTGTGGCGATGCTTTTGGGGAGGCTTATGTCCTGCAGTGAACGTCATTCAGCTGAAAATATGGTGTGAGTTACGATGGCATATTATACTGGCCTTTTTAACCGTATAGTTCTGACGGGGTACACTTTGGGGCGCGACAAGAATACCTCCGCTGGCTCAGCCGCGGCTCATTTTGGACCCCAGATTTACGTCATACGACATCCCAATTAATAACGTAATTATTGATTAAGATACCTAACAAATCATCTTGGGGGCGTTAATTAAAACAGTTGAATAAAAAGCTTATATGTTAGCGCCAATATTTTTTTTAGATTAAGTGCGGCAGTTTAATCATTTACCTTTGTTAAATACAAGTGTGTTAATGCGATAATCGCCATTTTGATGACAGGGGTGGTCGAGGCTAAAAATGATAAAAAATGCATATTAGGGACACCCAAACTCCACTGCAGGGGTAGTGGTTTGCTCATCGTTAAATTATTTGACGAATTCATCCATATTTCAAACTAAATATTTAGTGGTAATGACGTTATTTGTTATCCAAAGTCAAAGTTTTGCGCCAATCGTGTTTGTTTACATTTTTATTTTACAAAAATATCACCCACCCACATGTAAAAATGATAACAAATATGACATTATGTCTCTAAACTTAATAAACAACTAGAACACGCCCAGATATTAACGTAATTAACAAACACCGGTCCAATAATACGTAAAATTCATCACCACTACTTTATTTATGTTCAAAACCTCCAATTCGTCAACAACATTGTTTTTTTATTGTAATAATGGTGTACCAAAACGATTTTAGCAATCGATTTTTTTATACTGTTGACTCAATTAATGAGCGATTATCCCAAATCGATTCTTAAAAATTATAATAAACCTTATTTAGGCATAAAATACAATAAGTACCTAAAATAATTACTATTAATACTTTTTAAAGTTATCTTAATAGAATTTGGACATTATTTGACTACAGCAAACTAAACAAATTCATCGAACCGTGGATAGTTTCGCGCCGAATTTTCTATCCGATTCAAAATTTAAATTCGGAATGCGCTCGCTATTCAAAAATATTTTTATAAAAGTAATAATGATTGGGCCTTGTTTGATAGTCTCAGAAGTATACAGAGTGCCTAGTATATTTCTATGTAAGTATGAAACGCATAGTTTCGGGGAACCAATTTTATGATTATTCGTTATATTGAAATGAGTGTCGTGGTGGCCTAGTGGCTAAAGGCCTCGCCTAGCCATGGTCATGGGTTCAAATCCGGGCAAGTACCAATGTGTTTTTTCAAATTTATTTATATACTTTGAATAAAGATTCAACTTTTTTGTGTATGTGTGTGTTTTTGGGAAAGAAACAGATTGTTTTGTTTGCCGAATTTACTTACACAATTAGGCTGCGGGTCATATAGTCTCAAATCGCCAACACGCAATTGAGCAAGCATGGTGATCAATGCTCGTGCCTTCTCTGTATGAGAAGAGGCCTTTGCCCTGCAGTGGAACAATTATAAGCTGGTATTATTAACATATATTGAATAATGAGTTGAGTATGGTATGGTTAGGTTTTGCATTCGGTCCAGTTTGTTGAAATGTTATGAAAATTGGTTATTCTATAGATAATTTTAATAAATTGTCAAGCACGCGTTATCTGCTGTGATTGGTTGAATGAATGTTCAATAGCCAATCGCAGCAGATAACGCGTGCTTGACTATTTGTCACATTAATTTTACGAAAATTTAGAGGTGAGAAACTCGGCCTTAGAAGTATTATTTTTTTTCGTTTTAAGAACATAAGTTCGGTTTCTATTAACATCTGCATTCCCCAAAAACAATTAGTGTCAATAACCTTGTGCGTGTCTTCTTGGCATGGTTATGGTTGTCAACCAACTAAGCTGAAAATCAAAATCCAAGATGTCGCTGACTATAATTTGTTTTTCATTATTGGGTAATTTTAATGGTTTCTCTGACAAAAGGTGGTTAACTTTTCTTTTTTGGGTATCATTGTCCTGGTTTCCGTATATTTAAATAACGAATATGGGCTTAAAATAAAAATCCAAGATGGCGCCGACGAAAATTCGTTAACTTTTCGTCATAGGTGTCATTACCGAATACGGGCTTAAAAATTGAAATTATAGAATTTGCGGTAATATCAGGGGTGCTATTACCGCAAATTTTAAAGAATTTTCTATTTCTCCTGGGGAGGAGAAATTGAAAATCCTGTAGAATATGTATAGCTTTGAAATTGCCGCCATCTTTAATTTGTGAATAAAGAGAACGTGCTAGGCTGGCGAAGTATTAGTACATACATAAGTTCAAGGAACTTATGTATGTACTAATACTTCGCCAGCGACTTCACGTGATCCATATTTTATCCTTCAGATGACTTTTTAGTTCACCCCCTTGAAAGGTGAATTTCCAAAAATCCCTCCCCTATATCATAAAAAGAAGACCTGTACAATAAAATTCTTCAAAAATCTTTAACACCCCATAAATCGTCTTTTAGAAATAGTTTTGAAAAACTAATAATGAAACCTTTACTATTTACTTTGGTTAGTATTTATGTCAAATTTCCACCTTTTCACTTCCTTAGGGGTGGAATTTCCAAAAAGCAATAAATACATGAATTCATTTTATCAACCAAGAGCGTGAATCTACATGTGTCCATTTATAAACTGTACAATTTCATACAAACTTTCAACCCTTTTTTACCCCTTTAGGGGTGGAATTTCCAAAACTCAATTATTATTTTTTTTATCAACCAAGAGCGTAAATCTACACATGTCCAACTTACGAACTATAGAAATTTCATACAAACTTTCAACCCACTTTTTACCCTCTTAGGGATGGAATTTCCAAAAATCCTTTCATAATGCGCACTTGAGAAACCTCCATGCCAAATTTCATCTTTATGCGTTAAGCGGTTTTTATGATGATATTTTTTAATGCAGTTTGGTACATAGTATGCACCGCCTTCTTAGATTTATTTTGAATTAATTTTCTGGATCACCACCCTCGAAAATCATGTTAATGACTTCCATTACGATAAATTGTATGGTCGCCGTCTTGGATTTGTATTTTCAGCCATGCTATAACAGTTGGCTTCGGATTCACGTAAGTGTACCAGTTCCTGCCTACGCCTACTTATAATACATAGACATACTCGTATTTATACTGGTCGTTCTATATAAAACCTTCTGAAAAGATCAAAGTAATACTCTCTTTTTTGCTAAAATGTATCCGACAAAAATCTTTTGAATATCGACCGCATTCCGATTTTGAATTTTGAATTATTGTACGTAATAAAAAAATCGGCGCGAAATTAGCCACGGAACCGAAATTTTTCTTAAAATACTGTATTATGATAACATTATTATGAAATCATTTATGTATAGTTATTACTATAAGTTGTTATTGTATTTTATGCCTATACACGGGTTTATTCTAATTTTAAAACGATACAGTTTTTAAAATCACTAATTTATTTAAATGAACCGAGTCAATCGAAATAATTTAAAATAATCGTTTGATACACTTAATCAATTAGGCTGAATGCAATTTTTAATCGATTATGAGACAGGTGAATGAACAGCATAAAAAAAAACAACACCAAAGAAATGTCATGATGCAAGGTCGCATCAAAATTTTAAGCAAAATTTTGCCAGATTTTAGCTTGTTTTTTTATGAACTGTTGTGTGAAAACATAGGTACATAAGGACGCAAATAAAATGAGTATATCTTTATTTTGTCCTTTAGCATCATTTCAGCAAGCTATAAGGTTGTTTATTAAATGCTTATATTTTGAGCAAATCTAAATTGTCTACTGTTTGGAAAGGTGTAGTAATTCGTATTTTGTACACATTTTGCAATAGGCTGACACAGTTTAACCAACCTAAACATGTAAATAAGCTGTGTAAACTTATTTTTCTGAATAAATTCGAATGTTGAACGTTCATGTAAATTCCTAAATTTCATGGCGTAATTTGCAACAACCTGTCGACTCAGCTGGTATGTCATGTGTCAAAATCTTGTCGAGCAGAGTGGTTAAGTTACAAGTACCTACTTAAATGTCTCTTCGCATCATCATTTAACAGTTTCGGGGTTCCAATTGATTGAAAATACGATATAAATAAAAGTACATAAGTATTTATTCTTTGTTAAAAAATCTAGATTTTTACCTAAGAAATATAAAACTACCTTCGCTTATTAACAATTTATGTCAAATGTAGCCTTAAACCACTTTTCCCTATTTCTGTTATGCTCATATTTTTCCCTGTAGACCTAACTCAGACCCCCTGTATACCTGTCAGTCGTAGTACTTACATCTAGGCACCCTATTCAGGCACTCAGTCTTATTGAACCAAAGGAACAGCCAAAGTATCTGTTACACGGCATAATAAATTGGTTCAAAAATACGGTTTTCTGACAATAATTCCATTTTTGTTATTCTCTTGTAGTTTATTTACAATGGTAAACAAAATAAACAAAGTAGGAAGAAGCGTTTTTTTATGAAAAGGTCCTGGCCCTGGCCACTTCTCAGTTGTGTTACGATATAGAGAGGTTTAGAAGGTCTAATACAAAACCACTGGATTGACATTGTCATGCGACACTTCATGTATAAGAGTTAGATACATAGAGACAGCTAATATGACTGTAAGGAGTCCTAATCATGGTATGAGCGAATCCCATAGAACCTGAATTATGTTTGTAGGCAAAACACCAGGTATTTATCTAGTAGGAGCCTGAAAATAACCTATACTTGCCTGTGATTTTAGCTACGAAAAAAATCTGTTCAATGATTACTAAAAGTAAACCTTCTGTCCCTTCAGTGCAAGCAGTTACGTTACGGTACAAACGGTAGACAAAGATATATTTTATTAGTTACATAATATTCCATTTATTTATATGTAGGGTAAAGACTAAGGGAGATACGAATATGTCAGCCGTTAGAAAGAGTTTTATTATAGTTCTCGAGCTTGTTTACTTATTAAAAACATTTCATACATGTCACATTTGTCTCCTGAACTGGGTTAAAGGAAATAGCCTCTAAATGTAGCAGAAAGTTAATGAAAGGGAACAAAAAAAGGACTGAGGTACTTCATTAAATTTATTGAACAATTTTAAATGCCTTCTTTATAGGAAATATTTTACCGACTTTTACAAGTTAAAACGTTAACTCAATATAGAGCTACTAAACTGTTGTGTCGTTGCATTTATTAAAAATACAAAATACATCTTCAATGCTCAATCAACCTTACGTCGTAAACATATGGGCCTCCTTTTATATTTTTTTTTCATTTGTTTTCTTGCAATGACAAGAATATTTACTTTTTAAAGTATTATATTATTTTATTTTAATAATTGTGAATCTGAAGACTATGTGGATCATTATTTTGTTTTTAATTTATCTTAGTTTTTAATCATGGTCTGGCAGTTTGAGTAGTTTATGCGGCCTACCCGAATGTCCTTTCTTTGGTATTGTTCGTCGAATCGTTGAGCTCCTTAAATTCTGAGTTGAGCTGCTCAGTTATTGACAAATGCGAGCACTGACTGGACAGGTCCACTCAATCTGGCTGGTTCTTTCCTCAAAAGACCATTTCAGACATCAGTCTACATGGTCTTCAAATGATCTAACCAAGATTTTGTCAGGCCTTTAAAAGAGATTGTGACCTCTGAGTTTGTTTCGGCCTTTCTTCTCAGAGTAGTCAGATAGTAAGCGCCGATCTTGTCTAGTTTAAAAAAAAAATATGTTAGACATGTAAAAGCGTTTGTACAAACCAACTTACAGAAATAAAATCATTTATCGAGCCGGATTGGGTGGCGAATTGGTACTGGTACTCGACCGTAGCCAAGGTTCGCCAACCTTGCCGGTCGCTGCATTTATAATGAAACTACCGATAATATGTATACGTTACTGGTAATATTTACGATATAACCTGGGCTGTGAATAAGTTAACCATTTCAAAGAAAATTTAAAAAACCTACATTGGTATTAGTTTTTCAAATACGATAGAATTAAGAAATTAAATAAAGTACACGTTTTGGGGTAAAATTGAGGGGTGTATATGGAAAAGTAATGTACGGTTATCAAAATGTGGCGTACTTGAAATAGTCGACTAAAGTTACGGGAATTAAATAATTCTCTAAATACAACGTCACAAATAACCAATATGAAGTTTACCAAGCTAGTACCTACGTATTTTCCAATAATAAAATAAAGTTATCTATTTTTATGTCAAAGTTAATTACAATAACTTTTTCGTCTGAAAGGTCCTCCATCCTTTTAAGTCATAACAATTGTGACAAATAACCTACAACTTCAAAATGGACGACTCGACGAAAATAAGTTTTTTGGTATTAAAATTAACCTCTTGTTTGGAGAGAGAGACAGATCAAATATTTACTGTTATTCCATAATTTTGTATCGGAGATTTCTTGTGGAAAAACTAGGTTGTAAATTTACGTTGTAAAAATTCGAGATATGATTATTCAGAATCCGATAAGGTATTTTTCACGGCACAAATTAAAAAATGAAGACAAATATATAATTTTCTCCAATAACCCCTTGAGTTAGCAGACATAATAGAAAAAAAACCGTTGTTATGGAAACCAAAGTTCCCAAAAGGCACTCAAGGGATCAGTGTTGTTACACTTTTAGTGGCAAAGAAGTATTATCTTATGAATTAGAGGATTCAGAAGTGTTTTTGGATCGGATAAGAGTAAATAGGGTGGGTATTGTCATTGTGTTAGGGCATTTTTCGCTAGATGATTCTCGAGTCTTTGGGTTTTTTGTTTGTGAAAGGGTTTTAAGGTCATAATGCATGGTATTAGAAGTTACGTGAGACTCGAACTTTAGAACTTTATAGAGTTGCGGTGGCTCAGTGGTAAAGACTGCGACTTACAGACGTGTTGGTAAATTAAATTATGACGGTGTTTTACAAAATAGCCAACCAAATTGGATACAACCAATATCAATGAATATTAGCCCCGTGCCAACCATTTCCAATATCCTTTATCATCGAAATTCCTCTAAAATGAACATCCAAGTATCCATCAGACACTTAACCGTAATCAAGTTGAACGTCTAATATCACTAACAGTTCTCTAACTTTGGTTTAAACTTAAACCACGTTCTATGTATTGCCCTATCTCGCCATCTTTGGTAAGTACGCTGCGAGATTAGATTGAATCCTAACTTACTTGTATAGATAAGGGTATTGTCTTTGTTGGTTATGTTGTTGATACACTTAAAGCTAATTATGTGAAATAATTTGACAGTTGCGATAACATGGTAGTATAAAGTAGAAGTAGTTCTATTCCCTCTTCATAGAGAGGAGGCCTGTGTCCCAGCAGTGGGAATGTCTAAAGGCTGACGATGATGATGAGTTCTGTTTTTGCCTGGAAAACGATACTACATCACGTGTAAATTTTTATTCAACTAAATTTGGATAATGTGTGTATGTTAATCTGTGTGTGAGTGAAGTGTTTCTTTATGTATTTGGGGATAACTTTTTGGAAGGCCAAAAACCAGGCAGTCTACCTGAATGTAAACGGTAAACACAGTTTTGAGAAATTTTTCCAGAGACAGCTCAAATATTTCATGTTTTATTATCACAACAAACTTGAACACAAAATCCCAAAATAGGAATGAAGATTGCAGATCCACAAGCTAGCTCATTCACAAAGAGCTCTACAACTTTTTGGAAAACTGTACGGGTTTAGTCGCTCGCTATAGCTAGATATAGCATATCTGACACTGGATCGCATGTTTCCTAAGTATGGCATACCCGCCTGATAAATTATACTACTGACTAAACTTGGTTTTATTAAGTTTACTCTATTGGATTATGTTAGAAAGCAGTTAGTAAAAAGTACCTTTTGTAAGAAAGACTTGAATGTTTCTAGTGATCTTTGTAAAATGTAATGAAAAAGTACCTAATAAGTTTTTTCACAAAAAAAATCCACAAAAAAAAAAAGGCGGACGAAAATACCAAAAAGAATCCTCTCTTTTTCTTCGTCAAGAGGTATTTTCGTCCGCCATGCATGAATATTTCACAGAGATATAATAAATAAATCTCTCGAGTATTTTTGGTGGACTTAAAAAAAAACAAAATTAAAATGTAAGGTCCAATAAGTTTTCTTGGAAATGAGAATTCGTTATTTTAACCAAGTGGACCTTAGGTCCGTGACACATTGATACTTGAAAGATTTTTGGTAAACACCGCTGAACTTATTAAATCTAGCGAGATTATAAATTTCTCGATAAATTGTTTAAACTATCGAATTTTGATTCAAAAAGATAGAAAACTAAGAAAAATTGATTCCATGAGATGTTAACCTTGGTAGGTTAACATCTCATGGAATCAATTTTTCTCAAAGATCAAAGATCTTAAAGAAACTGACAAATAACATGGTATATGTCAGTTTCTTTAAATACTTTGTGAGCTGACATGAACTGGCGACCAATCAGCGCACAGTTTTACAATAGATCCGATCTTCTGTGATACTATGGCAACATTACATCGTGAAAACTGTGTACGTACGAAAGCCTCTTATTCCTCCGTGAGTGAGTTAAATTCTTCTAAATGCATCGATCACCAAAGCCTTTCCAGGAATAACCTCTTATCGGTATCAATTTCTTTGAACTAGTTTGTTGGAGCTCACGTTCAGATGAGGGTTGATAGTATTGACGGAATAAATATTTATTGAAGGTTGATTGATAGATATTTGTAAATCGCATTAAGTCTTACAATCATGCCTTTACAATTTTATTAAATTCCACGGGAATGTCCAATGCTTGTCTTCTTTGTCGTAGTATCGACATAATTCTCTTGCCCTTATATATTATTCACGATTCTGAAAACTATTTTCAATAGATTTCATAATCGCATTAAGTCAGTTAATCAAACCTTTGCAAATTGCACTATTCTTCATCGTGTCCATGACTCTTCAATTTTTTTATGAACAAGCCATATTTCCCATCTACCAAATTGATGAACTACTGAACTACTATATATATACTATTGAACCCCTATACATTTTTCAAAGATTTGTTTATCTATGTTTTGAAAAGAGTTGTTGTGCAAACTTACATGATTCTACGAATAGCAGTTTATGCTGTGCGTTGTGTGTCATCTTTTCTTTTTTTTGTGTTGGAAATCATCCAATGACTTCGCCCACTCTGGGTGAGGCGGAAGGGCGTGTCAGACTTTTACTGACTAAAACCCACCCGTGTTCCTTCAGTTGCTTGAGTCAGGGCCGCGGTAACTCGTTTTCAAATTTATCCGCGACCCAGGCAGGCATCGGCCCTCGACCCCGTCAGTTCTGCTGACATCTCTTAAGGCGCGCGTGGAACACAACGCACCGTCGACTCGGGCCTGGTCCTTATCGGACGGCGAGCTACCCATTACTCGCCGTCCGCAAGCCCGCGCTCACGGTGGCTGGGAATCGGCTTGCGACTCCCGACGCCCAGGACGACTCTTGCGGTGGCTAGGGGCGTCTCCGTTGCGTCTCCTTCACGCGTTCCGCCTCCTCCTTCGCGAGCATTACTGCTTCGCAGAAGGAGAAGACAGCTTCCCACACCCTCTCGCTTCGTAACATGGCCTGAATATTTGATTATTTATAATACATTTCAGAACAGATCACACTACATAACTACATATTTAAAATTGGTCTAAAATTCTAAATTAATATTGGTCTCTATAAAATCTTTAACAGAAATTAAATCTTTAACCTTTGTTGAAATTGGTCAGAATAGCCTTAAAGTTCTTTTTGACATTTCTAGCACGCATGTCATTGAATTTAAGATCCACTTTGCCTCATAGCATTCAATTGCTACGTTCAGCCTATAACTTTTCAAGAAAACCCCAATAAAATAAACATAAGTAAACCAAGTCTATCCCATAAAATAGATAAAAGAAACTTCAACCTCGACCAAGTGACAGACCCATACACTTAAGACCAAAAACACTATCTACTAAAGTCTAGACCAAACACAGTAAAATATTCTCATCCACTTAGTTTTTCTTTACCAAGTAACTTAGGCACACATAAGAACACTAAGCCTAGTATTTACAGAATGTCCGAGCACTATTTTCAACCTCAAAACCGGCCTTAGAATTCAGACGAGCCATTTTCGGGCAGGGCATTCTCATTTTAAATGTCAGGCGGTTTAAAATAAAGGTGTACGCTTGCTGAGTGTGATACTTCTCACTGAGTTTAGTAAATAGAATGTGCAATTTAAACTATGTACCTGAAGCCTATCGTTTTTAAAATCAAATTATTTAATGGTTGGTAGTTCTTTAAGTTTTAAGAAAATATCAGTATTTAAGAATTGGAACCGTATCGACGCCCTCAGCAGAAGTATAGGCTCGAGTCTGAGCCCAGGGCCAAGTACGTTCACGTATTGCTTGACGATGCACAGAAAAATGCCGTGACATTGAAAACAGTGCTATACAGTTAGAGCTATACGAGTACAGCAACAACAACCCAGCTAGAGCTATACAGCTAGAGCAAGCCAGCTAGAGAAAGCCAGCTAGGGCAAGCCAGCTAGAGCTATACAGCTAGAACAATCTTGGTTGAGCAACCCATGCTAGAGGTATACAGCTAGAGCTAGACAGTTAGAGCAAGCCAGCAAGAACAAGGCAGCAAGAACAAGGCAGCAAGAACAAGGCAGCTAGAGCAAACCAGCTAGTGCAAGCTAGGTAGCGCTTCAGCCAGAGCGTAGAAATCATTGGAGGATTTCCAAAAAAAAAAAAAAGTGGATCAAGCTAGCTAGATTAAGCCAGCTAGAGCAAGCTAGCTAAATTAAGCCAGCTAGATTAAGCCAGCTAAATTAAGCCAGATAGAGCAAGCCACTTAGAGCAGCTATATAGCTAGACAGTCCCAGAGATCTGAGACTCGTCGAGCTCTCTGCCTGTTATTATATTCAACGAAAACGAGTCAATACAATGAAGAAGAAGCTTAATATAGCAACAATTTTTTTTTTATCGTTCCTTATTTTCTTATAATCATTGGTTCAAAGGTCTTTTCACCACTAAATACCGACATATACCCACGTATAAAAGCTTAGGTTTGTAGTAGTTAGTGTCCTTTATATAGTTAAACAGACTAGAACATTGACATCTGTTACCTAAACGCCTGTTCGGCAAGTTTAGGTAGATCTCATTAATCAAATTCTTCAGGTCTCAAAATTTTAGACGTAAATTTAAACAAAATATGTTATACAAAGACTGCTTAATGTTGTTTCATTATGCATTATGATTTTTAAGTTTCATTAAGTTTAAATATGTGCTTAAAGCGCTTGGTAACGTGAAAAACTAATTCCATACATCTCATGGATTTCTATACTAATATCACAAATGCGAAGTAACTCTTACTGTCTGTTTGTTTCTTTAAAACTTTTCCTTTCTCGTGTTAAATCTATTTTCTCTTGCCCGTATAAAAATCTAAATTTTTCCAACCACCATATCTTTTGTAAGCAAAATAAAAACGGACTGCATTCGCAAATCCATATTTAATCACGTCATTGTTTAAACTTTTTGATTAAATAGCTGGCTATTTAATTAATTGAATAAAGCTTTTTTTTTTTTTCATATTTTCATACTTGCTCCGGTGTGCGGGGTTTCGTTTTATCTTTTGAACAATAATGTTTTACGACAAACCTAGAACATTATTGCTCAATAATAATGTTTGACGTGTTTGAGACTAATATTCAATATAATTAAGAAAAGAATTGCGTAATTATTAGGAATATTTGTCTCACGTGTTTATTATTGGTGTGATGGTGTGAAGTTTCGCTTCCGGGTTGTTTTTTTTTAGATTATGTAAATAAATTGGATCATTAGGTACATTTTATTTTATGGTAGGATAACCACAGCGAGCTTTACTCAAAAATGAGTTTACTGCCAGCATAGCCAGGTGTTTAACAATGATTATGTGTTACTGGAATTACAATATTGTAGGTATATATTTGACCGTTCGTCGTTACGTATAAACAGAAGCCAGAAAATCTGACACCAGTTTTGCCTAGGAGAATCATGTAACCTAGTTAGTCGGTTGCGGTGGTCAGATAGCTCTATGTAAATCACTGGTACTTGGCTGCATCTGGTTAGTTCGGAATCCGACCCAGCGTAGTTGGGAAAAGACTTGACAAATTGATTGACTAGGATTTCAATGACAGTCCATTTGATAAGATTTCCGGTTTGTTTACCAAACATTTACAAAAAAAAAAATGTACTTTCGACCTATTACATATTTCAAATGCAAACCTAAATCATATCTTCCTAAAACCCTACCGAAAAACACAGCTCCTACCGGCTACCCCTAAACCTCAAGCCTTTTACGACAAGAAAATTTATTCAGAAGCTCACAGCATAATCTAAGAGTAAACGCGAGAATCTTCGTCGCCTCTAAACCTGGAATTAGGGCAAATTTTAAACAGTTCACGCCTCTAAAATATCGTCGTTCCTATTTACAGTTTATTGCTGTGCGTGAGAGGCGTCAGATTACCGTGGTATGTTCCAAGGGATGAGGGTAGCGAGGATGGAATGATACAAGAAATTTCCATCACATTAGACAAAAATTTTATACAAAAATTAGGCAGTAGACAGAAAATGAATAAATAAAGACAACAATCTAATAGGTCTAGGACTCGAATAAGAGACTTTAATAAAAAAAACTTAATTCAAAAAATCAAAAAACCCGCTTCGCTTTTGAAGCTGTCGGGTTTTTTGATTTTTTGAATTAAGTTTTTTTATTTATACCTTTTTAGTTAGTTTTTTTTTTCGAATTAGATACATTTAAACATATAAGTGTTATATATTTTTGAAATCACCTCTTAATACCCTTTATTTTGATACCCCACACCATGGGTTTGGAAGAAAAAAAAAAATAGACGTGTGGCACTCGGGGACTGCCGCGGTAAAGCTATTGCATAGCATTTTTTATCAACTTATGCAATTATAATTATTTATTTATTTTAATGCAGTATTTTTTTTTCTTTGTTTTTTTTATCTTTGATATTATATATACTTTCTCTTTTTATTATATATACTTTTTCTTTATATATTATCATATATACTTTCTCTGCGCGGCATTCATGTGCATTATCTATACACCAAAACAAAGGTACTGAATAGTACACGTGCTTGGTTTGATGGTTTCTGTTATATACATAATGAAGAATGAATTTATTTATATATAGGGCTACTTTTAATATCGCTCATTTTAATATCAAAAATTTAGGTTATCTTTATAGCAGTATTATATTTTCAATTCAAAATTAATACTGCATTTGTGATAATAATAAAATGTATGTATATAGAGTACTCACTCATTTTCTTTCACTATTTTTTCGTGACTTTCTTCATTAATAATAAATGCACTTTGTTCATTCATATTCAAAACACTTTTTACACAAATTTTACAAGTACAGCTATTCACTGTTGTACATAAATACCTATACACCTATATACTTTCTCATAAACAGCTGCTTATGTATTCGTCCGATTTCGGAGCAGCTCGTCTCGATTCGTGCGAGTTTCGTAGAGTCGTACAATACGTCTAATCGCACAAAACGCCGTGTCGAAAACTGCCGAACTGAAACGACGTTAGACGATGCACGGCCTTCAAGCCACACTTCCTTGCCCGTCGGAGTGGGTAGCGTGAGGTTTTTTCGTTACGGAATTTCTGGATTCGGTCCCCGGCTCAAGGCCCGCGATAGAAGCTATGCAATAGCTTAAAAATTGGGCCCCCACAATATGGCACACAAAAGCCGCCATTTTTTTATTGTCAAATTTTAATGTAGCCTATGACACTCGCAGGGTTAAGAATCGATTGACGTATGAATCATCAAAATCGGACAACGCGTTTGGTCTCTGGAACGCCATATAGGAAGAAACATACATACATACTTATATACATACATACTTACATACATACATAGACTGATAAACACATTACCCTCCTTCGGCAGTCGGGTAAAAATGGATATTTACAAGGCTTAAGGCATTTTGAGAAAGCAACTTAAATAACTAGACTTAGGAAGGTAAGTATTTGAGTTTACTCTGATAAGCACAATTTTTTGGTGAGAATAGATAGATTCCAAAATAAAATTGTATCTTCCATACAAATTTTGGTAGGCTGACAACAACTTTGTATGGAAAATATTTTTTTTTGTTTGGATTACCTATGAATTCCTTTGGAAAAAGTTATTCAAGAACAAGAGCAGAAGCAGTTTTTAAATTATCATCACACCTTTCCGTTACATTCTGTATTATTTTATTAAATTAAGATTTTTGAGTTTAGGAAGCAAAAAAATTAACTGTCTTACATATGTAACTACCATTTTTTCTTTTCCATAGGCAAGCCAAAATACCTTCATAAAGAAAAACAACAAAGCTTGTAAGCTAAACCACAGCTGTACACATTATTTTCCTTTATGTAACTTTATAATTAGTTTAACTTTACCTTCGCATAAAAACTTCTATCGTTCGTATGTTAGTAATTTTCTTTGTAGGTAAAATATTATCAATTAACTAGGTTTCGACCTTGATATTAAGTGTTTTTATAATTAAATAGTAAAGTACAAGTATAGTGGCATTGGGATTCTGTAGTAGGATAATTTTGATAATTGCCTTTTATAAAATCATCACCAATTTTTTGTTGTGGCTACATACATACGTATCAGGATCAATTCATGTTTTGTCAAATTTCTTCCATAACAAAAATAGACTTGTGTGATGACTTTTGTAAAGTTTTGAAAAAACATACAAAAACTCAAACACAAAAACACTTTCCATATACGACATTAAACCTACTCCACCAAACACAAAAATCAAACCAAAACCCCTTAATTCAGAAGCCGTAAACTCCACCACTAAGCTATGAAGGCTACGACCCATTATCCACCTCATAACAATTGCCAGTAACAGTAACTGCCGAAGAAAATGGCGCGAAATCTCTCCTTTTCATCTCAATATCTTTGTGCTCAAAAGTCTTCGCCTTAACGGTCCAAGGGCATTTTAGACATAACAAAAGGCTTTCCCTATAAAACTCTATATATTTTCGCAAATAAACATGTTGTGTTTGAATGAGTGAGGGCGGGTATGATGCTACATTATAAATGAATCTCATTGTTAAACTACCAAGCAAAGACTTAAATTACCATCCTAGCTACCCTCATCCCTTGGAACATACCACGGTAATCTGACGCCTCTCACGCATAGCGATAAACTGTAAATAGGAATGACGATATTCTAGAGGCGTGAACTGTTTAAAATTTATCCTAATTCCAGGTTTAGAGGCGACGAAGATTCTCGCGTTTACTCTTAGATTATGCTGTGAGCTTCTGAATAAATTTTCTTGTCGTAAAAGGCTTGAGTTTTAGGGGTAGCCGGTAGGCGCTGTGTTTTTCGGTAGGGTTTTAGGAAGATATGATTTAGGTTTGCATTTGAAATATGTAATAGGTCGAAGGTACTTTTTTTTTTGTTGTAAATGTTTGGTAAACAAACCGGAAATCTTATCAAATGAAAAATTGTGCTTATCAGAGTAAACTCAAATACTTACCTTCCTAAGTCTAGTTATTTAAGTTGCTTTCGCAAAAAGGCCTTGGGCCTAAGGCTTTAGGCCTTGTAAATATCCATTTTATTAAAGTCTCTTATTCGAGTCCTAGACGTCTCTATTAGATTTTTGTCTTTATTTATTCATTTTCTGTCTACTGCCTAATAATAATGTTTGTATCAAATATTTGTCTAATGTGATGGAAATTTCTTGTATTTGTAGGTTAAATAGCAGCCATTTCTGTTTCGTAGAAAATTATTTGATGAATTTTCTTGTATTGAGTTCCATAACATTTTAAGACTAAAATATTCAACTTGGTATTGCTAAAGATCACAAGAGGTAAAATTGTTAGTTTATACGTTTGTAAAAGTTTATTTCTGGAAGTACTCACTGAACCAATTTCGAAAATAATTGCACCGAGAGCAACCTGCACGATCGCTTATTATAGTTTTTTCTGGTTCTTATCCCTAAAAAAAACTTTTTTGCAAAAAAATACTACCGACTTCCAAATGAAAAACTACAAAGTGAAAAATAACTTTATTTTTGGCAGTCGGTGTCTTTCGCAGATACCAAATATTTGCGATATGGACACCGACTTCCAAAAATAAAGTTATTTTTCACTTTGTAGTTTTTCATTTGGAAGTCGGTAGTATTTTTTTGCAAAAAAGTTTTTTATTTTTCCCTATTTAGTTTTACCTACCTAATAGGCAGGTGGTTTAGTAAGCATCTATTACGCCAGAACAGATTTCCCGAAAACATGAAACTTGAACATAACCGGTGAAATTAGAGTTCTGCGTACCCCTTTCAGTATACTGGCGTGATGTTATGTTATGAAATGGTATAAACAATAAACAGACATGCGATTGAAGCAATCCCGAATGATTTGCCGTTATTTATTGAAGAGTTCTGTTGTATATCGCCGAAGTTCTTCATCAGATCTTTAACAAATTATAATGGGACCAATTTCGAAACATGTTCTTTCAAACAAAAAAAGAATTTTCAAAATCGGTCTACAATTGGCGGAGATATCGGTGAACACACATAAACATACAAGAAGTCGAACATAGAACCTCCTCCTTTTTGGTAAGTCGGTTAAAAATACACTGCTAACCTTATGGCTGGCTCCGTATAAGTTAGATGACAACTATGGCTTAATCACAACTAGATTTTCTTCTTATTTCCCAGGAGGATAGAATTTCTTGTGTTGAGAGGAACAACGAATCCTTGGAAGCAACGAATTTGAATATGAAAAGCAATTTTTGTTACTGACTGCCGAAGGAGGGTAATGTGTTCATTTATCGGCTACATTTCGCAGAGTGTGCGGTGGAATTGCATGATCTAACTATCGGCGCTATCGGTACATGGTGGACATCCCACCCATACTCTCAAAACGTTTTGCGGACACTTTTATTATGCGTACATCTAAGGAGTGGCATTCGTGCTTCACCGTCGACCACATCATCGCTTACCATCAGGTGAGATAGTGGTCAAGCGCGAGCTAAGAGACAATAAAAAAATGGTGGATCTCTAGGGCATTTCTTGACTTTGCCGTTTATGCACTTTAGTCTATAGAGGTATGAGGAATAGACTGTAAAACGTCGTGTTTGTTAGAGAAATTGGGCCATCATCACTGCTAGCCTGTTTAATTAACATGAGAAAAGTTATTTTAAAGATTCATTATATTTCATTAGAAATTAAAAATTTTGCTCGCAAGGCCACGGAAAGAGCTAGTATTAAACGAATATAAAACGACTCTGGCACAATTCGTTGCACTTTTGCTATGAAATGTGCCAAAGCCGTTTCGAGAGGTTTGCCTCTACACAGTAACAATCTCGAGGAACTTCATACTATTTTAATGAGATTATGCAACCCGGTTTGAAACGAAACGGTCTTGATGTCTTTCTGGATAGCTTTAAGGGTATTTCTTTTATTTTTTTTGTTGTCCTCGCAAATAGGATGAGACTGTTTTACAGTTTTCATCATTGTCATTGCAGCTGAAAGATGTCTACTACCCAAAGACCTTATACTTCTTACTACTAGACTGTGCACTATGGCGCAAAAAACGGTCCGCTTGAGAGGGCTCCTGTAGTTAGTGTGTCTCTTTCTAATGAGGTGACCATGACCAAACATAACACGGGACAAATTGATTGTAAAAACAATAGTGTAAGTATCCCGATATATGTATTTATGCTACCTAACTACGCTACCTAAACCTACCAAATTCAACGAAAATAAAAATTGTGTGTATATTTTTTGGAATCTACATCACTTACCGTATGGTGTCGGGCGTAAAGAATTTCAACATCCCATGTTTTTCCATTGGTGTCGTAAGAGGCGACTAAGGGACAAACCAGAGAATGGGCAGCAGCGTTCTCTGTGCATTTATAACAACCATACTGGGATCGCCAACCTGCCTGCAAAGCACTCCCCATGAATAGCACAAATAAAACATAGCCCCTAGTGCCCGGCAGCCTGCCTACCCTCGACTACGGTAGCGATCTAGGTTAAGGTATGGCAAGGGGTGCAAAGAATCCCGGACGAGATCCGGCTACCCCAACAAATACCGACGACAGCACCTGGTAACGTACCACACGCGCACACTCCGGACTCCGGACTGACGATAAGATCACCGAACTCGAAGAGGAATCGAGCAGTTTACGATGGAGTATTATAGGGTTATCTGAAGTTCGAAGAGAGGGGGAGGACTCGATTATCCTCAAATCCCAAGTCTGCATAAGTCTTGTTCTTCAAGACCCATCGTATAGATAGGAACAAAAAGCTCTCTGATCTTACTCTCAAGCTCATGAAGGAGAGGCGTGAGATGATCCTGCGACGATGCTTTGCAATACCCCAAAGGATCTCAATGATTTCACATATTGTCCAGTTGCGTAGACAGTTGAGAAACAAAACTTCACCAATTTTATTCCACTAGCAATCATTTTGCGAATAATATTAACAGCCGCTGAATTTTACTCGAACAAAACCCGCCAAACAATCCACAAACCTGGTGGTCCTACATTTAGTGTTACCAGGCCCAAACATTTAAAAGTACTACTCTTACTCAGTATTAATGAAAAATTTTTGAAATACAACGAATTTATTAATTATAGGAACTGTAAAAACATTTAAATACGTTTCAAAGTAATACGTTTCAAAGTTTCATAGACTTTGAAACGTTTTTTTTTTTTATTGGTTCGTTTTGGTATAACATAAAAAAGAAAAATATAAAATTTTCTACCACTTTTACCAAACCCAATGATTAGTTGAGCTGGCAAGATGTCAGACAAGGACACACTACCAGTGGGAACCCTCTCGCTTGGACCGCTTTTGGTTTGCTACCGTTTATAAGGAAATAGCTAACCTAGATGTATGACAATAGATTTCATTTTAGCTCAACAAAAATTTTTGGTACACAGTATAGTAGTAAGAAATACGTATAAGGTCTTTGCTACTACCACTTATTCAGAGGCCCACACCAACCGCTGCCACTTCGATTGGTCCTGTGCATCGGTCATCGGTCCACCTAGTGGGAGGCTTCATCTTCCGGTACGCGGTCGCCATTCTAGGGCCTTTCGGCCCTTTATGACTTATTTAGTACCGAGCCAAAATAAGACAAAGGGCATCGGAAAATTTTGAATTGCCATTCTGTCTATTATGTGTTTGGGTGCTGAGAAAGTGGGCTTCTCGACAAAGTGACAATCAATTTAGATCGATGATGACTGTCAACTAATGGTTTGTCTTTTTTTTATAAATATATATTTTTTTTATTTGTTTATTCAATGATATTTTAATACAGAGTTGTTACTTAATTCTAAACTCGCCAAACTTTTACGTTTGATGGCGAGTACATGACATTTCAGCACAATCATTATCATCGTTAAAAGAATTTTACCATCGTTTAGGATCTCTGATCCTTTCTACTCACAATCAAAACAGTTTTGTCTATAGTTTTCATTAACCAATTTTCAGATCCAACACAGTCTTGACTTAGGTTTACTCACAGCCATAGTCTTGGTTTCCCCCTACAAGATTACTTCCTCCATCCCTTGAATATCTATAATATAAAAATGAATCGCAAAATGTGTTGGTAAGCGCATAACTAAATAACGCCTGGACCAATTTGGACAATTCTTTTTTTTAAATGTTCGTTGAAGTTCAAAGATGGTTTTTACGTATATATATATTTTGTTTTTTTTTGTTGGGTAGGGTAGTGTAGGGTAGGGTAGTGTAGGGTAGTGTAGGGTAGTATAGGGTAGGGTAGGGTAGTGTAGGGTAGGGTAGTGTAGGGTAAGGTAGTGTGGCGTAGGGTAGGGTAGGGTAGTGTAGGGTAACGTGGTGTAGTGTAGGGTAGGGTAGTGTAGGATAGGGTAGGGTAGTGTAGGTTCGGGTAGGGTAGGGTAGTGTAGGGTAGGGTAGATAGTGTAAGGTAGGGTAGGTAGGGTAGATAAATGTTTGGTGTTTTTATGGCAAAACATAGTTTGCCGGGTCAGCTAGTCTTCCAATAAATTTCATCATGCATCTGAACAGTAATTACTATAATATAACGAAACTGTCATAAGTCCGTGGCTCTAATTCCGCAAGTTTAGGCTTCAGTTTAATAAGATTATGTGTCAGTTTGGAGTGCGATAGAGCCGGATTATTACTAGTAAATTTCTTGCAAACTTGGCAATGTTAAGCGCAGGCCACACCGCCAGCTAGCGGGCGGGCGGGCTAGGCGCGTGGCGAAGCGAACGAAGGAAACTATACAAACTACGCGAAATATTGGCGAGCTAAACTATGGGGTTCACACCGAAAACTACGGACAGACGAGCGACGGGCGGAGCGTGCGGAGCGGGCGCTTTAGATGAAAAGTATAAGATCTTATGTTAAGTTTGATTTTTTATGCCAGTTGTAATTAAAAGTAAAGGGTTGAAAGATACTAGGTTTATCTTGAAATAGCTTTGTGCCTGAAGGGATTTCCCATTGGCAACAATGACTTACGTCTTTATGAACTGTATTCCATCCGCAATCATCCTCTTTAGGAGATTAAGTAAATCCTTATTTCCACTACTTATTTCCGTTACAAAAGAAGCTCTTGTACAAAACATGCTTTAAGAACCATGGCTTTAGACTTTACTTTGTCTATCAGTGAATTTATGTTGTATATATGGATAAAGAAGACATGTTGCGACGATCCCAATTAAATTCGGATGAGGGCAATATAATTTCTAATTGTATCTAAGGCGTCAAAAATCATGGTTGACGCCTAGAGTTACGCCGTAGCATGGTGCGTAGCAAAACTTATATTTTAAATTTAATCTCAGCTTCTGTTCAGAAAATAAACCCTAACAACAAGTTAAGTTTCAATACTCCGTAACTGCATTGTAATAAGGTCATTCCCTTAGTTTATTAGTGTGTTATTACTGGAGTTTCTGAGTTACAGTTATTATGAAATTAATCTTATTATAATAAAAATTGTGGTTCATTGATTTCTTTGCTTGGTGTGTCAAGCGGGTTTGAATTATGCTTTAGAGCACAGTTTATTTTAGCATACGTGGCTTGAAAAATATTTTTTTATGCTTTGATAAAAATCTGTTGGAAAGGACAAGAAAAAAAAGCAATTATTTGTATTTATGAATATTTATTAATAAATACTTAATATAAATACCTCACCTTACCTGCTACATTGTAATAGCCTGGAACTGCGAGTAGGATATCCACTTTTTCGTTGACTATTGATGCCTTTAAATATAGCTATTTTTAAAGGGTTGCTACGCTTGTTATCTGTAGAGATATTATGTACTATCACCCAAAGCTCAAGTAGTTTAAATTTTATACAATAGATGAGTTGTGGACCATTGAACGTCTTCAATAAAGAAATTTATAATGAAAAACAAATAACAAAAAAAAACTTGTACAAGTGAAGCCTTAGACAACTGGTTTTAAACAAAAAAAAATTATTATCATCACCTGCCTAGCCTTTTACCAACTGTGCTGGTCGGCTGCTTGTCTAACTGGGTTTACCTGAATACCAGTATGACCTAAAACAACAGGCAATCTTACCTCCTTAACCTAGTTACTCACAAACAACTCTTTTTCGTCATCTCCATGTCCTACAAAACACAGTATCAATTTTAATAAGACAAGGCACGTCGAACTTGGACTCGGCGGCGATCTATCATCATTGATGACGTCATTTGTCTAACTGACCCTCCGCTGTAGTACGCCACGGGAATGCTTAAGATATTGTGGACAAGTTATCGGAGGAGAGCGGTTTGAGAAAATTTTCGTGGCTAGGTGGGGTGATTACTGAAATAACGAGTAATAGAAAAATACGGAAGAAAACCTCTATCCACCAACTATGAAGATTTTTTATATATATATTTTTTCTGCAAGATTTTCTCCAGTTCTTTGTGTCAACCATTTATTTTGAATGACGCAGACACTTACCATTCGTCCTTTCAGATTTTAAGCGTATAAAACTCGAATCAAACATGATTGACACCAAAAACTTTTTGACACCAAAAACTTTTTGTCTGCTATATAGAGCTTGATTTAGGGCCAACAATATGCAACAGAATTCATCAGTAGGAGAGCATCTGCCATCTGACTTAAGTTTACCTGACTTACGAATTATAAGGTTTACATATGTACAGTTTCTGTCCTATGTCGCTGATGTGCTATTATACAACTGGTAAGATGCTGTTCTCTTACTTCAAAAAGAAAATCTAATAAATAGACAATTCTTCAAATGACATGTGTAGTGTATGTAGATATCAACAGATCGCGCTACAAGCCGATAGCAGTATTGTAGTGTTGCCTCGTGCGCATATGCCGCTCGGTTATAAATACCGGTCCGATTGATGGGACGATCAGTTGTTATCAGACTGTCGGCCTGTGCGGTAGTGCGTTGGCGAGTCAACTATTAATATTGATAAATGTGCATATTTTACATTGTGACGAGGAGAAAATCGTAGAGTGAATTAAGTTGAATTTCTTATAAAACAAAAACCTATCTAAAAGGGACATGAAGACTTTGTTACGATATAAAAAAAAAATAGAAATGTGATGATAGTGACAGTTAAAATCAGTGGCGTTAGTTTTTGAAGTGCATTAAATGTATACGATTAGTAGTACACTTGCTGAGTAGTGCTGTGGAATTCAACCTAAAAAAACCCGAGTTCGATGCGCGAACTGTGGCTCACTTCACCGTCGGCGTCGTATTGTTTTAGTCCCACAAAAACTGTTTGCAGTAGAAGTAAGCCCTTCAGCTTCGCGTCTACATAAGAAAAACAATGTGGGATGTTATGCCAATCTGGTGAGTCGTTTTCATTTTGTTATGGCTCAGGACAAGTGTTTATTATTCAAAGTTCTGGTTTTGTATACAGTATGGGCCATGTCATGTCATAATCAATGTTGGCTTAATTACTGGTCAAGTTTTAGTGTTGTTCAAAGGTATCACTGGTGGCTATTAGCTAGCCTTGGCTGATAATTTTTGAGTAATACAGTAACAATGCCGTACTTCATTCAAGAAAAAAATATAATTCCAAATGAAATGATAAGTTTTGAGTTAATTGTGTTGATCATTGAATTGGTAGTGGTTATACCTAGCACTAACACTAGGTAATTGAGACATACCTAGTACAAAGCCAGTACGTAATAAATTTCTTACTGGCGGTAATAGTTTCAACATTTTGTTCAGTAAGGATGAGATATCCCTTGTGAAGGACTGCACAACTGTCATTTTAAGTGTCAGAGCGAGTTAGTTTTGTAGCTGCTTTAACTAATACTGACCATTGGTCAATTACATGTATTCAGAACAAATCTTATGTAGCGGACGATTTACAACGATCTCGATTGATCGATTTTCATCTTCAGATCTTAACTCACTTGTTTACTTTCAAAGTAACATTATAATAGTAGTAGATACCGCGATCGCTATCTTTTGAAATCCTTAAATAGTAATAGAACGAATAATTACCCTCACGATCGCATACAAAGGATGCCTCTAAGTAGTGCTCCTTACCAGTTAAACGTAGAAAACAGTGAGGAGAGTTCCTGCACCTAGCAGGAGAGCAAATACCGTGGCTATTAGGTCGTAATTTAGGCACTTGTCTATAGTCGTACCTGCAATTCACTTGTGAGTTGTTCAGGGGGCTATGGGCAGCTGGTGAGGTAGGGGGACACGGGTCTCATAGGAGACTATCTTTGTATTGGTTTTGTAATAACCTAGAAGTCGTAGACTCTATGTGAATCAGAATCAGAATCAGAATCAGAATCATTTATTTGTGAAACATAGGTGAAGAACATATATACATTAATCATACATGTCAAGGTCTTAAATAGATAAGTGTTGCACTATGCTTTGTCATTGTTGACATACAAATATTAAAGTCAGGTTCGTCAAAGTTAACAAAATTTTACGTTAACAAAATACATTAAAATAATCAATTTAATAATGTCCAGTACAAGAAAGAAAAACAAAAAGCACACACAAGAAGATCATAACAAAAGAATATGCGAGAAATTATTCGTTACATTAATAATAATTATGAATTAATAAAATTACAGAATTTAATCAAATAGTCATCCAAAATTAAAATAGTCATCCAAGTCAACATTAATAATATAAATTTATAAAATTACAGAATTTAATCAAATAGTATTATCATTAAAATAGTCATCCAGGGTATAATAACATTTCTCAACTAATAACTTGTGAAGACACTTTTTGAATCTCTTCAATGGCATACATTTTATAGCATCAGGTATTTTATTAAAAATTTTTGGTGCCAGACCAAAGAAGCTCTTTTTCATTAACGCAGTATTACATTTCAACGTACATAGTTGATTTTCATATTGACTCCGAATGGGGGTCTTCTTAACTGTTGAAAATTTTGTAAATAAATGTGGATTTGATTTTACAAATAATGCAGTTTCTAGTATATATATAGCTGGTAATGTTAATATTTTTAATTTCTTAAAGTAGGGAACGCAACTATCTGTTGACTTTAAATTACACATGGATCTTACTCACCTTCTTTGCATCCTGAATACCAGTTCCCTATTAGTTGATTGCCCCCAGAAAACAACACCATATCGGAGATTAGAGGCTACAAGTCCATGATAGGCTGTTAACAGTGTTTCAGAATTAACTCTCTTAGATAATTGAAACAATAGATACGCAGATTTGCTCAGTCGTTTACAAACCACTTCCAGATGAGGTTTCCAAGTCAACTTATGGTCTACAGTTATGCCTAAGAATTTTGCACTCGTAACTTCTTCTATTTTACACTCATCGTAGGTAATATTAAGGGGTGGATTCTCACGTCGTTGATGAAACTGTACAATTTTAGTCTTACTCAAATTGATCACAAGATTATTATTATTTAGCCAATTAATGATGTTATTTAGCAAGTTATTGATCTCATTTCGATATTCGTTTGGATCAGTGCATTCTATGATAGCTGTACTGTCATCTGCAAAAAGTACCATTTTGTTTCTCAAATTTCTTGGGAGATCATTGATATATATCAAGAAAAGTGGGGGCCCGAGTACAGTGCCCTGAGGCACACCATACCTCACGGATCTCGCTTCAGAGACATATGTAGTCTCTAATTTGCTCATAGGACAAATTCTGGAAATCTCAGTACACTGTGTCCTATCACTTAGGTATGATTCTAGGAGTTTATGAATGTTTCCCCGAATGCCGTACCCGTGTAACTTTTGCAGCAAGATCTGATGATCTACGAAGTCAAAAGCTTTTGACATATCCGTGAAGATCGAGCACACAGGATTTTTTTTATCAACAGATGTCATTATACTTGACAGCAGGTCAAATAGTGCCATATTAATATTAGTATTTTTCCTAAATCCTTTTTGTTCATTGCAAAATAACTGAAACTTCTCGAAATACGTGTAAATGGAATTATATATTATTTTTTCAATAACTTTTGCAAATACTGGTATCTTTGCAATAGGCCTGTAATTTTTTAGATCAGTCCTGTCATTATTTTTGTAAATGGGTTTAATAATTGAAGTGATGTGTGTTGGTCGTATCACTTGAAGTAATGACGATATGGCTGGCACGTGTGTCACTAGCTGCTGCAGCAGTCGTGCCATGAGCATTGTATATGATCTAAGCTGATACGGTTTCTGATCAATTACTACTAAGGCTTAGAGGAACATTTCGCTATCGGTGATCGTTATACACTGAAAGCTTTAAATAGGTACACTTAGAATTTAGAAGTATACACACTATAGGTTTAGGAAGATGATGGTGGGTCACGTAATCATGTTTCAGTCAATGTTGATTTCTATAATGATGATTGATGAGCAAGGCTGTAGTAGGTCGAGTAATTTAGTCTATCGGCCTTAGTGTGTGTTCAACCGTACCAGTGGTTAAGCTTAGTCGTAGCCGTAAATCGTTATTTATATCTTGAGGCAACACAAGTAGTCCGTAGGTGCGTGATTTTGCGTTTAGTCCTGTCGGAGGTCTGGGTCTAGATAGACAGTTGTGTGAGGGTAAAGCGATTGCAAAAATATTAAATCAATGAGCACACAATTGCAGTAGCGTTTACCTTATGGTCATTTAATTGACAAGCAGTAGAATATACCAACTGGTCATTAAATTGACAGTCAGTAGATTATAGCTACTGGTCATTAAATTGACATGCAGTAGAATATACCTGCTGGTCATTTAATTGACAAGCAGTGGAGTATACCGACTGGTCATTAAATTTACAGGCAGTAGAATATAGCTACTGGTCATTAAATTGACAGTCGTCAAAAAATGATAGTAATAGCAGTAGATTATACCTACTGGTCATTTAATTGACAGTCATCAGAGAATGACGGTAATAGCAGTAGATTATACCTACTGGTCATTAAATTGACAGTCATCAGAAAATGACAGTAATAGCAGTAGAATATACCTACTGGCTTCAGAAAAGGAGCTAGCTGATATGTTTCGCAGAAAAGAATATGAGAGTGGACTGATTGGATTAATAAGTCGAAGACAAAAGTCATGCTCATGGACAGATCCGGTCAACTCTCTAGAACGAAAGAACTCGCGGACCTAGAATTTGACACCGAGTTTATATACCTCGGATCTCTACTTTCTGACCGGGGAGGAACCGAAAGAGAAATCAGAAGAAGGACTCAAATGGCCGAAGCTGCGATAAGTAAGCTGACACGTATTTGGCAGGACAGAAAGGTCAACAATGTCACCAAGATGAGACTAGTCTGGACACTGGTTTTCTCGATATTTCTTTTCGCATCGGAGTCGTGGACAGTTCGGGCAATAGAATGGAAAAAGATAGAAGCTTTTGACATGTCGTGTTGGCGAAGAATGCTCCGCATACCATGGACCGCCAGGAGAACGAACAAATCTACCCTTGATCAACTAGGCATAAAAGACAGACTCACCACGCTCTGCTACCTACTACACCAGCGCTGCTGCGGTATGCTGCTAGCTACTTTGGTCACATTTGCCGACCAGGTAACCGCCCTCACTGGACTCTCTATTACAACTGCCCTAAGAGAAGCTGTGAACCAATTGAAGTGGTAGAACATCGTGCATAAAGCCATGAGGGCCATGAGGGCCTTTCAGGGACACGAACTTCAGTAATGAAGAACGCGACCAAGATACCTACTGGCGGTGAAGGAAAAACATCGTGAGGAAACCGGCATGTGCTAGAAAGAAAAAAAAATATCGAAGACGTGACATCCATCAACCCGCACTGGGCCCGCGTGATGGATTAAGGCCCACTAACTCATACAGAGACTATGCCTGTGTCTCAGCACACAACTTTATAAGGCTGATGATGATGATACCTACTGTTAATTAAATTGTCAGTTACCAAAAAAAGAAGTAGTCAGCTGTAGTGGTTTCTTTTTATGTACTGGGATTCGCCATGGTCTCAGCCATGACAGCTATATCATCGGCGAACCGAAGGTGAGTAGAGTGCTCGCCGTTGATGTCAATGCCTGGCTCTCTCCGGTCCGGAGCCTTGAAGGCGTCCTCCAGTGCAGCGGTGGACGGTTTCGGCGGTGTGACGTCTCCCCGTCCCGCACCTCGCTGCAGAGGGATGGGTTCCGGGGCCACGTCGCAAGGTGGGACTAGCGTAGTGGCATTTTTGTGCAGGTGCTTCGGTACCTCGCTCGACCTTAGTCTCGGTCAAGTTGAGGACTTTCATGTGGTCCACAAACGCTGAGTGGAAAGTCAGGTTGTACTCTTCGGTCCTTTGTATAGCCTGCCGCAGCGTACGTGTGTGGTCTACGTAGCTGGAGCCTGTACAGAGGCCAGCTTCTTTGGGAGGCTCAAAGTCGTCTGGCTTGCTTGCGAGACGATTCGTACATAATACCACTACCCAAAATATCCAATCCAACTTCTCTATCTCACTTCAGACCCATTTCCATACTACCATTCCTCTCTAAAGTTCTCGAGCACATCGTTCATGGTCAAATTTCTAGATTCCTTTCGTCTCATGATCTTATCTGTCCTTTCCAATTTGGCTTCCGTAGAGGTCACAGTACTGTGACTGCACTTCTGAAGGTCACTGACGACATCCGTTGGGCTATGGATAATAAATCTCTAACCGTGTTAGTCCTACTTGACTTCAGTTGTGCATTCAATTCGGTGGATTTTGATATTTTACTTGGGGTCCTACAATCTATTAACTTCTCGTCCTCTGCATTAGCCTGGTTTGACTCATATCTTCGGGGTCGCTCTCAGTGTGTTCGCCTTGATGAGATATTCTCTGATTGGTGTGATCTCACTGCTGGTGTACCTCAGGGTGGCGTTCTCTCTCCTCTTCTTTTCTCTATCTTCATAAACACTGTTACCAAGGTTATCACTTCCAACTTCCATCTTTATGCAGACGATTTGCAGCTCTATCGACATTTCTTGCTTGCGGACGTAGACGTAGCGATCAGTGATATGAATCGTGACCTGGAGAGAATTAGTGAATGGGCTAAGTCTTATGGCTTACAGATTAATCCTTCCAAATCACAGGCCATGATTATAGGTAGTCGATGTTATCGCGCTGCGCTTGACATTTCTACTTTGACACCATTGTCCCTTAACGGCTCGACAATTGCTTACACTGAAACGGCTAAGAATCTCGGTGTCTTAATTGACAGCAACCTTTCTTGGCGAGCGCAAGTAAATGAAGTTAGTCGTAAGGTGCATTTTTCTTTTCACACTTTAAAAACTCTTCAAAGTTTCCTACCCTTCAAAACTAAAATTTATTTAGCTCAAACTTTAATTCAGCCGATCATAGATTACGCCGATGCCTGCTACCTGGATGCCACTGAGGAGCTCTTAAATAAGCTTGAGCGCTTGCCATTGTGTGTCAACTAAAATGGAGTGTTATATTTACATTATTCACCCAATTTATAACGAATCCTTTGTTGATATCACGACACCCACTTTCAGAGAAACCTATTTTTAGCCAAGGCGACACGAAATGCGCTATGATATTATTGGAACCTAAAAAAGTACCTGATACGACTCCCAAATAGTCTTTACAGGCACTCACACAAAAACATAGACTAATTCAAAGGGAAATTTTCTTCGACTATCCTCAAATTTCCATTCATAATTGCAAGAAAATTATAATATTTGTGCGTTGGAGGCATACTTATTTACTTATTATTTTTGGGTTTTATAAGTGTTGTTTGTGGCTGGAACATTGGTTTTAGTAACATTGTGTTTTGTTTATTAGCTTTTATTTTCTTTAGAAATCATTTTACACAAATTTAGAACAAACATTGATTTTAAACGACTTCCAAAAAAGGAAGAGGTTCTCAATTCGTCGGAATCTTTTTTTGGAACGAAGTTCCTTATCGCGCGTTGCGAAAGGGGGCTAGACGGAAAAAATTAAGACTAAAAGTTGTAACGACACTTTTTGCTATAGTTGTAAGCCGTGCGCGAAAAACATTAATGAATCCTGACAGTGTTTCAAAAATATCCATATATGTATTTATATTTTTTTTATTATTATTTATTATGTACATTTTTTTATGAAAAAGAAAGAAAGAATAGACAGACAGAGTGATATATATATATATATGTGTATAAGTACAATTATTTTTTCTTTTTGCTTTTTTTTATTTCAATAGCGAATCAACTAAAACTTCGTTCCATCCAGGTGTCCCTTGACACCTCTTAAGTTTTTTTTAAACAATTAAATTTAGATTTGCTCATGATGTTTTCCTTTGAAAGTAATTCTTGGTGTTCGTATTTATTAAAATGTTACGCAATTATTTTCTTCTGAACAAAAGGTTATGTTTAAATTATTGCTCCTTCTGAAGACGTCGTGCCTGTCTTACTTGTTACAACAACAAAAAACACCTTATTAAAAATCCAATTCTTGCTTCATTTTACCTTTACAATTTGCTCAATTTGACTTTTAAATTTACAACAACAATCTGAAGTAGCTAGGCAAAACATAAATGAAGCACGTAAAAATAGACGAAAACTCTTCAAAGTAAAAGCGTACTAAAAATAAAATTCTTCAGGTCATTAAGTATTTGCCGAACAAAAGCTTGGCCTAGCTCCGCTGGCGATGAGGCGTATATACTCTATGAAAACACAGGGTTCCAACTCATTCAGAATTTAGGTGTTCCATACCTAAATCCAGAATGAGTTAGATCCATCTCTATATTAAGATATTTTTTAACAGAAAAGCCGTGTGGTTGGTACTCATAACCGGCATGCGTGTATGACTAGATGTATAAACGCATACGAAGCAAAAGTAGTATGCCAGAATTGTAGCAGGTGGAGTTCTGTAGTTCCTACCCCCATGGGCCAAAGGCGTGAATTTATGTATGTATGTGATAGGCGTTCGAAATATTTCCAAAGCCTTAAAACTTTCAATTATTTTCATTTGCAAACACTTACGAAAACCCTCGTCGCAGTCTTAAGGGATGACCACTTGGCTGTTAGTTCTTTACAATCTGGTAAAGCACTACGAGAATTATACAACATTACTTCACGCCCGTATTACCCGAAGTATTATTAACCGGATACAAATCCTGCTGATACCGAGAATTTCATAATAAGGAAACTCGGTTACATTTCTTCTCGAACTGCGCACTGAAACGTAACTTTAACCCATTGGTTAAAGGTTTAAGCGGCTAAACCGTTGAAGCTCCAGTCTTTATATTAGGTTTGCACTATTTATGTATGTTACTAACCCAAAGCCAAATATATAACCGGACGGGCGCGAATGGAATTTCTACTTTTGGTACAGAACCTCAAATTCTTAAGGTCCACGCACTTGGCCGGTATTTTTAAACTTAGCACTGATTATAACTCTGTTTTTTTTTATTTTCGGGGGAAACCTTCAAAAGGTGCCTGGACTTTTGGGGAAAAAGACCAGGGAGTGTGGGCTTTTTACCTCACTAAAACCACCCCGGTGATCACCATCAGCGAAGAAGTCCCGTTACCTCTTAAAAGACCACCCCGGAACCCCCATTGTACAACGTCTGTTAGAGCATATCCATATGTGACCCCGGAGTCCCGTCTTATTATGATACAGACGGGGTTACGGCGTTTTAGGCGTCGAGGCGGTTACCTCCACGACCGACGCCTTCTTCTCCGAAGCACTGATACTATACTTAGTAAAAAACTAATCACACAGCACAAACCACACTAATTTCCTTAAACTAAATTCTCATCCCCGTCATCTCAAACCAACATGGCCACGGTTCGATCCCCAGCGGAATGAAATCGAAGGCACAATGCGACCAGATAACCTATTGCTATGCAAACTCCGATTGGCCTATTGTGGATCTGATGGGGCTTGAGTCAGGCGGTAAATTGGGTTCCAATTGCGGGGTTACAGGGATCATTAATTTAACACAATTTTTATAAATTAACATTTTCTTTTTAAAATTTCAGGTATGAGCTATCCTGAATTGACAGCAAAGTCGAATTACCGAAAATGTAAGTAATCCATTTAACAAGGACCTCGCTTTAAAAGGTTCTGTAAAATAAAAAGTCAAGCAGGCACTGGGAGGAACAATTATAAAGCTGTCATCTTTGCGCAGTATCAATTTTTTTTTATGAGGGAAAGGTCGTCTTTTTAGTAAACGGTGAAGAATGGTGTGTATTTCAGGATTTAAGTTAGGTATCTAGGTGGTGCATTTTAAGTGCTAATGGTATGAATTTTAAATATAAAGACAAATGAAGACTACAGAAAAAAGTGTAATTACGTTACGAGAATTCACATAATAACAAGCTGTGACAAGGCTGTGAAATTGAATTTGATGCCTTTGTTTGCTCGTTGAGGTATAGTCGAGTTGGCTCGTTGAGGTATAGTCGAGTGGGATGACATGATTTGAAATATGGGGCTATAGTATTGCTATACTGGCATATTTATTTATTTTATCTCTCGAAACCAATATCCGACCTTTAATTAAACTTGAACACGGAAGCCAAGTTAGAACTTCGATGATGTATGTCGAATATCAAAGAAATTATCAGAATACCAAAGAGGATTGAAATATAAATTATCACTAATAAAAAAATTCTCTGCCATTTTTCACCCTTCGAAGCTTAACACAGATTAATTACGTGAAAATGGAAAACATTTATAAATAAACTTTTTCTTTTGAACAGGAATAGAATAAATCTCGGATCAAAATCGATTATCATTGCATTTTATGTTTTATTGCTTAGACATAAACCACAAATTCCTTTGTTACATTGTCAGGGTGACCGATATTTCAGTACCGAAACCACGATACAAAAATAAGTCTTTCTAGAAGTGCCTGTAGATTATAGAAATGTTTTTGGTTTTTTAATAAAAATGGGAAAAAATTAGAGCGCTTTTTCATTTAAAATTCAAGTGCGTTGTCTATGGTACCTAATTATGTGTGACGAGAGAGCAGACCATTATCACGACCACGTTATCGTGATAATAAGTCTACCAAATGCTGAACGATTAGTATCTCGTTAAATGTGCTTTATGTTCGATTCAGGCGTATTTTAATAGGAACTTGAGTATTTGAGACTTGATTTATTGAAGTTTTCAGTTTTATCCTTTGAAATTGGGTGGGGGGAGAAACCGTGAATCCATTGATAGTTCTTTATTTTTAAATTCAAGGTATTGCTTTTGTAACCTACGATGTTCCAAAGAAAATATGGGTTGGTTCATATTAAAGAAACTGGTTTGACTGATAGTGTGAAGATTGGCGGAAGAGAATAGAAGATAAATGTTTTGTGCCGACCCAAAGTAACATGGGACAAGGTTTGGAAAGTGATGATAATTATATAGGCATTATGGTATAAGCTATAAGGAATGTCAAATCTGAAAGTTAAAAAACTTGATAGGTGAAAGAACCTTCCTGAAAGGCTTATGAAATCATATTAGAGTGCAGAAAGCAGGTATGTAATGTGTCTACGGAAACCATCACCAATGTCGGTTTATTTATTCTGAACTCAGAAATCATTTTCATTAATTTTTCGGGATACTTCGTAATTGGAATTTTAATTAAAGTAGCAGCAGTGAACGTGCTGGTTGCAACTTTGTGTGAGAGAAATGGTTGCTCATTCAAATAGTTCATTATACCTACTAATAGTGGACTTTTTTGTTTACAGGTACAAATCCTCCATGGTGCAATTAAAACTGTTTTTTTTTGTCAGTTTCCATATCTCATTCAGAATGCGGTCGCTATCTTGATTGTTTGGGAGTGAAATTGGTTT
Source organism: Orthosia gothica (assembly GCA_949775005.1). Taxonomy (NCBI): domain Eukaryota; kingdom Metazoa; phylum Arthropoda; class Insecta; order Lepidoptera; family Noctuidae; genus Orthosia; species Orthosia gothica. The sequence goes on from OX459036.1 coordinate 28,265,095, forward strand.
TCTTTGAAAGAGAGGTTTGGTGATGATGAAAAGAGACTTAAAAGATTACGCGACTATCGTCAAGTGAAATGTGGACTTTTGATAGTGAATTTATAACTAATTGTAAAATATTAATAATTAAAAATATTTTATTAAATGTTGATTACTTCTCGTTTGATTGGTATGTTAAAAAATAAATTTTGGTATATAAGATACATCTGATTAGACCGGAAACCAACCCAAATATAATTATGTAGTTGGGAAAAGGCTGCAAAGATTTTTGCTTAACGTACCTCATTTATTGTTATACACTAAATACTAACCAAAAGAAAACTATGATAGTATGGTATAAAATATAGTCTCAACTGCCTGATCCTCAACGTCAAGAGAAGTCATTGCGACCTTTCAATTTTAGTCTGTTAAAATATGGCCATAAAAATCAATGCCAGTTCTTATGATACCAGGCTTGCATAGTGTCTGACTAATGTCATTCCTAATGACCCAGCAATAATGTTTACAACATCACCTCTAAGATTTCAATCATGCAGAAGTAACCTACGGCTAGCACGGTTCTGCTGGTGCCAAAAAAAACCTCTGCCAAACAGATAAATATCTAGAATGCATATTTATTGCGATGTTTTCGCCAAAGAAATAAAGACTAAGACGTCTCATTTTAGACTTAGTGTGGTGATTATCACTGTACTTATTCAGTGTTACGTTACTTTTTACTGTTGCTATCGGTCTGATCTATCCTGATAAACAAGGCCTCAGTGTCGTGAGATTTAGAGCTAACTAGCTTCAGCCAGCGGCTTTGTCCGCGTGCTTTGTGTTCTAAACATCCAAATCTGTTGGCATTCTGTTAGTTTTGACTACGTTGGCCCTCCATTTTAGGCATGTGACGTCATGATTAATTAATAGTTTGTTATTAAAATGCAAACATCAAACGTGGAAAAATTATAAAGCCTCTACGATAAGCCTTGCTTATACCTCCACATTTAACCGCATAAGAAAATAATAACAACATATTGCGATCACCATTCTGTCTTACTTTTTATTTAGGACAACATCCCTGATTGTTCAGTTGGTTCACACACCTAATATGCGGTAACAACTCCTGTTTGAAACTGGTTACCCAAAATACCTCAAAACTCCAAACAAAGAAACAAAAACTCCGTTAGGGAATAAACATTTCACTACAACTGTCTAAAATGTAACTAAGAACTCGCTCTCAAAGAAAAAGGACGACGTCAATGAGTACATTAGAAAAAACTTTAAGAATCACTTGCCAAAAGTTTCCATACAATTCCCATCGAGTCTCAATGTTTCGAGACCGAATTTAACGGTTCACACACTTGAAATTAGTCTTAGGCGTGAGTGTAAGGCCTTTTTCAGACAGGGACACATTTGTGTTGTCACATTGTCACCGAATTACTGCATTATTAAAAGTTCGCCGACTTGCCGCTTGTATCTTGCAACTTTTACACTGTATCGGTGTTTGCGTAAAGTTAAACTGATTTAAATGTTGTGAGTGGGTAGAAATATATGGTTGTTATCATATTATGTACGTGTTCTTAATGAGAGCTTAAGTTCAATGTTTACGTTTGGAGTTCAATTTGGTCATCTTCGAATGATTAAGGACAGTTTTGGGTTTTGAACGTGTTTATGCTCACAGATTATCTCTCTAATACTGATAATTATGCCTGAAACGTGCCTTCTGAATTTATAAAAGTACTCTTTTGAGCCATACTAAGTTTTGCTCTTCGATTAGAAGGAGCTTCACAGATCACAAAATCACACAGAAGTAAATAAAAATCTGTAATCGTTTCTGAAAGAGAAACTGTGTTATGCTTACTTACTTCATGGAATTCAGCACCTCATTTCTTCCATATTTGTATCTCTGTAACAAACACAAAAAGTAAATGTCTTTATTTCTAAAAGAAACACAATCTTACTCTCCTCCAAAGTAGCTCATAACTCTGTCATGAACAATAACTATACTGACTCCATACGTAACTAAGTTTTCTCTCTCTACTATAAACATGTAAATCAACATAAATAAATTTCACGACTGACCATACTCCCGATTTGTCACTCTCGCTGCCCGATACGATCCATTACTCAAACATAGGCGACATATTATGTGTCGCCGTTTGAGCAAACCCTTACAAATGGCCAACATTATTCGAGTGTTAATAAGTAGGTAGGTACTTTATTTTTGTAACAATAGTAAACTCTTGCATCCTCTGCGAGGAGAGCCTTGGCATGGTAGTTGGGCGGTTCATTGTTTCGCTAGTCTTGCGGCTGTGAGTGAGCCGCAGTCATCGCCTATCCAGTCTCTAGAGAGTCTACTAAAGTTCTTAAAAAAAATCTTACCTAAAAAAATCTTATGATCTTCCCGATTGATTTGGGTTTAGACGAAGACTCAACCAAAAGTAAGATTTGAGACTAGACGTAATTACTCTTTGCATCTCTGTCTTTCTGTGAATACATATAGGTCTACCAGAATCTCATGGCAAATGTGGAAATAAAAAATTGTTGTGTGCAATACTGGGGAAATTGGATTAAACGATCTTGATACTGGTTAATTTTTATTTATGTCTTTAGTATTAATGAACATGAGGTACCTATATTATAGTAGTCACAGCGGATCTTTGTGTCTTTGAACTTGGTCCTGCCTACCATTGCGTAAGAAACAGTTTGTCATCGAGTATACTGCATAGAGTAAGCGAGATAGGACGATGTGACATACATAAACGAGTGACAGAGACAGTTATACAATGCTATCTTCACCTTCAACATTGACACAAAATAGCTACTGCACGGGGTCTTGCAACCAATTCAGAGACACAAAGATCCACTGTGAGTATTATAGGTATGTGTATGAATAATGTTGTTATACATCGAGTTCTTAACATAGGAAAAATAAATCAATTGAATATTAATTTATATACTAATTTATTATATATCATTTAAATCATACTAATAACTTAAAACCTCATTCAGAACTAGAAAACTAGAAAACGATTCCATGAACTCCACTGGGATTTCAAAAACTTCTATCTTTGTAGTTTTATATCATCTCTCTCCATCAAAATGGTTATTTTTCATTGGCATTTAACATATTCAAAACCAATCTCTTTATGTATAAAGTCTGTAAACAATAATAAAATGTATCATGTTACTTATAGTCATTCATCATCATCACTCTATATATACTTTTTTTTTATGTAAATTTTATGGCCTGGTTGCTAGGACCTTTTAGCCACGTCTTTGGAAAGAGTTTTGGATCTTATATTTATTCTTTAGAATGCATTAGAATGCGGATGTAACAGATTCTAATATTTTTTGGAGTATTTGGCAGCAAATTGTATCGAGTGAGTCTTCCCAGTAAGCTTTGCAGAGGCAGTCAATACTACAATAAAATACTCCGGTCCATTATCCCGAGATCGCTTCTGTCAATGATTTTACAAATTGTCCAGTTGCGTAGACAGTTGAGACACAAAACTACACAAATAATAATATATCACAATATCCACTAGGAATCAATTTGCAAATAATATTAACAGCCACTGAACTTCACTCGACAAAATCCCGCCAAAAACTCCCGTCTATATGCGTCCCACTGCAGGGCGCAGATTATTACTTAATATTTTTCTTACGTCAAAGATTCTCAATCTCCGTTAAAATCAATATCTTGTAAAAGAATTAGTTATAGTTACATTACTGTTGCCATTTCCTTCCGGCCATCATTCGATGTGCCCTGAACTACGATTTACCATATAATAGTAATGGAAAGAAATAAAAATGAAGTAAGAAAAATATAAAATAAACTAAAAGTATCAAAACAAGTCAGTCCAACTTACGGGTCCACTCTACGACGCACTTTAAAATCAAAGATTGAGTTTGATTTACGCCTTCTTCTTCCCTTATTTTATGATACACATTGAAAACAATAAGTCTCGCTTGAGATCGAAGTGGGTTTTTCGACATATTCACAAAAATAACAAATTTTCAAAATAATATCAAAAAAATTCAGCAGCGGTTGACACATCAAGTACTTTGATTTGACTGGTGACAATTGACATTGCCATATGAAAACCACAATGTAAAAAAAATAAAAAATTCCATGAGATTCTGGTAGACCTATAATATCTGAAATTTGTCGCCTATTTTGCAGTGTTTGAAGACTGAGTTGTCAATAGTCGTATTGAACAATCCCGCCTACATTTACCTACAAAGCGAAGCTACACATGTGTAGTTTAGCCGTCTTGGATTTCCACCTTTACTAAGAGCGCAAATGAAACAGTATTACAAAAGTCGTAAAACAATGCTGGGTATATTATTAATATATTCATGTTTTTGTTTTGTATTTCTTTAGTATGCGTGTATATGTTATGTTTTGGGAGGCAGTTTGCACGAACTAAAACCTTTTTGCTTTGATAATGTTATATTCGTATTTGCATATCTTTTTAGGTTACTATTTAATATGCAAAAGTAGTATATTTTATGGTTGTTATTAATTCCAGCCTGCGGGTTTGTTCCTATAATGTGACTTATGTACGGAATTAATATATAATTATAAAACCTGAGATGGTATAAAATATTGGCTTGTACGTGGAACTATTAGCCAGACATCCTGAGGACATAGCTTACTTAGATGTTATCTTTGATGTTATATTAAGGCGGTACCCCGAGCAAAACGCCGCGCAAGCCGTTTTTCGTGCTGTTTTTAGGAGCTATCTACTCGTTATTCAAAAAGAAATATCAATTAATAAAAATACATTAAATTTCTACATATTATTGATTCTAAAATGGTTGATTTCGTTTTTTTTAATGTTGTATATATTTCACTAATCTCCATCCAAAAAAAACACAAAAATGAGAAATAATTATTGTTAGCATGCATCTTCTCGTAAAGTGTTCATTAATTATTTTTTGTACTAACACTAATGGATAGACAATTTAATAACGAACATTTTGGTAGTAAAACTTTTTTCAAAAGACGAAAATTCGATTTTATAAAGATTTTATTCTAAAATCTGGGCGTATTCACTACTGTAATTTATGCGCCACCAGTGCCGCTAGACCAATAGGAATGCTCATATCGCATGCCGATTTTTTGGTCAGGTTACCGTCTTAAATACCTTATTGAAAATTAATGCACGGTACGAACTTACGTGGGGAACTATTCATAAAAGTAGCATTAACCCTTATTATCCGACTGCCGAAGGAGGGTAATTTGTTTATCAGTCTATGTATTTATGTTTTTTTCTATGTGGCGTTCTAGAGACCAAATTCTTTGGCCGATTTTGATGATTCTTACGTCATCGATTTGACCTAACCTTACGAGTGTCACTGAGTACAATAAAATTGGAAAAAGAAAAATGGCGGCCTTTGGGCACGAAATTGTAAGGGCCCATTTTTTTTTCTTCCAACCCTATCCAGTGGGGTATCAAAATAAAAGCTTTAAGAGGTGATTTCAAAAATATATCTTTGAAAGTACCTAATTCGAAACAAAATGTTATCTAAAAAGTTAAAAATAAAAAAGTTAATTCAAAAAAGCCGAATGCTAAAGAAGCGAACTAAAAAGACGTAAACAAAAAGAAAATCATGCTGTGCAGTCGGAGGATACATTTGGTTTTGGTCAGCCAGCTTGCGAATATGGACCAGGACTTTTGAATTGGCAACGATGCTAGTAGAATTGAAGTTACCTTTGCATTTTTACAGAGTTTCAGCATTATTACAAAGCAAAGTATTCCAGATAAAAAAAAAACCTAAATCGTAAAATTATCCCGGAAATTCTAAAATAACTTTATCCCGGCAGATTTGCTAGAATAAGTTTACTTGAACTTATCCGGAAGTAGTGAAACAAGCCAAGTAGGTATATTTGTCAAATGTTTGTCCCAAAGAGGTTAGTCCAGCCAAACACAGGGCTATAAATTATGGCGAGCCAACTAACACTCGGGCAAAGGTCATTGGCCATTCAATTTGGCATTTAATGACATTCAGCACTTGTTTCAGTTTCCCATTCGTTTATCATGTCCATTGCAGTTGCGTCCACGAAATAACTGAGGATTCAGTTATAATTAATGCTGGTAATTATATTGTTGTGAGTCATAAGTATCCTGGCTTTTACCCAAGTCGTTTAGATAACTAGTAAATTATCTAGGTACCTAAAATGATTTTATGTAGGTAGTTTCATTTAGAAGCATACCAAGTTCTTGAACTTTCTTTCCTATAAGAAGAGAAAAAAATACCCAAGAGTGAGAGACTACCATGCAGTGTTAGCTACACCGACTTATTTAATGAAGGTCTTTTCAAATCATCTATTGTATTGATTTGACAAAACCCTAATATAACTAGGTATAGCTTGTTTGAAACAAAAATAATATTGTGTAAAAGAGTTTTTACACGACTAGTAAGATCGTTATGTTTTAAAGATAAGGTACCTATAACAAGGTTAATTCTTAGCAATCAAATCTGTGTAGCCATGAAAGGCCTTACAAATCTTTACTTTCAATGAAAAACCATAGCTGTACCAAGTAATTCAGTCTATCCCAGGTAACAGCATAGTTTCCCTGTTTCATAACAGACACAAGTATGTGGGCCCTATATAATCACAATGTTCGATCCCGCAAACTGCGTTCTATGCATAAATCCAGTGATGCCACGCTCTTGTGTCACAGTAGAAGAATTTCTATGCAAGTTTCATATAAATTTTTAGTTTTTTTTTTATTTTTAGTTTTTTTTTTTGTATTTGTTGTGCACTTTTGTTAACTGTCCTAATTTTGTAAATTTCTCTTTAGCACTGAGGTTTGCTGTCAGAGAACCCAATTATGGGTTAAGCTCGCCTTTGTACATACATTTTCCTTTTGTATTTTAAATTTTTATTTTATGTACAATATGAATATAAAGAATATGAATATGGTTGAAAGTTATAGGAAGGAAATTAGGATAGAATTTTATTTTGTAGTTGTAGAAAACATTTTAATTTTTGAAATAATACTGAATACAACTTTATCCACAATAACGTTAAGGTAAATATCTTGACAGAAAATTCGAAGACATCAAGTCGCACCGTGCCTGTGTGTTCGAAGATAAACATTCGTATTATTATGAAGTACCAACATTATCATCATCGTCATCAGCCTTTTTTAATGCTGGGACACAAACCACCTCTCTGTGAGAGGAAATGGGCTGTAATCGTAGGCCAGGTGATGAAATAATCTACACAAAGTTAAGCGCCCGTCTGGGTTCGAACCTACGACCAACAACTTGTAAGTCGCGGCCTATACCACTGAGCCACCTCTGCTCTGCTCAAGTACCAACATATTAGGCTAATATTAAGCTTGCTAACTTTATCGGCTACCCAACAGCCCGATTTCAAGAGAACTGAGAGTGTTTCGGATCTTGACTAACTGCACAGGGTACATTAAAGGTAAATAATTGCAACTCCATCAAATGATTTTTTTCCATAATTTGAACACAACTAGCCTTGAGTGGAGCTATGCACTAAAATCGAGAAGTCAACACATCCCAATGTGATCCAACAAAAAGCTGCCCAGACGTGGTTTATGGTACATCCACGCCACTGGCATCCTACCAAATAGACGTAGATTTAAGAGATATGTTTGTATCGCCTGCCAAATGTTTTTATGGAAACTATTACACTCGCAATTTTCCATTCGAGTGCTTGCACGTAGTTCCGTTATGCTTCATAGCAATAACTTAAGAGGATGTTTGCTTGTCGTTATTGAGAATGTTAGTATATATAGCATGCAGTACCGCTGTTATCGTACCTACGCTTCTTATAGTAACCTTTTGAACAAATACAAGCTACAAAATTTGAAAACCAGACGTATCTTTTTGGAGACGATGTTTCTATTTCACCTCTGCAATAACACATTTGACTGTATTGATATTGTAAGTAGGATTAGTTATATAGTACCTAGAAATATCATAAGCCGTGGGGTGCGTTTGCGACCCCTGTTTGCTGTATCATCTAGTCGTACAAATGCGGGTTTGCGGGGACCCTTACGTCGCCTTGCTGATCAGTATAATAAGATCTTTATATATCGACGTCTTCGCTGTTTCAACAGGAAAATTTAGACGCCTTGTTTGTGAGAAAATTAATTCTGCTGCAATTAGTGATTCGTAGTTTTTTTTAACATATTTTTTTCCTTTTGCTTCTTTTTTTAAATAATAATAACAAAAAAAATTGTAATAATAATTTCATTTATTTTGCTGCCGCCTTGTTTGTACAATCTATTCTGTTGAAATTATAATCCATAATATATTTTTTCTTTTTTCTTTGACATTTTAATACGTAATAATTTTTATTTTTGACCTTTTATCTGTAATATATATTTTTTGTTTGTATTGCTTTTATTTTTTGAAATAATTTATCATGTTTTGTTTTAATTTATCTTATATAACTTTATACACATGGCTTTTTAAGTTTTATCAATAGTACCTTATTATATTTATAAACAATTGTTTCCAATGTGTAAGCGCAAGTCGTACTAACTTTGTATAATGTTTTTTTTTTATATTATGTGGAAAATGTCGCTGGGTGCACATTTGTTTTTCTTCTTGCTAAACTTTATGTATTACTTTAGTGTGTAGTCGTTTGTTTTTCCCAAATAAATAAATAAATAAATTTGACTACTACGTTAAGTCTGCGAATCATCACATGTTGGGTAACCTTAAAGACAGCAAAACAAAGGGTTAGGACAATCCCAAACGCCTACATTCCACATCTGGGCAGATCTTTTAACCTGCATAGAAAAGGGTCCATTATTCTTACCGACAGCAACATCAAGTTCTTCAAAACCATCTTATCTATTCAAAAGGTTATCGATACCCATTTTACAACCGATATCGTCTGGACTACCTTCCTCTGAACCTTTATCTTCAATATCTGACCACACAGCAATAACCGCTCCAATATTCATTAAACCATGATCTGACTAAGCCCGAATACTTTTGGAATCGTTGGACCGACGCCACGAGGTCAGTAGAATTTAGTTTCTTCCTCATAAGTAATTTAGAAGCAGTATATTTAGAGCTTCCTGAAAGTTGTTCGCCGTACTTCAGCATTGGCTTGCTAAAATTTCTCTTTGGCCTACACGGGGTCTGAATTTGAGCAAGTTTATGAACAGCTCTTTGGATGTTGCTTGCAAGCAGTCTCCGAATGGGGCGATGCCAATCTGGTCAAGTTTAATGCTGCTAAAACCCAGGCGTGTCTTTTTTCCGCTAAAAAGAGCTAATTTCACCTGGCTCCAACTTTCCTCGTATAACCGTGCCAATAACGGACCATCTTGAGCTTCTAGGCGTTACGTTGACATCGACTCTTAATTTTGGGCCATACGTTGAAGCTAAGGCTCAGCTGGCTACCAAAAAATTTGGGATCCTTGCGAAGGTGAGAAGGTACTTCACGCCGGAACAGCTGCTCAACTTGTATCAAGCGCAAGTTCGATCGTGCATGGAGTACTGTTCTCATCTCTGGGACGGAACTGCCAAATACCAGCTTGATGCACTCGAGTCGATTTAAAAGTGGGCCAAGAAACTAATCGGTAATGAGGCACTGGTCAAGTCAAAGCTCCAGAGCCTTGAACATCGTCGCCGATTTGCCAGCTTGTGGGTTTTTGATCGGTTACATTTCGGGGAGTGTGCGATGGAATTGCACGATTTAATCCCGCCCAGCCCGTTCTATCATCGAACTACCAGACGTGCGGCGATGCGTCATCAGTACATGGTGGACATCCCACTTATACGCACTAAACGTTTTGGGGACACTTTATTATGCGTACAGCTAGGGAGTGGAATTCCCTTTCGGAGTCTGTGTTTCCCGATAGCTACAATCTAGGGGTCTTTAAGTCAAGAGTGAATGGTTTTTTTCTAGGAAAGCGTGCTTCACCGTCGACCACATCATCGCTTACCATCAGATGAGATAGCGGTCAAGCACAAGCCATAGATATATAATAAAAAAATAAAATAAATAAAAAATGTTGCTGTGAAAGCTTGAAATTTATTAGGAATTTTATTTCATGTTTTCTTGTACTAAATTGTAGTTTTTGACATGGGTATATATACAAATAGGGTACATTCACGATCTTCCTTTTGGTATCGAAGAACTGTTATGTTGTATTTTTATCAACTATCCAAAGTTTTGGGGCGATTCACGAACGCTCTCAATGTTACAAGGTCTCGACAGAAATTTGCGTTCACTAGTATTGATAAATTCACTTAGAATTTTAATAACAAGTAAAATATTATAATAATACCATCCTGTTACTGTCTCACTGCGGGCAAAGGCCTCTTCTAATATAGAGAAGGCATTAATGGATAGCAGCAAGTATTAAAGTGACACATTAAAATATAATCAAAACCAAAAAATACGAATTCAGTTTTCTTTCAAACCATGAAAGTAAAGAAACGGCTTACAGTACCTAAGTACTCCTAATAAAACAATTTAATCTTCTTTTTAGACAATCTTAAAAACCACAAATATCCAAACTTTTAGATACCGTACTTACTTTAACTGTAATTCAGGCCATAATCTTCCTAAAATTATACCGGCTGTAGAGCCTAGTCATACACAGGCGTATTTTCGAGCTGTTCGCTTGTAGAGTTAGCAGATTTCCTTGTTATGTCTATAATGAGAATAGCAACGTAGCTTGAAGCGCTTATTATGATGGTAATTAGCGGTTTGAACTCAAAGTGTTTCAATAGTTGGTGGTTATTGTTGGTTGTATTTGACACTAGTTTTCCCGCGGCTACCCTGGCGAATATATATACCACAAGAATTGATAATTTGCCGGCAAAAAATCGTATATTAAATCAGCGATAGTCTAACTTAATATTTTAGCGTTCTATTGGTAAATAATTTTCGTAAATGAACCACTACCTACTGCTAAACATTTAAAAATAAATAAATCTTGATTTTGTGAAGAAAAACATTGATGGATTGCTATAGATATAGTGCTCGCCAAACTTCTGGGTCGCCCTGAAGTTGACTTTCCGATGCACAAGCGACGAAACGGTGCTGTTTTTGTATGATATTTACTACTGCGCAGCCATTGTAACTAACTTCAGGGGTCAAAAAAGTCACTACATATTTTGCTAGTTGCTAAACTAGAAAAATATGAAGTGTGTTATTACACACACTTACTTTTTTGCCACAAAATCCATGCCCAATAGATATTTGCTCTTACACTTCATTCCAAACACTCAAACATCTACATCTACTTAACAGTTTGAAGCTCATTCCATTCCCAAATCAGAGCAGTATGTCTCCCTTGCCGCAAATATAAGGAATACGAATCCTGATAGCACTTGGTCTCGATAAGCTGGCATTGACGCATTCAATTTCGTTACGATCCGACTTGATCCTTTTCATAAGACAATGTTCGTGCCATCGATTATCTAGGTCTTAAGACGATGATAGTCTAGATGGTCTTGTTAGTATAGATGGAGGTGTAGAACAGAACACGCACTCGTTTCACACCCGCGCTACCCAAAATTCAGTAGATTTTTGTACGTTTCATATAAGACTTAAAAAAAAAAACCTGAGCTCAAATGTACATAATTAAATGGTCTTTGAGATAGTGAAAATTTTATTAAAAACGCCCAGTAGTTCTGGTGCAAGTGTCGTTTTTTTGTTCGTGTTAAACATAACTTTAAAAATTAATTACACTAAGTTACACGAATAAAATTCAAAAGATATCATTTTCTCGGGATGCTCAGCATTGTCAGCTCGGCATTTGCCACGGAGGACTCGTCCAAGATTGATGTAGCCCAAAAACTACAAAATAAGTTGCTGCAAAGTCCAGCAACCTAATTGCGTAAGCGAATTCGGAAATACAAAGGGTTTTGACCCCATCAATCGACCTATCACATGCGAGATGAAAGACGCGATATGGATTTCCGTCTATCTGATTGGTCGATTGATGGGGTCAAAACTCTTTGCCTTGCAGAATTCACTTACACAATTAGGCCACAGGTTACACAGATATCTGCAACCATTGCCCAACAGGTCCACACAATTAATTTAGTTTAGTATGTGCATACTTTCTTGTCTGCGCAACAATAAAAATGATTTAAGCATGCAGCTTCATTATATATTTCTGTTTACCAGTAAATCCACCATTTTGGCAGACTCCCCAAAAATCCAGCTACATATTTTTAGAGCTCCGCGTTAATTTAATGTATATTTTAACTATTAAAACTCGCTGATGTTCAAACATTTTTCACGTTGGGATATTTTATTATAACAGATTTTAACTCTTGACTTTGCTTACCTAAAAAAATGAAAATGCTCCGTTTAAAGTAAGTTTATTCACTGATTATCAGTGACATAGAAATAGAAGAAGAAAAACGTTTTCCGCGTACCCCGACTATAATGGGACAGCGACAGGAAGATGATGATGATGATAGTACTTGAAAGCCTTACCGATTAATTAAAACTTACCATTTAAATCACTCCCAACAAAAGTTTCAGCTTATAACATAAAGTATAACCCTCAAATCTCTCGAATAAGACAATTTGATACACCAATTATTTTGAAAGGAGTCTAAAAGGATAATCCCTTCCCACACAACTTTCCAAGAGTTAAAAACTGTTTGAAACAGCCGAAATTGGAGCAAAAAGTATGGAGATGTCATTTGCGTACCTTTTGAGAAATATTTTAGGTATTTATGGTTTATTTTTGTAATTTTGGCAATTTTACTGGCAATCATTACCGTTTAGTGATGTAGCTGCTTTCTTTGGGTAAATATTTTTGATAGAGTGTTAGTTATATTAGTTTGTTTGTTCATATTAAAGGAAGTTTATCTACCCTTTTCAAACTGGATTGTGGTTAGCCGCGGCAAATCTTGTCAGATGCGGTTGCAGTGCGTGCGGGTCTTGCATATTTTATATGTGACCATAGCTATCTGACAGCCATGGCAGTAACAGGTTACGTCAGTCAACAGATTTCTGGACTCGTGTTACCAACAATTTTTATAATTATCCAATATGGAAACTGCTATAAAGTTTTAGCGTACAACAGCTTACTATAACATAAAACTTCGAGGGGCTTTCTTATGTTAGTTTGGCGTCCATAAAGTAGTTATTCTCAGCCACAATTGAATTATTATTAATTTAGAAAATATTAAATTCGAATATTTGTAAAAGTTATCTGTTCAATAACTTAAAAGGACTACACTAAGTGAATAAATTCCCGGATAAACACATCCCATCACGGCTCAATGGCTGATTATATTTGTATGAATCTTGATTAAAAAAAAACAGTGAGTATTAGAATAGAAGGCACTATCAATTCTGGAAGTATCCTTTCCCTTCATATAATCTCGTATTTCGCGTGGGCGAAGCGGCTGTCTAAAGCTATTAGAATATAAACCACACATTAAACTTTCTCTTCAGATGAGAATGAATGATATGTCACCACCGCAAGTTCTACCAGTTTACCAAGTTCATATTTAAAAAAATATCCTTGTTTCAAATATTTTGAAAACGTCACGCCTCTATAACATAATACCATCAAAATACATAAAGCGGTCGTATCGTGGTCGCGAATCTAATCGTATGTCAGTATTTCGGCTGCATACGCAATATCTATGCTGAATGAGTAGTGGTGACTAATTGCGTTTTGTCAGCGTTGCGAGAAATAGCGATGGATTACTAAATGCTATTTCAATAATCGAATAAATCTAGTTTAGTTGAATCTTCTTGGGATTGGGGTGTTTTAATGATTAGAAAAAATTCTCGTCAAAAATTCAATCCGCTGTATAAAAGTGACATTCGATCAGCAGTAACGATTTCAAAATATTATGAGTGTTTTTTTTTACTTTTCAGTAATAGTTGTTACTGACGCTACAAAAATCGCTTTAGTGCCTCTGGCCTTAGATTTGTTTTGTCTTATCTTAAAAGAAGACTTTAATAACTTCAAGTATTTTTCTTTTTTTAGGTAATCTTTTCCTTATAGGAGATCATCAAAATCGGTTACATAGATTAGCGGTTATAAATAGATTGCTATAACATACATACTGTAATTAAGAGAATATGTTGTAGTGTAATAGCTGAATCAGCCAATAAGTTAACAGTCTAGCCTTTCTACTTAACGAAGCCGTTCAATTTCTTCATACCAAAATGGTAGTTTATGTTCTCAAACCAAAAATATATAATAATCAACACGGCATTTAAATACACCAATCGTAGGTACTCGTTGCATCGTAGAATGTTCTAATTCATCCAATTGATGATCAATTAATTTAAACAAATCCATTTTTATTAATAAACTGTAAAATGATCTACACAAAATGACAACGGACATCTTTTAACTAATAGGTAAACACGCTAATGGGAAGATGTCGTGGCAAGTAAGTTATGGGTCAGTTAATCTTACAATTAGTGCAACTCGAACGTCGTGAAATTCGCACATGAGGTTACGGGTGATTTAGACTGGCAGTTAGCCTACTCGACACATTAAATGTAGATGGTGAAGCAGACCCTTAACCGGTTATCGGAATCACATTCATTTTGCGCTTTTTGATTATCATTTCCTCTGTTAGAATGTCACTTTGTCTCGAGCCTTTGAATATTCCCAAGTATCGGTACCTCAATCTTTTTCTTTTTTTTCTTGATAAAACAAAAAGTAATTTAATTGATCTTTATTTACACAAAAGAGGACCCTTTCTCTCCAGTATTGCGTCCAAATCTTGGCATTATGTTAAGGGTCATTTTGACCCCGCCATAATTTCAGGTACCCTTGAGGATACATCTATGTACCCTCAAGGGTAATAAGGTTTTTGTCAATATTGCTCGAGGGTTTAAAAAAATAATAAGGCGATCTGTTTTAGTTAATTTATGTTTGACATAATATGTAACTGTTTACATAAATGTTGTAATACTTCAACAAGTGGATATGTTTATTTACTGATGGATGGTGTAAAAAATGGTGATCGCAATAAGTTCAGTTTTGAACTGTAATAGGTACGTCGTGTTGCTGAATCAGGCTTTATCGTCTAACTAAACATATAATATAAAGAGGTGAAATTGATATACAGAAAGCTACAGTATTGCAACTAAGCTGCAAAACGCTGCAAAAGCCTTTGCTCTCGCTTCTAGAATTAATATCTACTGCAGAAATGCCTGAAAAAACTCTACATCAGATTATGTAGGAACGAGAATTCTAATAAAGCAAGCTTCTCCGGCGTTCCACTTCGAAGATTAGGTACAACTACATTGTAACGTACAAAGTACTTTGTATAACTAGCGTTTCACATAATACCTGTATTTTAATGCTTTTCAAATTCTAATTCGATGCGCTATTTTAGCTTCAGTTCATACGAGATTCCCTATTCAAACATTTCTTTATACTGAACATTCAAATGTGAGAACACCGCGTCGGCGTAATGTGTCGGCTAAGGGTGAAGCCAAACGAACGTAATTTTTTGATCTGTGGGTCGCGGCATTTACGTTGTTTTCGGATTCATACTAAAGTTCTGTTTGTACCACATGGCGAAGCAAAATGAGTGAAATGTTCCAGTAGAATGTTAATTATACTCTCTCCTTCTCCGAGACGGTTTAACCAGTAGTAAGCTGTTTGTACCAGCGCCAAGTCACAACTTTAAAGCTAAAAAAAAAAAAAGTTAGTTTCCTCGTGTCACATCTCTACTTACTTGTCATTACGGTTTTTTGTGCAGCGCTGTCACTTATTCCTCGTGATAAAAATGTTATTTTTATTGTTTTTGTACGATATTAATAGCCTATAACAATATTATATCAGTGTTATTATGAAGTGTTACGTTGTGTTGCGTTTTAAAAAGAATCTATATAGTTCTTTCTGTTATACAAACAACAAATATGATGTGCGGCTCACTCAAGGTCAAGGTTTGTTGTGTAAACATTACATTGAATCCTTGTTGGATTCATCATTTACAGGTATGTTTTGAAATACTACTACTATACCCTTTGGAATTAGAGATCCTAAGTACGATAAAATAAACAATCGACGTTTAACCTAAAATGTATGCTAATGTTATCTAAAAACAATGCATATCCGCTTCCGGATACCTGTTAATAATAGTACAGATTATCTAGTATACGACCATAAATTTCTATTTTTTATACTATGTTCTCTTCACATGTTCACATCCCCACGAATGAACGAACGAATTTTCAACTTTTTTCCTAACGGTTTTTCTGCCTTGGTTTTTTCTGCCTTCTTGAAGTTGAAAGTTGTTTTTAGAAGTGTGTGTTAGTTACTTTGGATTTTAAAATGGGAAAAAGAAAAAGTAAAGATGCAAACCACCTCAAGAAAAAAATACGGAAACTAGAAGAAAAATTGAAGAATTTGCCTCAAGATTCAGAAGAAGAATCACCATGCCGCCCATCTTCACGGCAGTATACACCGCCGCCACTGCCGTCGGCAACTGAGACCGTGGTTATGGAGGAATCCATCAATATCAATGAAACAGAAGTCAACAATTATACAGGTCTGTCATACATTTCCCTTAGAATACCTAACTGATTTAAACTTCAAACGCCTGGACCGCATATGAACATTATATTTTGACATCAGGCGCTATCACTAGTGGATAGACAGTGTCTCACTACTTAACAAATCTTAATTAGAGCAGGCGCTATCACCTTGCGGTTAGACAATGCTCCTAGACATTATGCTGTGTAATATACCATTTATTGAAGCACTATCACTGAGCGGATAGACATTTCACTCCTTTTCTAAATAAAGTACAATATTTTTCAGAAAATGACCAACTTCCTGAAGAGTTTTTGCTGGCATTGGGCAAAGAGGGAGAGGAGAAAGAAGAGTTTGGTGATCCAATCCGACCTGAATTGGCCCTCCGCTGGACAAAAATAATGTCAGAAGGCCTGGGTAAGGATGGCCGAGACAAATTGATCGAAAAATACCCCACTCCATCTAACTTCCCTAATGCAGTTGCACCGGTAATGAACGCTGAGTTATTAGCTACTCTCTCGGAACCATCCGTTAAGAGAGACAGAAGAATAGTTTATAGACAGAATCTTATTGGAAACCTTATGACATGCTTGGGTCGTTCCCTAACAAACATACTGAAGGGCGACATAAATAGCAAGAAGCTTATTGAGGAGATAAACGATGCTGCTAAAATTGCATCAGAAATCCATCATCAAGACTCCTCCTCCAGAAAATTCTTTGCCCTATCAGGAGCTAGTAAAGTAATCCAGGAAGCAGTTAAAAGCACAAAAATTTATACATTTTTATTCGGAACAGACTGTGCAGATAAAATAAAAGCTGCACAGTCTATACAACGGACAAGTACACAGATTGCAGAAACCAGAAAGACCAAATCGACTACATCAACAATGACAAAGAGGCAGTTAAACTGGAGAGGCCCGCCGCAGAACCATCAGCTACAATACCAGCAAGCTCGCGGTGGGCAATTTCAACAGAACTAATACAAGAAACAGCCTCGATTCAATCAACCTCGCCAGACCAGACCAGACCAAGCCAGACCTCGCCCTCCAATCAAATCCAAGCCCAGGCACTACCGCTAGAAAATCAGGTACATGCAGGTCGACTTAAATATTTCATAAACAATTGGCTGCAGATTACAAACGACCCTGTAGTGTTAGGATGGATACAAGGTTATGATATTCCATTTACTAAAATACCAACATCTCATGATACTGAGCCACAAAACTGGCCAAAAAATGAGAAAGAAATTATCTCTTCTGAGATTAAAAAGCTTTTAGATCTAGGAGCAATCTCTGAGTGTTCATACTGTGCTGACCAATTTACATCTCCTATATTTTTAGTACCAAAACCCAATGGCTCATTTAGATTTATTTTAAATTTAAAGAAATTAAATCAATACATAGATACAGAGCATTTCAAGCTAGAAGATATCAGAACAGCTTGTAAATTAATGTCAAAAAATTTTTACATGGCTTCAATAGATTTGAAGGAGGCCTACTTTTCAGTACCAATATCAGCAAATAGTAAAAAATTCTTAAGGTTCAAATTTGATGGTTTACTATACGAATTTAATGTTTTTACAAAACTTCTCAAACCAGTTAGTACATATTTACGAAATAATAATATTTTATTAACATGTTATTTAGATGATAGTTTGTATTTTAATAAATGTCAACTTAAGTGTAGAAAAGATATTCAAATAGCATGCAAACTTTTACAAGATTTAGGTTTTACAATAAATTATGAAAAAACTGTTATAACACCTAGCCAAACATGCAAATATTTAGGTTTCATTTTGAATTCAACAGACCTCACATTGTCAGTTCCACATGAAAAACAACTAGTAATTCTAGATAGAATTAAATTATTTAGACACATTAATACTTGCAAAATAAGAGAATTTTCACAACTATTAGGATCACTTAATTCAATTTGTCCAGCCCTTCCATATGGTTGGCTATATACCAAAGTTTTAGAGAGACAGAAATACCTAGCATTACTGAAATGTCATGACAATTATGAATCGCCTATGAATATCTCTCAAGTAATCAATCAGAATTGAAATGGTGGCAACATAATATAAACAAAAGTAACCCAATTGAACAATATAATTTCCATGTAGAAATACACACCGATGCTTCTACCACAGGCTGGGGAGCTGTATGCAGTCACAAGAAAGCTTCTGGGTCATGGTCACGTTCAGAACAAGAACACCATATTAATTATTTAGAATTGAAAGCTGCTTTTTTAGGGCTTCAGTGTTTTACAAAAGATATATATAATTGCGAAATCTTATTGCGAATAGATAACACTACTGCAGTGGCATACATTAACAAAATGGGGGGAGTGCAATTTCCACACCTCAATAATATCACAAGAGAGATTTGGCAATGGTGTGAAAATAGAAATATTTGGATTTTTGCTTCCTATATAAATACCAAAGATAATTTTGAAGCTGATAAAGAATCAAGGAAAATTAATATTGAATGGGAGCTTTCACAAAAAGCTTATTTGCAAATAACTGAACGGTTTGGCACTCCTGAAGTAGATTTATTTGCCTCTAGGACAAATAAAAAGTGTGCAAAATTTGTTTCCTGGAAATGTGACCCAGAAGCATTCACTGTAGATGCTTTCACCCTCAGTTGGGCAAATATATTTTTCTATGCATTTCCACCTTTTTCATTATTGTTAAAATGTTTATATAAGATACAAAGAGATAAAGCCAAGGGAATTTTAGTTTTTCCTTATTGGCCATCACAACCATGGTTCCCACTTATAAAATCTTTGTCCTGTGAGGATCTTATTGTTTTTAGTCCTAACAAGAGTCTGTTATCATCTTCTTTCAGAGAATACCATCCCCTGCACCACCAGCTTACCCTGGCTGCAGGGCTGCTGTCAGCCAAGCGTTTATAAGGCGTGGAACACCACGCTCTGCACTAAATTTGATGTTAAACTCACTCTCAATAAATACATTCAGACAATATGATTCATCCCTAAAACTATGGTGGATGTTCTGCAGGGAGCACAATTTAGACACTTATCAGGCATCTATTCCATATATTTTGAATTTCTTAACCAAGTGTTATCAAAATGGGGCGTCATATGGAACAATAAACACTACCAGGTCTGCATTATCCCTCCTGATGGGACCAAAAATTGGATCTGATGACAGGCTAAAACGGTTGATTAAAGGAATCTTTCGGTCAAGACCACCAATGCCGAAGTATGACAGAACTTGGGATCCAGGCATAGTACTTAATCATCTAGCAGGGTGCTACCCAAATGAAGAAGTAACACTCGAAAAATTAACCAAAAAATTGGTCACTTTATTGGCATTAACTACTGGTCATCGTGTTCAAACCTTGTCAATGATAAAGATATCAAATATGAAATTCACTGACAGTGGTGTAGAAATATACATACCTGATATAATAAAAACATCCAGAAGAGGTAGCATACAACCAATGTTTCACTTGAAAACCTTCATCCAGAAGAAATAAATTTGTCCTGTCAACACCATTAAATCTTATATGGATCAGACAAGTTCTATAAGAAACAGTACAGAGGAATTAATTCTTACATTCAAGAAACCTTATAGAAATGCATCAACGCAGACTATAAGCCGTTGGATCAAGTTAATGTTGAAAGAAGCAGGCATTGATGTCACCATCTTCACAGCACATAGCACCAGACATGCATCAACATCTGCTGCAAACAGATCCGGTGTCAGTATTGATGTAATTAGAAAGGCTGCAGGGTGGTCTCAAAATTCTGCCATTTTTGCCAGGCATTACAATAGACCTATCAACCAAGATCCATCCCAGTTTAGTAGTGTGATATGTAACACTGTTATGACCTCATAAATTGTTGATTATTTACCTTGCATTGTTACCAATTATTGTAACCTAATAATTTTGATTAATATTTAATAAATAATAATTATTTTTTATTACTAATTCTGGTTATTCACAACCTAACTTCAAACATCTACTCGTTAAACCGTCTCGGACAAGGAGAGAGTATAATTATAAGATTAAACGAACTTACCTTAAGTGAAGTTCTATCTTAATTATACGAAGCTCCTTGTCCGAGACGGCAGTCCCAAAAAAAACCCTCCCACTAATACTCATTGAGTATTATCCCAATATTAGGGTTGTTCATAAACCTGTCTTTAAACGTAATGACAAGTAAGTAGAGATGTGACACGAGGAAACTAACTTTTTTTTTTTTTAGCTTTAAAGTTGTGACTTGGCGCTGGTACAAACAGCTTACTACTCGTTAAACCGTCTCGGACAAGGAGCTTCGTATAATTAAGATAGAACTTCACTTAAGGTAAGTTCGTTTAATCTTATAATTATGCGATTCAAAAAACGCCACGCACTCATATAATTACGTTCGTTTGGCCTCACCCTAATGTGCAATGGCTATTGTCAGCGTGTCGAACAAACGCGCTAATTCCGCTGCATCGTCATCGAAAGGCAGATTGTTTGCCTGTGTTTTAAAATCCGCTAGTTGGTTTGATTCATAAAAACTCTATAAAAACTTTAGGTGGGTAAAGCTAAAGAGAAATTTCACTCACCGCCTGCCTTCGCCCCGAGAGGACGTCGCGCTGCTCGCCGCTCTGCCGCTCGTCGTATTCGTGTGTGTCTAGATCCACGACGTAGTGGTCCTTGGCGGAAAACTTAAGGTGCTAACGAAGCCAAGTGGAGTGCTGCACCCTTGCACTCGCCATGCTCCTTCAGAGCACGGCAGTTAGAAGGAGTCGGGAGCAGGGTAGTTGGCCTTAGGTGGTTTTTGGTACGGTAGGGTGTGTCTACCCCTACGTACCAGACTTTTTGGTACACAAGAGGAGGGTGGCCCACCTTCAGTGGGTTCACCGGTACCATAGGACCCCTGTCACCCAATAAGATTGGTGACAGGATTACTACTTACTTCCGGGTCCAGGTCGCCCACCGGTTCCCCGGTGGAGGCTCAGACCTTAAAGCCAGACTCACCCCTCTCTGGGAGAGATCGCAGTCCCCTAAAGCCCCAGGCTCCGGTCGACAGGGCAAAATCACGCCGTCCGCGTAAGATGACTCCTTCCGATAAGCGCCAGTACGAAGAGTACAAACAGCGCATAGCCGATTATCAGTCACAGTCCAAGTCTAAATCCAATTTTTGTGCTGATGACGAATATGATTCCCCCCTGAGATGGATGTGGCCCATAGCGTTGATGATGAATGGGAAGCAGCAGTCAACCTCGTTGACTCAATTGCTAACCAAATAGCCGAAATCCCCGATAATTCAGAGGATTATGACACCATGTCCTCCTCCGATAGTGATAATGACTCCACTAAGAATGTTAAAGGCAAGAGGAAAAAGAGGACGGGTCCCTCTCAGCCTACCAAGGCCAAAAAGGCTGTAGCCAAAACCTCTCCCCAGTCAGTTCTGCCACCGGCCTCGCCTGACAGGCAACCCTCCCCCGTCCCCGCCCCCGCTAACGCTTCTCAGCGGGTAAACCGCTCACCCAGCCCCATGGTAGTAGTAGACACTACTACCACTAGGAAGCTCCCCTCCCCCCTCCACCCATTTATCTTCAAGATAAAGGGAAATGAAACGACATTTCTAGCGCATTTTCTGAGCGCAACATCAATTATACCAAGGCTACTGCATGCCAACAGGGCATCAGAATCCAGGTCCCCACGTCCCGAGATTACCGAACTTTAACTTGCTTCCTGATAGGTATGAACGCTTCGTTCCATACCTACACCCTCCCAGAAGAAAGGCCCACCCGAGCGGGTTTCGCCGAATTCCCAAAGAAATTTCCACGGAGGAAATCCGTGAAGATTTGTTAGCCCAGAATGTCCCAGTCATTGAGGTCCACCACCTGCATAAAGCAAGAGGTGGACAACAAATCGACATGGTGTTGGTGGTCTGCCACCACACTGAGAGAGATTTTGAAAATTGCCTGTGTGTTATGATTCTGCTTGCAGATTCTGAGGCAATGTATGTAATGTATGCTGAGGAAATGTAATCGCGGGATCCTGGGTCCCGGGGTGTCTCTACGGAATGCTAAGAGTGTGCCGCGTTTTCTATTTTGTTGAATGTTACTTGCCAATGAGGGTTGTATATCGAAAAGTAAGTGAGCTTGAACGAAATACGGTGGCATTATGGCCTCAAAATAAAATATGGTCTGCAATAAAATGTGGCAAAACACAAACTGTGAAATAACCCTAATTTTCTATTATATATAATTAAGGGTCGTCAGATAAGCTTGAAATCAAAGTTATTAACATTAGTTAATAGATTTAAATCACGCGGGCTTTGAAGTTTTATTGATTTTATTTCAAAAGTCTAATATTAAAATTTATCAAAATCAAGCTACCAAGCTTGAGCTGCGCATATAAATATCCATCTACCCTCTTTCACCAAAATTTTTTTGAAAATCATAAATTAAACGTACATCTGTAGTCTCGTTGCCTTTTAACGAACATTTTTTAAGGCTGTTTTCCATAATTTTACGGAACCCGACCTGTGTGATAACGGTGTCTACTTTTGAAGTTGTAATCAAGGACCCCACAGGGTACTAAAAGCCTGTATTGATTCTGAAAGGTAAAAGGATTGTAAAGCCTTTGTTTATAATGAAAAGTACATTTTAAAGGAAAATTCTAAGAATAAGATGGTTCCGCTTAACTTTGTTACGTCAAAGATTATTTTAGGCAATTTTATACAATTGAAAATTGTGGCTAATTTAAGATCTATCGTTTCGGTTTTAAAAATTGCTTTCACGACCGCTTCTTTGTAATTCGAACGGTATCTTGTTGTGAATCCGCAATGATTATCTTTTAAAACAAAATAAGTTCGCTTTGGATTTTTTCACTTGCTTGAGTGAGGTTCGAAATGATCTTTACTGAACATCAGTTACTGAATTTTCCGCCGGTTATTAGGGTTTCGTACCCAAAGGGTAAAAACGGGACCCTATTACTAAGACTCCACTGTCCGTCTGTCTGTCTGTCTTTCTGTCTGTCTGTCACCAGGCTGTATCTCATGAACCGTGATAGCTAAAATTTTAAATATTCACAGATGAAGTGTTTCTGTTGCCGCTATAACAACAATTAATAAAAACAAAATAAAATAAATATTTTAGAGGGGCTCCCATACAACAACCGTGATTTAATTGCCGTTTTTTGCGATAATGGTACGACACCCTTCGTGTGCAAGTCCGACTCGCACTTGGCCGGTTTTTTGTACTAGGTACTAATAGGGTTGTGTTTGACCACTGTTTTAACTGTTGTTAAGATTCTTCATTCTTTATGATTTTTTTGGCAAATCATCCTTATTATGATTTTTGGTTTCAAATAAAACCTTTTCTGTGACCGATATCTGTATATATTTCGTTATAATGGGGTAAGTAGGGCAACCAGTACCTACTATTCTCTTTTGATTGGTTACTTGTAGTTTTTGCGTTGTTAC
Source organism: Orthosia gothica (assembly GCA_949775005.1). Taxonomy (NCBI): domain Eukaryota; kingdom Metazoa; phylum Arthropoda; class Insecta; order Lepidoptera; family Noctuidae; genus Orthosia; species Orthosia gothica. The sequence continues at coordinate 28,289,010 of OX459036.1, forward strand.
GAATAATACAGACTTCCTTTGTTCGGGAGTGCATACGATCAGCCTTTCTTGTAAGTTTTGATTAATGATATTGCTGTTAATAAATCTGAGCTTTTAACTATTTTATTGTTACTGGTTTACAAAGGACAGCAATTTATTTGTGAACCATCTTCATGATTCAATCACAACTACCTATCTACTTTCTGCTTTCTGAGAAAGTTTTAATGATACAAGGTATTTTTGTTACGTTTTGGCATTACACTCACAAAACATTTGTCAATATAATTGTACGTACTTACGTTGGTACTTATGTAACTGCTGAATAAAACATGTACTAACTATTAGGCTATGCAAAGACCTGAATTCAGACTGTTTTAAGTTATACTTTCGTTTTATGTTAATAAAGAAGACGAACAAGATTTTCTTCACCTGAGACTTTTATAATGATATCAGAAGCATCACTACATTCAGCTGAAAAACGTAGTCGCCTCACCCAGGCGTTGCCATTTCCACCAGTTTTGCCGTTTTCGTTTCCAACAGATTCCGGCAGCCCTCACGAGGTCTCATATTGGGCGGCCTTCCAAAGCTGCGTATTCTGGTACACGGTCTCCACTTCAAAATCTTTCAGTCCTATTCGTCATCTGTTTTACGATACCTCTTGCGATCCCGCCAGCGATCTTCATCATAAGTAAGTTAATACAAAAAGAAATTGTTTTCAAGTGAAAATTTGAAATTCAAGTTAGTGTACTATACAACTCTGTCGATCTCTTCAGGGAATACAAGTGTATTGTTAAACATACCGAAAGTCGCCAACGTCGTTTTTCCCGTTGAAATAATAAATTTAGTACGAAATATTAATTGGCCTTTTGTGAGTTAGTATTTGTATGTTAATCAACTTATTGGTGTTTTTTAACAATCATACGATTCATTCAAAATGAACCAAATGATCCTCAAAATAAAATAGCCTGACAAAAAAGTTTGACCGTTTACCGCAAACATACAGAATGTGGAAAGAATGAGCTAATTTCGCAGGCTATTGCCAGAGGATTTCTCATTTCCAGAGGACTAATATTGCCCGCAATTAGCTAAGGTTATTTCAGGCTATTTTCTTCGACTAAGATCTGTAGATGTAAAGAAAATGTGGTCTTTAGTCTAGTTAGCCTTATTTTGTAAACCTTTGGGATAGTGTTTGCTGGGAACATACAAAGGATACTATCTCAGAATAGGTAGATAGGTACAAAAAGTCAGTTCCATACAACGGACGAAAACGCACACAAACATACACACGCTTCACGTAAAGCGAATGCAAGCGCACTAGCGCATGACCCGCATGCGGCAATTGTTTCAGATCGCCGTACGTGGCCGTACGTACACGTCTATGTGTGCATGCATAGTCTGGATTAGGGAACAAATGACCTAGTAGTTTACTTAAATACTAAGGCTAGGCAATATTATGTATTGTAAAAGGTTCTTGAGCATCTAATTAGGTCTTGCTTTCTGAGAAATTTTGACGCGTTTATTTGTGTTAGGTGGTCTGTAAGAGATTGCCTAGTGCGATAAGACCGCCCATTGTACACTTGTTTTTGTAAATGTTTGCCCTGTATGTTTTAGTGGTGTACAATAAAGTATATAATAAATAATAATAATATTCTATTTTGTTGTAAGTGAAGTTATGTTTTCTTTAAGTTAGATGTTTTCGTCACCGTTGATTAGGGTTTGCTTTTGCCGTCTTGCGATTTCAAAAATCAGGATAGCAGCATTCTTCTGCCTGCTTGTGAATAAAATTTGCATTCTAGCTACTCACTACTCACAAATATTTATTTTTGAGCGAATAACGTTTGAAGGTAAACAATTTTCGTCAACCCATCCACCAATGAAAACAATTGTTTTACTCATCAATGTGAGTTATAAAATGTTTTGATGAAGTTATAAGTAAACACTAAACACCTACCTACCTACTTTTTCATTTATAAAAGTCAGCTGAAATGAATAAGTCAAACTCACACAGCTCCAATACTAATATAATAATAGATACCAAGCTTTAATATTTCCACATAAGTTCCATTTAATTTCCGAGTGTGGAATTCGTCGTGTTACGCAAAATTAGAGACGTATATCCCAAAATTATATCGAATATTATACACCATGTCTTAATTCCACAGGGAGAATATATCAACTGTCATCTAAGCCCGGGTTTGCTTGCACAGTTTTAAATGTCTTGGTGTTTGTTTTATTTTAATTTTAAAATAAACTGTTTGTTTATGAAGCTTTTTGAGCTCCTATAGTGCAAAATATGTATTATTAATTGACTAAAATGAAGACACGATTAATTTTATGATAAAACCTAATGCAGGTACTAAAATTTTACCGTTGAAAACTGTTTTTTATAATAAAAGTTCATAATATTTCGTTGAAAAGGCACTTATTCCACACGTTTTATTCGAGAGGAAAAAGAAGTACCTACTTATTTAGTATTTTTTGAGAATTCTGAACGAGTGTATCTATATAATAATTAGTAAACCAAATTCTACAAAATAAATATAAATGCAAACGTAACGTTGAATGACTTACTAAAAATTTCAAAGTTAACAACTTTTGAAATTTTAGTATTACTTTAACTGTCCTACTTACTTTTTTGTTTTACACGAAAAACGAAAAGACTATTTGTCCGAAAAATTAGTCTCACCAATAAAAAAATCCCTAAAACCAAGTAAGGAGAACATACTGACAACACCTAAAGTCAAATTAGGCATCGTCGGCAAGACAAGGATTATTCGTTGTCCCACGTTATCCGGTCCAATTAGCTCAGCCGGGGGACGAACATAACATGACGTACCATAATTTCAACTTGTAATATTTACAAGAAATTTCGCTTGTGATTCTTTAAGGCTGAGAGATTTTGGAGATAAGAACGTGCTAGGTTTGCGTGACAATTTGCTCAGAAAAGGTCGCCACTGTAATAACGATGAATGAACTTTATACCGACTTAAGTACATTGTCTGTTGGGTTTGTTATTTGTCAACATTTAGGTACTTTGTATATTTTTCTGATCGTAAATTCATAATTGATCTGATTGCAAGCTTTCGCCTGATGGTAGTCAAATATTTGTCCAACTGGCTTTATTAGCGTTATTAGATAGGTAGATGAAATAGGTATTTTTAGGGTTCCGTAGCCAAATGGCAAAAAACGGAACCCTTATAGATTCGTCATGTCTGTCTGTCTGTCTGTCTGTCTGTCTGTCCGTCCGTATGTCACAGCCACTTTATTCCGAAACTATAAGAACTATGCTGTTGAAACTTGGTAAGTAGATGTATTCTGTGAACCGCATTAAGATTTTCACACAAAAATAAAAATAAAACAATAAATTTTGGGGGTTCCGATACTTGAAACTAAAACTAAAAATATTTTTTTTCATCGGACCCATACGTGTGGGGTATCTATGGATAGGTCTTCAAAAATGATATTGAGGTTTCTAATATCATTTTTTTCTAAACTGAATAGTTTGCGCGAGAGACTCTGCCAAAGTGGTAAAATGTGTGTCCCCCCCCCCTGTAACTTCTAAAATAAGAGAATGATAAAACTAAAAAAAATATATGATGTACATTACTATGTAAACTACCAGCGAAAATTGGTTTGAACGAGATCTAGTAAGTAGTTTTTTTTAAATACGTCATAAATCGTAAACCGCAATTTACCAAGTACGGAACCCTTCGTGCGCTAGTCCGACTCGCACTTGGCCGGTTTTTTTTATTTTACTCCATAATAATTACAATTATTAACTTTTTATTACGATGTGCGGTAACAGACAAGTTTAAAAAAACAATTTTCCAAAATAGAATTAAATACAATTTTTACCTAATCTGCAAGTCTATATAATAAGAAAAACGTATTATTTGGCTGATCTCGCCAAACAAGCATTCTTAGCATTTTCCCTCCAAATACTTTGAAGGATTTTCTCACAATCATTTTCCTTCACTTATCGAGAACATTGTCAAACTGTCATAGCTGTCATTTTATCACGTCAGACAACAGAGACTGTATTTTAAAACCGTTCGTTAAGCTTTAAATATGTCATAAATCTTATTCACAATCTAAAATTGTAATAAAAGCAATCTAAATTTAGCAAAACTCTACACAACTCTTTTGTAACTCTACAAAGTATCACTAATTTATCACCCAATCACAACCACTCACATTATACGCACTAACACTTTATGATAGGACTTTTTCGAACCTATTTATTTATTTATACTTTATTGTACACCAGAAAATACAGTAATAAAAGAAACTTAAAACTAAAAAATATACAATGGACGACCTTATCGCTTGCCACGATCTCTTCCAGGCAACCTGGAACCTATTCGAAACTATTTAGAGGTTCAAAGGAGAAATAATGTCCTTAATAAAGTTTTTTTATTTTTATTTAGATAAATAAAATAGGACCTTAATTATAATACGAGTAACGTCCCTTATTTGATAAGAATTCTAACGTGCACTTAAGATGTGGGGAAAATGGAAACAGAAGGTCGAACATAGACGCGTACTTAAGGTGATCTCAAAAAAAATCCGGTCGCGACTACGCTTGCACTCGCTGCACGTGAAGCGTTTCTGTGTGCCATTAATTATTCTGTGTCTATGTGTGCGTGCGTTTTCTCTCGTCGTATGGAACCGACCTTTTGTATTTTATTCATATTTTTGTGACATAGGGGTGAAATAAGGGATCAATATAGTTTATATTATATACCAAGTTATATCTAATATGTTATAAATGTAAGGAAGATTGAGTGTTCTATTTCAGATATGTTCTGCATATCAATGTATATCAATGATTAATTCTGTATATCAATGATTAATATAAAAAGGTTGAAGTAAATACTGCCTATAAATTATATTTTTAACCGACTTCAAAAAAACGAGGAGGTTCTCAATTCGTCGGCATCTTTTTTTATGTATGTTCCCCGATTACTCAAAGACACCTGAACCAATTTCAAAAATTCTTCTTTTGTTTGAAAGGGTATATACTTCCTAGTTGGTCCCATAGTCATCAGGACAGGATCTGATGATGGAATCCTAGAGTAATCGAGGGAACTCCTCAAATATTATAGGCAAACATATAGCGATTTTGGTAATTTGAGTGTTATTTTTTAGACTTTCATTCTTATTCTTACCTTGAAAGTTGTTGAAGGCAAGATAAGAGCTAGCCAAGATATTTCAAATCATAAGTTTTGGTTTTTAAGATAACATCTAAGTCGGTATAGTTTGCCCAATTTCATAAAACTTTTGAGTTTGAAGTTGTTTTAAGAATTTGGTGAAATTAATGTTTAGAAGTTTAGATTAACAAAGGATCTGGCTTAAATTGAGAATAGTCTTAAATCTTAGGTTATTGTTAAAGGAATGATTTATAATACTCTGGAGTAGTGACGATCAGGTTGATGGAGTAGAGCTTTTTGTGGAGCAATTCGTTTGGAGAAGTTCGCCCAACTTACATAATTTTGATGCCAAGTAGAGCTGTGTACCCGTGTGAAGGGATGGGTGCTGGTGTATAACATTAAATATTTCAGATTTGTTTCTCAAACGTTAAGGCACCTGAGATGTTCTAGTTTTGTAAATGTCCATTGTCCATTGATGTGCATTATTTGCCATATGATTGTAATCCTGCATGAGAAAAATTTAATATCAGCTAGAGACAACAGCTGCTCTGCGTTCTTACTTCAAGTCCTTCAGTCGTTGAAAACGTGCAATTCTGTCAGCGACAACGATTATCAAAAAGTTCAAAATACCAAGCGTTATCCACGTGTCAGGTTAGGTTTGGTTAGTTAATCCCAAGCATTTTGGGCTTTTTGCAATCATTATAGCTGATAGAATGTCACTTCTTCTAGAACACAGGACATCTTTAATGAGCACATGACGACAAGGACATCTAAATACTAAGCCTTGAATCAGAAAACTGTTTTTGATTAAAAGTGTGGTTGAACGTATATCCTTAATTTAAAGATCAAAAGGCAGGAGTTTCTCGAATGTTCTCGCAGCCTGCAAATAAGATTAGTTTCAGGTTCCTGGCCGTTAGCTAAAGATAGGCAGAAGTTTCTATTAGCGTTTTTAAAAATGTAAATCATTGCGAATTCACAGCGAAACACCGTTCGAATTTCAAAACGTAGAAGACAGTGTAGGTACTTTTAAAAACAATGAGTTCGCTTTATTGATTCGCGAATTGTGTGCGTTGAATGAAGTTCGATGGCACTACTGGTACTTTTGATTATCCTTTTTTTTTCCGACAACAGCATTTGCCGGGCTACATCAAAAGATCTCTTGTGCCCAAAATAAAATTTATTTTGGGCAAAACATCTCTGACATGTCAAATATTTAAACTTATATGCGGTTTGGGATTATATTAATGCTTTTGGAATTTGGTATGTGGTTTCCGTGATAGATAAGGCTCGGGTCATTTCTCCAGGGTGTCGTATACAAAGTCTGCATTATGGTCAAGTGAGATAAGTGAAAGCGAAACCGTTTAATTTTGAATCCTGAGTTCGATAATTGGTTCGGAAAAACTGTTACTAATGTTTCCTTCAGGAAATACAATCGTTCAAAAGCAGCCTGGTTACCTGTAGTAAACATATTAAAAACTAGCGGACGCCTCGCAGTTTCATCCGCTTTTTTACCCTTCCTGTAGGAATACAGGGATAAAAGTAGCCTATGTCACCCGGGGATAGTGTAGCTTCTAAACGAAAAAAGAATTTATGAAATCGGTCCAGTAGTTTTTAAGTTCATTCGTTACAAACAAAAATAAAAACATACAAAAATACAAATCTTTCCTCTTTATAATAATATAAGTATAGTTATAAGTTTAAGTAAGTATAAGTATAACATACAAAAATACAAATATTTCCTTTTTATAATATTAAGTATAGAAGAGGCATAAAGTTGTCCCGTGCTAGACACGTAAGACTTAATCGTCACTGGTTAAATGTCTGCCTGTCTCTCAGTACCATAGAATAAATAGTCGTCTTTTTAGACCCCATCGGCTACGAGGTTGCTATCCAGGATCCATCAATTCACTCATTTACAAGCTACAAGCTAACAATATTTGAATGTATTTTTATCCATAAAACCAAGCTGTTTACTCGGATCTCTTCATGAAAACATGCTAAATGTTCCAGCTAAGAACTTTTACAAAAATCCTTACCCTAAATAATTTTTTTGGCACTCAACAAACCCAAATTTGAAAGAGTTTTGAGAAATAACTTGCCTTGGAATCTTGTAAACGAAGCCACGGTATCGGGGTGGATATAAATGTAGTCTAGTTCGTAGGATTTCTTCGGAAATGTAGGTAAGCTTTTAGGAAAGTCCTCCGTGGATTCTACGAAGAAACTTACCGGGTATCGGGTGACCAGGCATGAAGGATAGGAGATGGATAAAATTGGTTCACGTCTTCACGTTTCTTTCTAGCAAAGGTTTCTTTCGAAACCATCGAATGGTTGTACCGTGTAACATACTGAAAAATATTTTGACAATGGTAAAATTTTCGGCATTAGAATCTATTGCAATAGAGCGATTAAAGATAATAGAATAATCGCCAGGTTTATTTACACTTATTCATTTACAGTATTTCATAACATAACTTACATAATATTTTTCTTTTGACAGCCGACCATAGATTTCAATTTTCTTCCGTATTTTTAATAAACCACTCTTTGGTCCGCGCGCTCTGTCGTTTGTCTACGGTTTCGACAAATGATCTTTGAGCTTCGCGTTTATATATATGTATTATACTTACACATACATTGACCCACATTCAGTGTTTCATTCTATTTTGTTTGTTATTTATATATTCTTCTATTTTATTTTATTATATAAGTCCTGTTTCTGTTAGTGTGTCCGTGGCATCAACAGTAGGCCCTATCAGAATATCAGCGCAGCGTTATTACCTTTTTGGATATCGCTGCACATGCTGAGATAGGAGCCTTTTAGTTCTCGCACAGGGTTATTATTTTATTATTGTTTAGTGTATGCTTATTTTCTCGTGTCTCCTGAGCGGGTCACAAATTAATATTTTTCTTTCTTTTCTTTCTTTCTTTAATATTGTAATAAAGCAAAATTTATTTTTTAACGAAAATTATTTCCTAGATTTCTATCTAGGCAAGAATAGAAGGTACATTTTCGCTGACTGCCATAGCTTTTTATGCCGGAAATTACACCGTTCCTTTGGCATAGGTCACGGTATTGATACCACAGAAATAACCTAGTGCTACATAGAATTTCACACGTACAACCCTGGGTGGCTTGTTAGTCTACTTAAAACAAGGAAGAAAAAATCCATAAATTCCTGAATGCATGTTCGCACTAGTTTCTCGTAAGTGGCCGACATGCAGTTTCATTTATTTGTTGTCGGTAGTTGAGACTCGTGAGCATTCTCAATGTAAATAACATTCTTTAGATTTATTCGCGTCAACACTTTTCTAAGGAAAAAGGAAGTTTTATTTTATCACTAGCTGTGCCAGATTTTACAATTTACGGATCTTGTGAATACGTTCCCGTGGGAAAATTATATCTTGGATGAAAGTATGAAATATCTTCAGTCCTAGGGCTGTCCTATTGTTATCTTGTGGTATAATTGTTCGTGTCCCAAATAACTTTTCTATTTTCTAATCCAGGCTATGGTCTATCTGTGATTGTAACACAATTAAGTATATAAAATAAATCTTTTTATTTGTAAAACGTTGTGTAACGAATTTGACGTAACATAAAGTCTATTTAATCCTATTTTATTCTAAATACCGTACCATTGAGATATCGCTTACGACCACTAGACTTAGACGTCGGGTTCAAGAATCCAAAATGTTATGTGGATATATCCGTAAACACATCCAAAATCTACTGCCAACTAATGTTACCTACAATAAACGTCTAAAATTCGCTTGTTGCCCGTTACAACTCGCTGCAACTATTTAACAGTAGGTAGAAAACACTTGGAAATTTCAATGTTAGTCGCATTCTTTAGTTACATGGTTGTTATTGCATTCGTTGACAGTTGAAAGGACTGTTTTTAGTTATAAATCTGTGTTAATAGTATAATAATCTTGTTACAACAATATTTTAACAGTGTTTTAACATTAAATAAGCTTGGTTAGATAGTTTGTGGTAGTTTTGAGTTAATGGAACCGCTTCCTTTTCTTTAGTTAAAGTTTTACTTAATACAACAGTTTCATTTTAAGTTAAGCCACCACTGCAATGCAATAATTAAAACAAGCTGATTTAATATAGTGAACATTTTTATTGCACCTCAGTTACACTTTAAACACTGAGAAAACATCTTAACTATAATTAAAAGTTAAAATGTTTCGTTCGGTTATAGGAAGTAATCTCTGGAAGTAATTTTCTGATTACAAACATTCTGATAGACAGATACAGTATCTGTGAGTGCCATAGGATGCTTTTTAACTCGGAAAAAAAAGGTTTCAATGGGATAAATAACGAGATCGACGACGCAGGAAAAAGCTACTATGAAGTCGTCATAGTCGTCGAACAAAGACGGTTCTGCAAATCAGTAACTTTACAGTACGCCACACCAAAGTTTTTTAATGGAGTTTAAGGTCATATTTTCGAAATCGCTGATCCGATTAGCTTTAAATTTGGAAATGTTGTTATGTTTTTGAACTTTTATAATGTGACCTACAAGATAAATTCCTAAAATAGCTAGATTTCATAAAATGTCAAATACGTCATTGTTCTATGAAAAAGTATCATGTGTCGTATGTTATCTTACGTCGTTTTTGTGTGGCTTTTTCTCTTACTTTACATGACGCAAAGTAATTTCCGTCGATGTTTTATGAAATCTTCACAAAAAAATAGTGAAGGATTTTAAATTACTAGGTTTGAAATGAAAATCATAAATTATTTATCATGAATTTATTTTAATAGATTGTTTTATTGGCTTAAAAAAGTTAAGTAAGTACAATTATTATAACCAGTATAAGGGCGGTTACGCACTACATCCGATCCGTGTCCGTGAAATTTCGGTTCCGAAGTAGGTTTCGAACACGAAGGAAGGAAAATCGATCGTCGCACATAATTATCGCTCCGACTGAACAGCTACTGTCTTATACGGTTTGTGTCAACCGTTTACTGATGCATATGGTGCTTACAAAATAAAAACATAATTTTGGAAACATTGATTTAATTTTAGCGGACATAGTCCTACCCCTCAAGTTAAAGGGGAAAATCTACAAGTCCGTGATTAGACCTGTCATAACGTATGGATCTGAATGTTAAGCTACGAAAAAGATGGATGAAAAGAGTTTGCATGTAGCAGGAATGAGAATGTTGAGATGGACGTGCGGCGTGCAAGAATAGATAAAGTGAGAAATGAGTATATTAAAGATAGTTCGAAAGTGGCGCCAGTGACAGAAAACTTGAAAAGAAACCTGGTCCTAGTCCATACCAGGACAGACGGTTCCATTCATGTGATGCGGAGGGATGAAACGCATGTTACTAAAAGAGTTATGAATGTGGATGGCTAGGGAGAGGAAGGCTAAAAAAAAGATGCATGGCCTTTGTGAGGATTGATATGAAAGAAAAAAGAGTAAGTGATAGCGTGGCGGGGGACATGATGGTATGGAAGAAAAAAACGTGTTGCGTCGACCCCAAGTAACATGAGATATGGGCAGGAAGATGATGATTGTCAGAGCTTTATTTGTAAAAAAAAAATATAGTATTTTCTTATTGGTGTTTTAATTACCGCCGGAATATCCTAGTTGTGTGTTTTTTTTGTTGTGTTATTAGCAACATACAGCCTTTGCTGTTCTTTTACAAATAATTCTAAAAAAAGAATGCATTTTTGGCACATTTAAATCTACATGGACATGGCGCGTCCATTGTTTTTGCATCAATAGTACCCTCTCTTTGAACAATAAGTTTTGCCTTGATTTTTCAGTATTTTTGCTCAAGTGTCGTGGTTTCGAAGTGGTTTTTCCACCTATTTTTCAGCAAGGTAGCGGGTTCTGGAGACAGGTAATAATTATTATTAAATTACCCGTCTTACTATATAATTATGTACTGATGGACAGGTATACTCATCAGGGTCATGGTGGCAGCAAAACGGATCATTACATTTTGCATGTCTATTAACTGGGGATGCGATTGGTGTGTCGGCTTTCTGCTCAGGCTCTTTAATATTATTCTGAGAGACTGGAGGGTGTAGGTTGATTTTGCAAATTACTGAAAGTAATATATGAATAAATGGCATCGGAGAGTCTTGATTATGTTGATATTGTAATGATTGTAGGCAATCACTAATATTTACGGGTTCCATTGGGTCTTTAGGCTTACAAACATCTTCGGTAATAATGTCGTGTACCGTGTATTGCGTTTGACAGTTGCTGCAGGTGATTTATTTTCGAGATCTGTAACTGTGACCTTCGTATTTACCTTCAATCCCTCATTGTATTTACATTCATCTTGGTTGACTGGTAGAGAATGCCTAAGGCATTAAGTCCGCCATTGTACCTTTGTGCATGAAGTTTAAATAAATAACTAAATCCCTTCCTGTTAATCATTGTATGAAAATACATCACCCCACACGCCTTGCATTTCTTCAGACGATAGTATTGCACTCGCTTCTGGTGATACTGGCGAAAAACGCTGATTTTCAACCGTAAAATAAAATTTCAAAGCATGCAATAATTATGTTTCAAAAGTATAAACAACATACATAAAATTGAATAGTAAAAAAGGTGATTTTAATTGTAAAATATAACAAAACAACGACGTATTTGAAAATCTGTCCAAAGATTAACGTCGGTTATGCACATCCGACGGCTACTTATCCGTAAAAAAATTACGGTTTGTATTTGTATACCATACGTACATCATAAGTACGTAGAACATAGTAGGATTTTAATATTCGTCACGGAAAAATAAATTGACTTTGGTTGTAATTAAAAATGTAGTAATAAACTAATAGTAGTTCAAAATTTGTATTAGCGTAATAACTAAGAGACAAATACTAACTGCTTCAGATTTCTACGAAAAACGACGGATTTGACTAACCGTTGCTGTACGGAGAAAATATAATTAAAAATGAAAAACAACAATGAAATTCGAAATAAAATATTAAAATAGGCAATGATATCTTACCTGCCGTATGGAAAAACTGATACCCGGTGCATTTTTTTGAAAAATCCTAAATTTTAATCATTTTAATTTTTATTCGCTGTATATAATAAGGCTAATATCCGCAGGGACCTTTTCGACGACATAATTAATTTTAGTTTCACATCACATCACATCATCAGCCTATTAAACCTTCAACTGTCCATTTCCAGACACAATAGAAATTACCATTGTTCTAATCCGATTCGGTCTGGTGGACAGATGACCGGTTGTTCCCACTGCTGGGACACAGGCCTCCTCTTTTGTGAGAGGGAATGGGCCGTAATCCACCACGCGGGCCCAGTGCGGGTTGGTAATTTTAGTTTAATGAATAATAACTATTCTGAAAATTTTATATAGCATATTAGTTAATACTCGTATAAAATAAGCTAGCGTTATAATTAGTGCCACGCACGACCTCACATAGAACATGGGCGGTACTAAACATACGCCGTGCGTAAGCGGGGCGCGGGGGGCAAGAGCCAGCGCAGTACAACGGCCAAATTATTGTTACGTCATTTAACTTTGTTCAGAACTCAAATCCGTCAGTATTCCCATTCAGTATCTCGGTTGTTTTAAATAATTCTTAAAAAGAAAAGAGATTGGCTTATAAAGCACGACTTATAAATTAAATTCAAGCAAAAAAAAAGAAATTGTAAAAAATCAAAACCGTCGTTGTTCTATGACTATGACGAAGTACAGAAGTCCTTAACATCACACTGTTTACATTAATATGCGATTGAACACATACACATAAACTCACGCCTCATTGCGTGCATTGACAGAAAAAAACCTCGTTGAAAACCTCTTCCAACATTTCCTGTTGAACATGAATCTCACAACACAAACCCATGGGAGAACATAGTCATAACCAATAATCTTGGCAGTCTCACCCCATAAAGGAATCTGGAGCATCCTCCTAAAACTTCTGAAACCACGTTGACATAGTTACAAGGCAATTACACCACGCAAACTCGTACATTTGTACTTACGTAACTGTTAGCACCAAAACGTATCGTTATTCATAAGGACTTACGTATTGTAAGAAGTAAGAACACAGTACCTCTCGTGATTCGTAAGTGCGTATCGTATGGGAACAGGGCCGTATAGTTGTATGGGCTGCCGTGCTTATTGTCTAAGCGCTTGGTTTTGAGGGGGACAGATAAAAACAGGTCACCGCTGTTTAAATAACAAAATCAAAAATCGTTTAGAAATATGGAAGAGTTGTGAACATAGTGTAAGGCGATAGATGGCGCTCAAGAGCCGTAAAGGCTAAAATAACAGCCGTAAAGGTCGGCCTTCAAAGTTAACGCTTGCCGAGGTGGGCCCATGAATGAGTTTCCATCCAATACATACCGGTACTCCTCTTTGTTTAATCGAAATAAATGCTTATAGTTTGAGCCTGGACAAGTGGCTATCTCGTCTATCAGATCATTCAATTCAAATTCTGTTCTGTATGTTTTTTTTTTTTTTTTTTTTTTTTATATATTCTACCGCGGACATGTGTGGTCCGCGCTCTTTTTTACCTTGTTATATTTAGTTAGTTTTTTTTTTTTTTCATAAAAAATTGCAATTGTTTGACTCCTACGTCGAACATTATTTTAGGCTACTTAACTAACTTAAGACTACGTGAGTTCATCCCTCACTAAATACTATATCTATTACACACTGGCATTACAATTTTATGTTTATATTTGCTACTTATCTTTATGTTATTAAATATTGTTTACTTATTTCTATTGATACACTGCTTATGTTATTTGCTATTTTGTTTATTTATATGTATTGGTACACTTTCGGGGGAAGATGCATGGTAGTGCGAACAAACCAGTCCCGGCCGACGGTTCCGGTTAAAGAAACCCCGTCGTTAGGACGTTAAGGTGAGTATGATTTACTCGCTCCACCATGCAGCTTTACAATATATAGACAGGGTGATGGTTTGGGTATGTGTTTAGCGTGGAGTTTTTGGATGGGACTTGTTAGGTGGTGTTTTGGTGATGTCTGCTGACCAGGGACTTCGCTAGCGTGAGCAAGGCCTCTATGAAGACTACGTCTCGATGCTGCATGGCCGTCTGAAGATTGTAGTTGACGACCGTTTTAGTCGGCGCATCCATCGCCCTCTTAGCAAGGCGGCCTGCGGCGTCATCGGCGTCGTCGGTGTAATAGACGCAACTGACTGTATGTCTGGACACCGCCACTACCGCGTGGGATATGCTGTCGTGGACCTGAAGCCTCCTGGACTTGGTGTTGATGATGATGACGCTGTCGTAGGTCGACCCCTGAGCCTCGTGTATGGTTAGCAGGCGTGACCCTTCGCCGGACCCAAATCCCTGGCTCGCAAGAGAAGCTTTCTCCCCCTGCGTATGAACCAGGAACAGGGTGTTTTGGGCAGTGCTCGGTATTTGCGCCCCTGTGTAACCTTTCACCTTCAGGGAGTGGACCCGCGACAGAGACGACTTGGAGGAGTATATACCGGGGTATATCTCACTCAGTGCAAACGCCACGTCCATTGGATTGCGGTGTGTGCAGAGAAACTCCTGGCTGATGCCAGCAACCAGGTCTGGACGGGTATACCTAAGCTCGAAAAGGTTCTCTCTGTCCAAAAATGGAAGCTGGTTAACGTCTCCGACGAGGACAAGCTCGCTTGCTCCAGACAACTTTACTGCCATGACTATGGCTCCAAAGTGGTTCATAAGAGCCTCGTCTACCGTAAGACGGTAGCATTTGTCTTGGCTCTTGAAACCGTTTGCTAGGATTGAAGCCATAGTACGCACCTTGGCCTTTGCTCGGTCTCCTAAGCGGCGCGCAAGCTTTTCCCTAAGATCTTTGGCAGCTTCTGTTGTCGTGGTGGCTATCACGTCCCTGTCCTCGTCGAAGTGCTTTACCAGCCAGGTTGTCTTACCGCAACCCGGAACTCCGTTAATCCACCTGATATTGGGTACCGCCCAACTTGCCTGCGATGCCGGGATATCTGAGGTCTCTGAAATGGACTGTGCCATTTCCAGGATCTTATCATCCGGCATGATTTTGGTACATTTGGCGGTAACCACTATCGGGTCGTCATTTGGCACACTGAACTTGAGTTTGCCCGAGCGCTCCGTCTCCTCCTTGTCCAGGGCCACAAAACCACTCCTCGCGCTGTAGGCTGCCATATACGATCCCGTCATTTCCCCTTTGATGACTTGGGATGTGACGTTGTCGTACACCGCTGCCCCAGCCTCCTCGAGCAGTACTCTTAACAGACCCTCTGTGTCTCTCTGGAAGGTCTGCAGGATCTTCCTGCATGTCATAAGATTGACCTCTCTGGTCGCTCTTACGATTGCTACGTACTCGAGGAACGCGCTTTTTACGTGGTCCGTGGTACCCGACTTTACTGCGAGGGTCGGCGGGATGACTTGCCCTTTGTCGGCTCGTATTAGCTCAGGCTTTTGCTGGGTTGGTTTCTTTGGTGTTTTTCTGAAAAACCTCTCCAGTGCTGTCTCCTGCTTATGAGATGGTGATGCGTGGCTGGTGCTTGAGAGCAGTGCACTGAGGAAAGTGCCAAACGCTTTCAGGCGACTCCTCGACCGGGCCCGGTTCTCTGGGTTTATGGTGTTGCACTGCTCCTTAGCGGCTTTTTCGGCTGCTGCCTTCTGCTGGGCCCTTTCCGATCCGCTTTGAGTGGTGGGGCTTGTTGTGGGGCTCATCGCGCTGGCTGTTGGTTGTCTGGGGGCTTTGAGGAAACTCAGGGTTTCACCTCTGTCCTCGTAGACAACAACCTCATGATGTTCTGAGGCTTTTAGACAGCCAAAGCGGTCTGCGACGTCTCCTCTCTCCCCTCCCACCACCATTGCGTCCACACTTATGGTTCGGGCTGCGGCTGACGTGTAGTCTCCTGCCTCCCCGATCCTCTGAAGCAATGAGCTTGCTTGAGCAAATGGAGTAGCCTCTCCCCACTCGATTAATGCGATTGTTTTCCCTTTAAACCGCATTAGACGGCATCGGTGAGTGGCCTCCACTTGAGGTAGTGCAGCATACTTGCTGCCTTTTATGCTTGTTTTGGTAGTGCTTCCGTTAATCAGGGCGGCAAGGCCCGGCGAAAGGTTTATTCGGGCTGCAGCTCGACTTGAGCCTATGCAGAAGCCTATGCCTAACTTCTCCTGTTCTCTGTTCATGAACAGAGCGACGCCTCGCAGTCTGATGCCAGGGACTCCGTCCTCTCCGCAAGCCAGAAATTGTGTGGTAGTCATGCTAGGGGCTGGTTGTAGGCTGGCTGTTGCTGCTACCGCTGCTGCTACCGTTGGTAATGGTCGTTGGTTAGAGAGTGTGTGTGTAATTTGTGTATCAGTCAATGGTGTGCTTATTGTTGTTTGTGTAGTTGTGGTTGATGTTTGTGTGGTTGTGGTTGTTGTTGTGGTTGTTTGAGTTCGAATGTGTGGTTGACTTCGCAAGGTTACGTCTGTTCTGTTAGCCTTTGCTGCGATTGTGGCAACTTTGCTCGCGAATGCCAAGAATGGAATCCTAGTAGCCGGTCTCCCCATGATGGCGTGGAGTGTGGACTGGCTAAGCTGGGTTTCAAATTTTACTTCGAGCTCCATTCTGTGTTGGCTGAACCTTGGGCATTCGAAGAGCAGGTGCCAGACTGTCTCTTCGCAACTCGGGTCACAGACGCACGAGGGACTATCTTTGAGATGGAAGCGGTGGAGATACGCTGAGAATCCGCCATGTCCTGTAAGGACTTGTACGTGGACCGGTGTGAGCACTGCTTCTCTAAGTGTTCTTTTCGCCGCTAGGACGTCTGGAAAGAACACTTTCGTGACTGATCCTGTACTCGAGGACTCGTACCGCGCTTGCCACTTCCTTACAGTCCCTTCCCGTATCTTCTTCCTCACGAACGAAACGGGGACCTTGCTGTAGTCTGATGTGCATTTTGTTAGAGCTGCCTCCTTGGCCAGCTCATCCGCTCTCTCATTCCCGGCAGTTCCCACATGGGCTTTGAGCCAAAAGAGCCTCACTTCTCTGCCCTCCTCTCTGATTTCACGGACGCTTCTCTTGATTTGGACTGCCAGGTGGTGAGTGACAGACGGTCTCCTCAGCAGGTCAAGTGACGATCTCGAGTCACTTAAGATGTTTACGGAGGCCGCCTTGGATTCTCTTGCCATCCTGACAGCTCTGAAGAGAGCGTACATTTCCGATTGGAAGACTGTGTTGTGAGGCTCCAAGCCGAAGGTGCTGAACCTTGACTCCGTCCCGTTTTCCCACCAAGTTAGGGCAGCTCCAACTTTCCCCTCTATCTTGCTGCCATCGGTGTATATTTGGGGGCCGATTACTTGGTGGGTTGCCAGGGTTTCTGGAGTCAAATTCTCTAGGCATTCATACTCGGTTGTTGTGAGTTGCGCTGGGTGGGGATTTTTGGAGTGGTGCACGTTGCACTCCAGCACGCGGCCCAGCGGTATGAACTCTTGGGAATGTCCCTTTTTGATCTTGAAAAGGGTTGCCGCCTCGATTACCCGGAGGTCTAGGGGGAGTTGGCCTGACAGAATAAGTGCCGATGTCAGAGACACCGTGCGGTATGCTTTGCAGATCTTCTGCGCGAAGCCTCTCTGCAGTGAGTCAAACTTTTTCCTTGTCATCAGTTTCTCAGCTGCGGGTGCCCACGCACTCGCTGCATACATCACGATGGGCTCTATCACCGAGACATATATCGTCCTGATTATCTCTCTGTTCAGACCCCAAGTCACCCTCGCCGCACATGCCAACTGCTTATAGATGTCTGCGGCCTTTCTACAGGTCGCAGACACGTGCACATTGAAGGTGAGTTTGGAGTCTATCGTGAGACCTAACAGCTTCACTTCCTCAACCAGGTTTAGCCGCGTGCCCGACATATGAAGTACCGGAACGTCGTACTTTCGCTTCCTCGTTAACACCATTGCATTGGTCTTGTGCGCGGCGAAACGTAGCTTATTTTGGACGCCCCATTCCGATACTTTGGCTAGCGTGCTGTTGGCTGTTTGTTGCAGGGGACCGGCTGTGAAGTCTGAGAAAACCAGGACAACGTCGTCCGCGAAGGCTTGGCAGTATACCCCCATACTAGCCATTTTGTGTAAGAGTGAATCTAGGATAAGGTTCCAAAACGTCGGTCCGGCAATTGAGCCCTGGACGCATCCTTTCGTGGTTCCCTTTTCGCTAGTCGCTCTGGCATAGTTGACCCTGATGTGCCGGTTTTCCAGGTATGAGGCGACAAGAGCGAAGATATTTGCTGGACAATTCTTGGCTACCATCTGCTTCTTGAGTGCGGGCCACCAGGCGTTGTCAAAGGCTCCCTCTATGTCCAGTGATATCAAAAGCACGATCTTTTTGGCTTTGATTTCGGCTCGTAAGTGGCCCACTAGAGCATAGAGGGCGTCCTCCGTCCCGCGCTGTGGCATGAAGCCGTATTGGTTTGTGTGTAGTGTTGGGAGGAAGTGCCACTGTAGTCGGCCTACTAGAAGTTTCTCGACGATTTTTCCTAGGACCGAGAGCAGACCTATAGGCCTGTATGACTTAGGGCTGGTGTAGTCGTCCTTTCCTGGTTTGCGGAGAATGCACACGTGGGCGACCTTCCACTGCTTCGGGAAGTGTGACAGCGACAGACACTTGTTTGCTATCGCTAAGAACACCTCTCTATCGCAGTTTATTGCCGCTGTGCAGATGTCTGCTGTTAATCCGTCGGGACTGGGGGCTTTTTTCGGATTTTGGTTCTGGAGAACCATTTCCAGCTCCGCGGTCGTGAAGGGCGGATCGTCTGCAGACAGACCTTGGGGGTTTTTCTCCTCCGCTAGCCTCCTTAGCGCAGTGTGGTAGGGCTGTTCAGCATCCGTTGAGTCGTCGGGGTAGAAGGTTTTTGCCAGAAGATCCGCAGATTGCTTTGGACTTAGCGTCTCGCCTGCGGTATTTCTCAGGAGCGCGTCGTCCTTTCTTCTGGCTGTCTTCCTTATTACCCTGTAGATGCCGTCCCACATGCTCTCTCGGTCCTGCTTCGTGCAGAACTCCTTCCAGCTAGCTTTGGCTGCTTCCGTTGCTGCTGTCGTGTAAGTTTTTTTGGCCAGCACGTACTCTTGAATGGTGAAGTGTCTCCGGCTTGCGGCTGCGTTCCGGATCCTTCTCTTCTTCGTCATGGCGTCTTTTTTGAGACGATCTAGAGAAGGGGTCCACCATGGGGGCTTGGCGTTGTGTTTCGGCGACCCCAGTTTTGGAATCGCTTCCTCGCATGAGCGGTGGATGTTCTGAATATAGTTAGAAATGATTGTCTCCAGATCCTCTGGGTTCGATGCGTTCAAGACTCTGACTTGAGTGATGTCACTGTCTGCTAGGCTGGTCTTGAAGTGGGTGCTGAAGTCGGACCACTTGGCCTTCTTGGTGTTGTAGATGCGCGTCGAAATTGGCCTTAAGGGTTCCAGGGCCTTTTCTAGACGCATCGAGAAGGTTATAGCGTTGTGGTCTGAAGTTGTTAGACTTCTTTCTACCCGCCACTCTTCGACCTTGCCCAGGAGCGAGGAACTGCAAGCTGTCACGTCGACGATGCTTGTGCACCACCTGTCATTTCTGTATGTCTCGAACGTTGGTGTTTGGCCCGTATTTAGGATGTGTAGATCCCGCTCATTGAGGAAAGAACTGTACGCCGCCCCGCGATGGTTTTCGGAAACACTTCCCCACCAATGGCTCCAGGCGTTCACGTCTCCTCCCACCAAGATGTTGTTTGTGTTCAATTTGTGTGTCTTGTATTGTGTTTCGGATAGGTAGGGTTCGATGTCCTGGTCACCCTCAAAATAGACCGATAGTACTCCAAAGCTGAGCTGACCCACCTTTAGCAAGACAGCAGCAACGTTCTCGGTCACAAGCTGGGGGTCGTGGATGACCTCCAGGTTGTTACCGAAAACAACAATCGCTGCCTTAACTGGCTTTTGGCGGTTGAGGCTGCACTGGATGACTTGTATGGCGGGGTTTTGTTTCATCACACCTGTTCTTCCTACGTAGGGCTCTTGAACAAGTGCTACTGAAATTCCCCTTGCCTGGGCCGCCAAGTGGAGTTCTTCTGTGGCCAGCTTAGAGTGGTGAAGATTTGCTTGGATGAACCGCAATCTTGCTGTCGATCTTGAGGAGATTTCGGGGGTGACTGGTTGGTTTGTTGGTGTGTTTTCGTTGCCCTTAGCAATAGGATACGCGCGATCTGGCTATGCCGTCCCACTTTTGGCGTTCCTGGCAGTCTTCGCTGAACGCTGTGTGTGCCAGGTCGTTGCTCGTCCCGTGTGCTACCTTGCAGTTTGCGCATGTGGGCTGTTTGCCGTCCGCTCGAGTGAGGCAGTCCCTGATATTGTGAGGCCCACTGCAGTAGCCGCAGACTTATTTTGCAGCCCTGCATATGGACTTATTGTGTCCATATGCAAGGCACTTTGTGCACTGAACTAGTGGGGACTGGTCCTCAATCGAGCATCGCTTGATGCCCACATGTACTTTCTGAACAGAGGTGTAGGATTTCCAGAGCTCCGGGGAGAGCTCCAGAACGGGGTGGCACTCATGGGGGTTTCTCGCGCGCTTCCTGTAGCGCATCTTAATGGTCCGTCCCTCCACAGCGACGTTTTGCAGAAGGTGCTGATTCTGCGCTTTAAGGAGATCGACGATCTCCCCGTCGCTGTAGCTGGACAACACACCCTTGATGCAGACTAAGGGGTTTTGCGGTTTCGGCTCCTGGACCTTGAGCCCTGAGTTCGACTGGACTTGATCTTTAATTTTCTTTAAGTCCATCTTACTGGCGCACCTTAGGACCACTTTCTGGTTGCGTGCTTTCCGTACAGTGTCGACCCGGGCTCCGGTTGACTTGAGGTCCAGAGCAGTCCTGATCCTCTCGATCACGTTGTCCCCAGTGTGTTTGGGATTCGTCGACGAGACGATCAGGGTGTGGTTGGGTTGTGTGGGTGGTTTGGTGGGCTTTGGTGTACTGGCGACCTGAGCAAAGGTTTTGGGGCCCTGTTGTTGTGTTTGAGGTTTGCCCGCTTTGCCCAGGTCCGCCACCCCTTTTTGTATAGTTTGGAGCGTCTTCTTTACCTCCCCGACTGCGAGCTCCGTTTCCAGATTCAGCGCAATGTAGATAGTTTATCCTATCCTATCTGTAACCTGAGATAAAAAGCCTTTAATTTCTTGAGTCTCCTTGAATTACTAAAATGTCGAGAGTTGTCAATTACAAAAGACACTTTACTGAGGAAATCGCTACTCATTTATTTACATTTAAACAATTCGCTGAATCAGTGACGATAGTTAATTACATTCTGAATTGGATTGAGAATGGCTTTAATAAGATTAAAACTAAGAGCATACAAATTGACATTCTAACAGCAATAACAATGGTCTGTCTTTCGAAAAACCACGTGTTTTTTTCAGTATTAGCGTAAGTAAATGCAAAAGCTGATAGAATGTTACCTGTCTTTATAAAACTCAAAGCTGTGAGGTTCATTCAGTATCAATTTGTTTTGTGATATACGAAAATGATGATGAGGCGCCAACTTTAGTTTTAAACAGATAGTAGGTCATACCAAAACCATAAAATTCGAACAATATTCGAATACACACAAGTCCAAAGTGTCTTAACCATCAAATATCTCACACACTTAGTAACATTTAATTTAAATCACCTTTTTTATAAATAATTACATTTATTTTCTTAATTGCCAATTACATTGCACAAGGCGTCTTATAAGGACAATAATTAACAACACGTAATTAATTAAAATCTGTGACTTATTATCCTGTTTTCTTAGTTAATGTAAGTAATTAGTGATTGAGTATTAATAGTTGTTGTGTTAAATACTACCTGCACCCGGTGTTCATCAATGTCTGTAAGTGATAATTATGGCTATTTGTTAAGTATTTTTTTTAATAATTCTCTATATTGCAAACATACTTTTCTCATTTTTTTTATGACATTTTCCTTTTAAGACGCCGCTGGGTATTACTAGCAAGAGAAACACTGTTTTATTTTACTTCACAAATTGAAAAATAAATAAAACAGATCGATGAATTTACTTAAACTAGCAACAACATCAGTAAGGATCCTCTTAAATTCAAAATTATGTAACTTAAAGTAAATATGCCTATATTTACTTTAAGTTACATAATTAAGAGTAAAAGCTGGTTAACTTATAAACAGTGCATACAGTTTATAACTAAGATCACCAGCTTTTGCCAATATTAACTCACGTGAACGTACCGTGATAAATACGTAGCATCTTTTGTTTTAATCTAGACCATGATCAACATCTATTTCTAATCTAGTTCACAAACATTTGTATAGGTGTGCACCTATACCTACAAATGTTTGTAAACACGTCGGAAAATACAGGCGTGATGTTATGTTATGTGCGTGTAAACATCACTACACAGTATTACACTAACAGAAAATACACTCTGCCTAACACGTCAGATAATACAGGCGTGATATAATATTATAACTCCATACTATGCTAGGCCAGCTCAAGGTCACCTTGTGGCTCAAGGTTCCTCTGTTAGATGATATCCATAGATTCATAGCGATGGAAGAATTCAAGAAGACATTAGCACACACTTTTTGAAGGTCTTCTTTCGTCTTAAAAGCAGATGTTCTGCTGCTGTAACTTTCATTCAACCCAACATGAATCACTAAACCAACATTCCTTTTATTAAAAGCTTACACTTGGAAACGGTTCACAAACTAACACGACGAGATTTTATTCGGCTTCCTACATTACTTATACACAACTTCAAACAAAAATAAGAAAAGAGTTTGTTCACTTAATAAAAACACCCTAGGAAATTTAATTTTATTGTTTCTCAGTACTTCAAACAATAAGTTCAAAATTTCCCACTCACTTGAAAATATTCTCACACTTGATTATTTGCATCTGCATTTTTTGGTAAGCTCCATTGAACTTTAATCCCTCTCTTAATGAATGAAAGTTCATGTCTGCCATGAAATTAATATTTTTTGTGGCAGGATATATAGATATCAGAAACAAAATTCAACGTTAAGCTATAATATATAATGTTTATCTTCTCTTGCAGCAACACAGTACAGTTTACAGTTTTAATTGATTTTACTTTTTGTACGGTGGGATCCATAGCTATAAAAGTTATCGATTTTATTAACTGCATGCTAAATTGTTTAATCCTTCCTAGGCGTTGCGTAATTCATGAATATCCCTTTTGTATGGAATTTAAATCATACATTTTGATTTTGTTTTAACAGGCATGTCAGTCAGTAGTCATATTTGTTAATAAAATGATGGGAGGCTGTTGCTTTTGAGCCTGAAATAAGTTTAATCGTGGCTTTAAAAGGCTGTGCTTCATAGATACCAAGTAATATTATGATCAACGCTCCACAAAAAAATCCATCGCTATCAACAATATTGAAGTCCACTGCGGCCTTCCAATGTCTAGATTTTTTAAAATGTAATGAAATGATTAATGGTAACAGGTTTAAAACTAGAAGATGATGACTATAAGCTACAGCAAATGATAAAAAAACAAGCTTAATATTTTTTTAAACACGGTTTTATATTCAAAACTGCATTGTCACAAGAACCGAAGGTTTGTGCCAAATATCAGCTCAATCGAACACTGGGCAGTGGGCAAATTTTAACTGCAAACTTTTATTAGTGTCACTGAGACAGGTGCAACTAAATAAAAGCTTATACAAAGTTCAAGGATTTTAAGAAAATTATAATTTATCATAATCATTTGCCTTGAAAAAGAAAAAACTTCCCTTCACTTACAGAATAAAAAATGCGTTGCTTTTTGGAACCCATTCATAAAAGTTTTATGACACAGCCTTGCGGTACCCTAAAAAGATTTAAGTCAACAAAAAACTCGACTTAATTGTGTTAAGTGCTCTAAAGAAAAAAAGGGATCAAATTCTTTTCAATTATTTAAATTAAGTTTGCTCTTTGTTTCCCCACAAGTGGGCTATTGTTGTAGCCCACAATGAATTTATAAAACAGTAAATCATAAAAAAGTTGGGCTTGGTTTTTAAGGTTCCGTACCCAAAGGGTAAAAACGGGACCCTATTACTAAGACCGTCTGTCTGTCTGTCTGTCTGTCCGACTGTCACCAGGCTGTATCTCATGAGCCCTGATAGCTAGGCAGTTGACATTTTTACAGATGACGTATTTCTTGGCCGTTTTTTTATTAATTAGATGGTTGCGTGCTTAAATTATTGTTTATACGTTGCAAGATAAAATAAAAACAGAAATACATCATCTGTGAAAATTTAAACTGCCTAGCTAACACGGTTAATGAGATACAGCCTGGTGACAGACCGACAGACAGACGGACCGCGGAGTCTTAGTAATAGGGTCCCGTTTTTACCCTTTGGGTACGGAAACCTAAAAATTAAGACCACGACAGTAAGTAAGTCCAAAAAATGTATGCCTTGCCAACAGCCAAATATCTTCGAAATGTTTTAATAAATTTCCTGGTTTTACTTTAGGTCACAACTCCATGTTGGTAGATAGAAACGTGCCTAAAATTATCTCTAAAGCAGATAGAGAACGTAAGCTGCTTGCCCCTTAATCGAGCAACCTTAGTTAAGAAAGTACTAGGACCCAAGCTCTAGATTAAGTGATATATTATTATGTCAGCGTTGAAGGTAGAAGCCAAACATGAACGTTGGATGTGAGTCCCACACATTTTGGACTTTCTGATATCATTATCGCTGACAAAATGTCACATGTGTGTTGTCCATGCCCATCGATTAAAATAATCAATTCAAAAACAGAACATTACAATAAGTATTAATTTACCTTAAACAAAACATCTGGTCACCACCTGGTCTCTCCCCTATTCAATCCTTAATTTCATTACAAGCTTGCTTGATTGATATTTAAAATGCGTAAGTAAATTCAACTCCGTGGCGCGGAAGAATGGGATGCATTATAATTAAATTATTCATAAATTACATTAAAATTTAATGTTCGTTGTCACTGATCTTGTCTTGTTTGGGGTGTTATTAATAAATGGGTTCTGAGGTGTATAAGTACAATGATAATAATGATGATGACTTGTTATAAAAGGCTTGTTGACTGCGTGAATTGGTTACTTTTTGTAGATGCTAAAAAAGATTTCTGCAAGTTCCTTTTCTGTTTTAAGCGAAAGTGCCATAAATATGTGTTTGCTAGAGCAGTGCGGAGGTTTATAATAGCCAATTAACGCGGTGGAAAAGGCTATATACGTTACTAGCTGACCCCCGCGGCTTCGCTCCCGTCAAAATTATAGCCTATGTTACTCGGGAATATTGAAGCTTTCCATTGGTGAATAAATTTTTAAAATCGGTCCAGTAGTTTCGGAGCCTATTCGGTACAAAAAAACACACAAACAAAAAAAAAAATTCCTCTTTATAATATTGGTATAGATGTACCTACTTCTGTTTTTACAGAATACAGACATTTTGTAGAGTCCTTGCCTTCTCTGTATGAAAAGAAAACTTTACCCAGCCTACGAAATAGGAAAATAATCATAGGTGGGTATTGGCATAATTAATGCCATTTTTAGAAACAAAACACTCATTAAAATAACACGATATGTACCTAAATTAGTAAATTAATGTCTATTTAAAAATCTAAGACTTTATTGTACCTTTGTCCACAGTACGACCACTCTGGGTACGTCTTCGAGGCGGCAAGAGACCTCTGGTGGCGGGACAGAGCACCGAGCTGGTCTGCCAAGCTGTGGGTGCCAGACCTAAGCCCACCATTTCCTGGTGGAAAGGAGGCACCAGGTTGAAGACTGTTAGAGAAACAGTGAGTAAAATATTATTATTGTTAACTTTATGGGGTTTTTGTTATAACGACAGCTGTGACCGCTGGTGGAAAATATTTTACCAACGCTCGTGATCAGATGTGAATAGTGAGGCAAGATCTTAGCAGTAACATATGTACGTGGGACACTCAGAAAGTTTTGCGAAACTAAAAAAAATTGTTCTATACGTACATATATTTTTATTAAATCTTTTCAAAGTACTTTCCACCAGCCTCTATACAAAGATACATGCGCCTAAACCAGTTTTCAAAACACTTTTTCCAGTCCGCCGCAGACACCTCGTTTACAGCCTGCTCGAACGCAGCCAGCGCATCTTCCGGCGACGAAAATTGTATCCCTTTGAGCTGATTTTTTATTTTTGGGAATAAAAAGAAGTCACACGGTGCTAGATCAGGGCTGTAAGGAGGGTGACCCAGGAGTTTGACTGGCGTGCTGTCCAGGAAGTCCCTCGTTTTGAGTGCGGTGTGCGCAGGTGCATTGTCGTGGTGGAGCAGTAGCCCGCGGAGCCCTGTGTTTGGTCGCTTGTTGCTTATAACAGAGAAAACTTCTGGCAAACATTTGGTAGTATACCATTCGGCATTAATGCTTCTTTGATCCCGTAAGGGAATTGATACCAAGTGGCCAGTCAAATTAAAAAAGCTAGCGATCAAAATCTTACCCCCGCTTCTAGATCGCTTCACTTTGGTAGGCGTTGGCTCATTTTGAAACACCCAAACAGTCGACTGGCGCTTGGTTTCTGGGTCGTATTGATAAATCCAGGACTCATCACCTGTAACGATGTCGTAAACACGCCGAGACGAGCCTGCTTCAAATTTGTTAAGCATATCACGGCACCATTCCACCCGGGCCTGCTTCTGAGCATCGGTGAGGTTGTGCGGCACCCAGCGTGATACTATCCTCCTCACGCGAAGATGGCTGTGTAGAATCTCGTGAACGCTTCCCGATCCAATCTTCAATATGTGTTGAATCTCCTGATATGTAATTCGCCTATTGTCTTGGATTAAATTTTTCACTGCTAGCACGTTTTCTTCGGTAACAGCCGTCAAAGGGCGACCGCTTCTTTCGTCATCCCCCAAAGTTGGTCGACCGCGCTTGAATTCGTTATACCAACGATACACGGTTGCCTTGGAAGGGCCTTCATCCATGAATGCCATTTGAAGTCTATCGTACGATTCATCCGGTTTCAGGCGACACTTGAAATCGTATAAAATCATAGCTCTAAAATGTTCCCGGCGCAGATCCATATTTCAGTGAGACACAATACTTTGAATTAACTCGCAAAAAATGTGGAGGGAAATTTTGAAATTGGAACTTACTTATTTTTACTTATAAATAATCATATTTTCGAAAAACATTATAACTGGCCAGTCTCCCATATATAAAAACTTTTTTTCGCAATACTTTCTGAGGGGCCTGGTATGTTTCTAGCATTATTAGGATCATTATACTCAAGCTTTGTCTTAACAAACGAAACTTTATGTTATTCTAGTAAAAAGTAAATCTTGTCTCAATAATTCCATTTAGATACCGACCACAGAGCGTCGTACTTTGTCAAAATCTGGCTTTAGCTCCTTCTGCGTATGTGGCTTCCCTGGTAACTCATTAACGGCACAAATATGTGGATGTCTCTAACTACTCTCAATGTCATTTCTTCTTCTTTTAATTAAACTTTTTACAGTGGTATTCAATCATCTTTTATAGCTCTTTGCTAAGAATAGTTACAGCACTGATAACAACATTTGTGCCACATGTTAGTTTAGTCTTGTTATACTTTGTACAGATTCTTTTACCGATTGTTTTGTAAATGTGAGAACATTGAAGGCCTTCTAGATTTCTAGATGCTTGTTAACATTTTATCTCGTTTTCTTTTTATTTAATCTTTTGTTTATATAATATACAATATTTGTTTTAAGTTTCTTACGACTTATTGTCGGGCCTACGTTGTCCCCCCATCTAAGTACTAATGCTGTTACATAAAAATATTGTAAAACCAAACAATTTTTTTATAGTTACTCTTTTAAAAAATTGTTTGGTTTTCCAATATTTTCATGTCCGTGGAGTTTCTTGCCGGTTCCTCTCCCTAGGATACGACCGACCCAATCCATGCACCTTTTGTCGACGCTTTATTAGTGCCCATGTAGTCCCATGTGAAAAAAAAAATGATTTTGATTTTTGATTTTCGTGCAGGAAAAAATATTTAATCAGCACACTTTAATCAATCACGCTTTATTACTTAGACACTTCTTAAACAAGTTTGTTACTTCGCATTATTTCGTTTTTGATTGCTCTTAATCGCTTCCAAATCAAAACTGTTCCACGACAACTGCTCTTTATATAGCACGGGAAATATCTCTGGAACTTCTAGACCGTTCTTGATGCTCCCAGGACTTGGATATTAAAACAAGAAAAAACAAATCCAGTGTGACCGAAGCTACGAGAAGTTCCAAGAGTTTTTGTCTCGAACATTCTGCAAAGTTCAATACAACACGAAGTTCCGCGAAGATAACTTCCGCTATTCGATTCGAAGTGGCGCTACTATCTGAAAGTTGTCTTCCTCTCGTTAAAATAATTTTTCATCAAGTATTTTGATGCGAATAATTCTGAGATCCGTTAAAAAATGCAAAAGAAATTGTTGTACCTATTATTTAGTTTATTATACTTTATTGTATCATTTTTTTTTTCCTGAACGCAATAGTGCAATTAAGCAAATAGCGACTATTTCGGCTTCACATACCCAGTTTATTGGCCATATTCAGAATATGTACTTATTACTTCCAATCTGGGTATACCTTGGACGCACTGAGACATGTTATTAACTCAAAATTCTCTATTCAGAATACAGGCGTTTGACTTTTTCTCCTGTCTTTGAGAGCGGGGCCCCATTGAGAACTATTAACTAGTTTTATTTATAGTACAATAAAAAACCTTTTTGCAAAAAAATACTACCGACTTCCAAGTAAAAAACTACAAAGTGAAAAATAATTTTATTTTTGGAAGTCGGTGTCCATATCGCAAAAAAATGGGTAAAAAGAAAGACGGATTTGGAAGTTGGTAGTATTTTTTTGCAAAAAAGATTTTTATTTTTCCCTTTTTAGTTGTACCTACCTAAAATAGGCAAGTTATTTAGTAAGGTACTCTATAACGCCAGAATAGATCACCCGAATAACATGAAACTTGAAAATAACCAGTGAAATGAGAGATCTGCGAACCCCTTTAGTGCGTACTGGCGTGATGTTATGTTATGAAATGGTATATACAATAAACAGACATGCGATTGCAGCAATTCCGAATGATTTGCCGTTATTTATTGAAGATTTATGTTGTCTCCGAAGTTCTCATCAGATCTTCACCAAATTAAAATGGGACCAATTTCGAAATATACTATTTCAAAAAAAAATATAATTTTCAAAATCGGTCCACAATTGACGGAGATATCGGAGAACATACATAAAAAAAATAAAAAAATAAATAAGAAGTCGAACATAGAACCTCCTCCTTTTTTGGTAAGTCGGTTAAAAAGAGCGACGCTGCAATTAGATCTACAAGGTTAGGCAGAAATGACACTATAATAATTCACTAGTTTGTTAGTATGGAAAATAGCTAAAAGCTCTTGATAGGACCTTGCCCTTGCACTGAGTCTCTACGGGTTCCTGAAGCTTTAAAACAATACCTACCATTTTGTCACAGACATCAACGGACGGCAACATCACCAACAGCATCCTGAACTTCGTGCCAACTATAGAGGACGCTGGGAGAGTCCTGTCCTGCAGGGCTGTGCAGCCAAGTCTGCCGCTTTCCACTCATGAGGATGGCTGGAAGATGGAGATACAACGTGAGTTATTCAATAAAACCAGTCTAATATTATACCACTAGTAGACAAATTTGTCTCCTTGTGCAGAGAAGGCATGTGCATTTGAGCGTTGATCATTATGCTCGTCCTTTACCTATTTTTGACGTGAGTAAATTTAATTAAATTAAACTTAGTAAGTATCTACTTCAAATTATTATTGTCCATATTTTCATGTAATCATCATTAGCCTTTTCTTTAATGTTCCCACTGCTGGGAAACAGGCGTCTTCTCTGTGAGATGTTTTCCTTCACCGTTTTAAGAGCAGTGGAGATGAAATAATTTACACTAATTAAAGCGCCTGCCTGGGTTTGAACTCACGACTTACTTGTAAGTCGCGGCCGCTACCACTGGACCACCACTGCTCTAATCCTGCTATCCAAGACAAAACTTTGAGCTGGTTTAGATTACAGTTGAAGTTTCTCAAAGTCGGTATTGGAATACTGAAATGATAATCTGTTCAATTTATCAGAAATAGGCTTAGTTAGATTCCAAACTTACAATTTCACAACATTCAAAGTCCCCAAAAACAAGCAACAAACTCTCGAGCAAATATTAGCTTAGAAGATTCAACAAAATAATCTAGAGAAAACATTACACGGATTTTAATAGAATGATTTAAGTATTTACTTTCCACAATCATCAGTATGATCCTCCAGTTCTTATCCCATTTTTTTTGGGGTCGGCGAAGTATGTCTTCTTCTTTCATTATCTTCTGATGTAGTTTTCAAAATGTAAATAAAAATATGTTGTGAATAGTTTTTTGTTTTTCTCCCAACAGATCTGCCGGTAGCAAAATTAGAGTTAGGTGCTAATGTAGACGCCAGCAAAGTGGTGGAGGGCTCAGACGTGTACCTGGACTGCCGAGTGCAAGCGAACCCGTGGCACAGCCATGTGTATTTTACGCATAATGTAAGTTCTCATTATTTTTATTGCTTACTTATTGCTACTATCAGCCGATTACGCATCTCTGCTTAAACTGGTGTTTAGATAGCAATAACTTAATCGTAAACTGCTACAGCAAAGCTCAATCAAAAGGCAAATGAAAGACCTGAAGAAACCAATAGGCCATGCCTCCAAGGGACAATTAATTTAGCAGTCCTGAGTTGAATTCCCACAGTTTAACAAAGCGTTCATGGGCTATGCCTTTAAGCCCGGCTGATGATACTACATACTAAAATTGACCGTTCGCGGTGGCTGTATTTCTTTATAAAATTAAACATTACACTTTCAAATCTAAAGTACGAAACTGTAGTAACCCATTTTATTTCTACCAGGGTGTAGTAGTCAAACCGGGACCAGGAGTTCTTCTAGCCAACCAAAGCCTGGTCCTGCAGCGGTTATCAAGAAAGGCAGCTGGTGCTTACGTCTGCTCCGCAAGAAACGCTCTAGGAGAAGGATCTTCTGAGAGCCTGATGTTGGATGTCAAGTGTAAGTAGACTAGATGTGATATTGTTATTTTAATGTATAAGCTATATTACTGTAAAATTTAATAAAAATCCGTTCAGTAATTTTTGCGGGAAAGAGTAACAATCATTCATGCAAGCTGATCAACTTTCGTTAGTGTTGGGAGGAAGTGCCACTGTAGTCGGCCTACTAGAAGTTTCTCGACGATTTTTCCTAGGACCGAGAGCAGACCTATAGGCCTGTATGACTTAGGGCTGGTGTAGTCGTCCTTTCCTGGTTTGCGGAGAATGCACACGTGGGCGACCTTCCACTGCTTCGGGAAGTGTGACAGCGACAGACACTTGTTTGCTATCGCTAAGAACACCTCTCTATCGCAGTTTATTGCCGCTGTGCAGATGTCTGCTGTTAATCCGTCGGGACTGGGGGCTTTTTTCGGATTTTGGTTCTGGAGAACCATTTCCAGCTCCGCGGTCGTGAAGGGCGGATCGTCTGCAGACAGACCTTGGGGGTTTTTCTCCTCCGCTAGCCTCCTTAGCGCAGTGTGGTAGGGCTGTTCAGCATCCGTTGAGTCGTCGGGGTAGAAGGTTTTTGCCAGAAGATCCGCAGATTGCTTTGGACTTAGCGTCTCGCCTGCGGTATTTCTCAGGAGCGCGTCGTCCTTTCTTCTGGCTGTCTTCCTTATTACCCTGTAGATGCCGTCCCACATGCTCTCTCGGTCCTGCTTCGTGCAGAACTCCTTCCAGCTAGCTTTGGCTGCTTCCGTTGCTGCTGTCGTGTAAGTTTTTTTGGCCAGCACGTACTCTTGAATGGTGAAGTGTCTCCGGCTTGCGGCTGCGTTCCGGATCCTTCTCTTCTTCGTCATGGCGTCTTTTTTGAGACGATCTAGAGAAGGGGTCCACCATGGGGGCTTGGCGTTGTGTTTCGGCGACCCCAGTTTTGGAATCGCTTCCTCGCATGAGCGGTGGATGTTCTGAATATAGTTAGAAATGATTGTCTCCAGATCCTCTGGGTTCGATGCGTTCAAGACTCTGACTTGAGTGATGTCACTGTCTGCTAGGCTGGTCTTGAAGTGGGTGCTGAAGTCGGACCACTTGGCCTTCTTGGTGTTGTAGATGAGGATTTTTTTCAAGAAATTCGATGTATTTTAAACACAGCATCTGTACTCATTTTTTAAAGAAGAAAAGTTGTTAGTTCATAGAAATTAAGTAATCCTTGGACAAACTTTAGATCCAATTACAGAAATTGACAGAAAGTTACAGTATCTACTCTATAGGGCCTATTTTTATCATAGTGAAATAAGGGATGCCGCCTAAAACGCTAGACAATAATGGTATTATGATGGGCCGGCATTAGTGAGGGCTATGCTCGCAGAGACAGAAAACTGTAGGAAAATAGTTTCCTTCTGTGATACCATTATAGCCCAGAAGGAGGCCGCCGAGCACAATCATGAGAGGGCTGATCGGAGAAGCTCGGAGAAGAAGGCGTCGTGGAGGCAACCACCTCGACGCCTCTGTCCGCTCAGCATGTGACTCCAGGTAAGACAGTGGCACAGTGGCTACGCATAGCACGCTTCGCAGTCTCCACAGGGATGTTCCCTAACTGGCGTTGCACAGAAGGGGTTCCAGAGTGGTCTTTTAAGAGGGAGGAAGTCCACGCACGGGTTCCATGTGTGTGTGTTGTGATCACCGGGGTGGTTTTAGTGAGGTAAAATCCCACACTCCTTAGCCTTTTCCTCAAAAACCCAGGTGACTTTTGAAGGTTTTTCAAAGAAAACAAAGAAAAATGTTATTGTTATGACAAGTCACGAGAGTTTCGACTTGCGACTTTGTCTAGAGATGACCCCTTACTATAAGCTATAAGCTCCGCTCGAGTTGGAAAATAGTCGAAGATCCTGGCATTATTACTATTATAAAACGCAAACCATATTAACATTAACATTAGAAGCAGGATATTTACCATGTTTACTGTTTGTTGCGATATCCCGCTTATAATGTTAATGTTAGTGTTAGTGACCATGACAGTTTAAAAACTTATATCTATAGATTTTACCATTTTCATTATATCATTTTACCTATAGATACGTGTCAAAACTGTGAAATAACTAGTTGCTACACGCGGCTCCACCCGCTTTTAATTATTACTTCCCCCAATATGTTTATAATTTATAGTCTATGCGTTAAGGTTACAAAAGGAAACAAATAAACTACAGAGTCATAGGTTCTGCTTTGCTGCGAATTGAAAATACCACCCTATCATAATTTTTATCTTCAGTTAATTGTCATTCTTTAATTACGCCGTTAATCATGGGTACAACATTTTAAAACGCTGATATGTTGTTTGTCCTTTCATTTGGTGCTAATACATACACATTGCATTTACATTTTTTTCATTCACATTGTGGACCATGAACAAACGCGAACAGTAGCAGCTACATGTAGCTAGCCGTAGGCAAAGCATGGCTTTTCCAAATACACCCCTGCTACCCTTGAGCTTTGTTAATAGTAATAGCAAAACTAAGTTTGATCGGAAACTGGAGTCTTTTGAATTGAACTGATAGTTCAGTGGGGATTATTACGATTCGACGTATGAACACGGTTTTCCCTTTTGTTATAACTGCTAATATATTGGCACCTTAAGGTGAACGCGCACTTGTCCGCGCCGCAGGAGCTGCACGCGCCGCAGTCATCGAATTTTCGAAATCTTTATATGAAATCGTATGCAGCCTCGCGCACCTATCCGCGCCGCACGAGCCGCATTTCAGCAAAATGCTGTAGGTATACGGATTCTACCAGCGCGTGCTGATGACGTCATCAGATTCGGCGCGTTCGATGCTTGCGACGAGTGCAGTGCTGGCGGCGCGGAGACATTATGCGTATAGTGCGGGACACGTAAGTTGAACCAAAATGTATTATCGTTCTCTTGAAATTAGACGATTTAAACCGAAATGAAGCCTTTTCTTTGTGACCTAACAGTTGGCAATTTGTATATTGTAAACGATTAGATCGTAGAAAAGGGATTTATTTCAGTTTAAATTGTTTAATTTCAAGAGAACGATAATACATTTTGGTTCAACTTACGTGTCCCGCACTATACAGTGATGCCAACTTAGCTAATTTATAGCTATCAAGCTATTTTTCGGCTACTATTTAATAAAAACTAATAGCTACATTTTAAGCTATAATTTCTAGCAATTTTTTATATGACATGAAACTTTCGAGAGTCTGTAGGCACCGGATCTTAAAAAATAAAATAAACGTGGCTCTATGGTATGACTTGATTCAAATCTCTCAAATACAAAACACTGCATCCGTATCGTATTCCGTAGAGTTTTTGGCTGAATTTTTTCGAGTAAAGTATAATAAAATAATATATATAATAGAATATTAAAATACTTAAAAAACCGTTTATCCTCCTTTAGCAAATCAGGAAATAACGTATGATACTCTCCAAACTGTTCTCTTTTTAAGTTTATGTCATGAACCCATTTCTTTTTTTTCTTGCATTTTCTTCTTCTAATAATAGGCAACCGACGATAATAGGATCAAGTGCCATAGTATACTACGTACGTTCGTTATGTACAAAAAATATTCTTAAAATAAGATAGATGGACAAAAGTGAATATGATTCCGACAACACTGAGCGTGCGGCGCGTTCGGCGCGTACGGCGCGTACGGCGCGTTCGGCGCGTTCGGCGCGGATTGCGGGGGCCAAGAGAAAATGCGATGACTGCGGCGCGTGCGGCGAGTGCGGTGCGTCTAGGTGCGCGTTCACCTTTATTGTGTAATACGAAGCCTCATCCCATTACATAATTTAAATAAATATACAGATCTCAATTATTTGTTATCACAAATATGCCTGCAAAGTTTTAACCAAATCGGAAGCAAGTTTCATAGAAAGATCAGCTTTTCCCATTTCATCATCATCATCATATAAGCCGAAAGACGTCCACGGCTGGACATAGGCCTGTCCCAAGCGTTGCCACATTGACCCATTTCCCATTTACCCCCTTAAAATTCGAATTTACAAAAATCCTTTCTTAGCTTACGTTTACTATCTTATACTTACCACCTGCCAAAATTCAGCTTCATGATGAAAATTTGTTCATTTTATCTTTACAACCCCAACCCCTCCTCTCTGCATTTCTCCCCCTTCGTGTTTTATGCAAAAAGAAGTAGCGCAGTATGCCTGGGATATGCTCATGTATACTGCGCTATCACGGGGAGATAGCGCAGTAAAGTGGGACTCCAACCCACTTAAACTCCACGGTGTCCTCCTGTGCCGCTTATGGCGGGGATACGGGCACGCGTTAGCATTAATCCATGAAAAACAACACACCATGCTGTAAACTTGAGAGGGTATAATGACTCTGCCTGGATTATACGCGGATTTTCTGTGCCACAGAGATGATAGTTTTGCTTATTCACATATTGAGTCGATTGACAGGCGGGCCAAGAGGCTTATTGGCAATGATGCACTGGTTGCGTCAAAGCTCCAGAGCCTCGAACATCGACGCCGAGTTGCCAGCCTGTCGGTTTTTTATCGGTTACATTTCGAGGAGTGTGCGACGGAACTGCACAATTTGATTCCGCCTAGCCCTTTCCATAATCGGACTACAAGACGTACGGCCATGCGCCATCGGTACATGGTGGACATCCCACCCATACGCACAAAGCGTTTTGCTAATACTTTCATTGTGCGCACAGCTAAGGAGTGGAATTCCCTTCCGGAGTCTTTGTTTCCTGATAGCTACAACCTTGGGGTCTTTAAGTCAAGAGTGAATAGGTTTCTTCTAGGCAAGCGTGCTTCACCGTAGGCCACATCATCGCTTACCATCAGGCGAGGTAGTGGTCAAACGCGAGCCTATCGATAATAAAAAAAAAAAATCACAGAGCTTAATCATTATGATTTTCGATGATAAGTTGCCTTCCTCGTGGTCGTGATTTAGAATGGCTTGACGTATCGTAGGTTACACGCGCTTGGACGTTACCAGCTATATTTTGTATCTGTTTACTTCATAAATTTCGTAGCTGATTGTCGAAGGAAAAATGATAGCATCTTCAGATAAAGTGATGAGTTTTGTGCCATTCTGTACTGTCTAGACATGGGTATTCCAATTAGTTTACGCTAACAAAGTCGTCTTATGGAAGTTAGAATTTAATTATACACTTCTTTGTATAGCACGCACGTAAAATGTCGAGGCTGTACTGACTCTGGATAGGCAACGTAGAATTGCCCGTGTGAGATGCAATATTTCCTTAAATCTATGCCTGCCACTTTAAATGATTTATTTTTGGTCATTGCAAAGGGGGAATTGTAATCGTTTAAACTTAAAGACATAGTCAGAGGGTCTCAGTGATATTCGAGGTATGAAAACTAATTCCCCCCGAGCACATCCAGTAGGAAGGAGGAGGTAGGTAGGAG
The DNA here is from genome assembly GCA_949775005.1 of Orthosia gothica. NCBI lineage: Eukaryota > Metazoa > Arthropoda > Insecta > Lepidoptera > Noctuidae > Orthosia > Orthosia gothica. The sequence continues at coordinate 28,325,617 of OX459036.1, forward strand.
GTAGGTATTATTCATACAAACTTTATAAGCCTTTATTACCCGTTTAAGGGCTGAAATTCAAAAAATGCTTAAGTACGTTTTACTTTAATTGTATTCAAGAGCAGAAATACTATGTTTCAAGTAATTTTGATGATAAACAATTTCTTTTTCTTACAAACTTTAACACCCCTTTTTACCCCTTTAAGGGATAAAATTCAAAATATCCTTAGTTGTTTTGAATAGCAGTAATACTAAGTTTCAAGTAATTTTGATGATAAACTATTTATTTTTCTTACATACTTTAACACCCATTTTTAACCCTTTAAGGGACGAAATTCAAAAAAACCTTCAACACATGTTTCTTTAATTGTGTTAAAGAACAGAAATACTAAGTTTCAAGTAATTTTTATGATAAAAATTTTAATTTTTCTTACATAATTTAACACCCCGTTTTACCCCTGTAACGGATGAAATTAAAAAAAAACCATAAACATGTGTTTCAATTATTGTATTGAAGAGCAGAAATACTAAGTTTCAAGTAATTTTGATGATAAACAATTATTTTTCTTACAAACTTGTAACACCCCTTTTGACCCTTTTAAGGGATGAAATTCAAAATATCCTTGAATATGTTTTTCATAAGTTGTTTTGAAGAGCAGAAATATTAAGTTTCAAGTAATTTTGATGATAAACTATTTATTTTTCTTACATACTTTAACACCCATTTTTAACCCTGTAAGGGATGAAATTCAAAAAAACCTTCAACACATGTTTCTTTAATTGTGTTAAAGAACAGAAATACTTAGTTTTAAGAAATTTTGATAATAAACAATTTATTTTTCTTACAAAATTTAACACCCCTTTTTAACCTTTTAAGGGATGACATTCAAAAAAATGTTCAACACTTATTTCTGTAATTGTAATAAAGAACAGAAATACTAAGTTTCAAGTAATTTTGATGATAAACAATTTATCCATATCTATATATATCTATATTCTATTCTATATATCTATAAAAGCGAAAGGTGACTGAATGACTGATCAATCAACGCACAGCCAAAACTGCTAAGCCTAGAAGCATGAAATTTGGTAGAAAGGTTCTTAAAGTGACGTAAGTGTGCACTAAGAAAGGATTTTTGGAAATTCTACCCCTAAGGGGGTAAAAAGGAGGTTGAAAGTTTGTATGAAAAATTTAATTCCTTCGACTAACATTCTTGAAACTTAGCACAAATATTATTCTAAGTAAATGATAAAGATTGACATTATTAGTTTTTAGAAACTACCCCCAAATGATGATTTAAGGGGTGTTGAAGTTTGTATGGCAAAATCAGATTTCTTTGATCAATATACTTGAAACTTGTCACAAATACTTATCTAAATGAATAATAAAGGTTGCTTCTATTATTTTTTGAAACTACCCTCCAAAACACGATTTAGGGGTGTTATTTTTTTTTTGAAGAATCTCATTACTTCAGTTAATAAACTTGAAACTTTACATAAATACCAATCTAAATAAACAATAAAGGCTTTCATTGTTGCTTTTTCGAAACTACCCCCAAAAGATGATTTAGGGGATGTAATTTTTTTTTTATGAATCTGATTTCTTGGGTGAATAAACATGAAACTTGACATAAATACCATCTTAAATAAACAATAAAGGTTGTCATTATTATTTTTTTGCAACTACCCCCAAAAGACGATTTAGGGGTGTATTTTTTTTTTGAAGAATCTAATTATCTAAATAGACAATAAAGGCTTTCATTGTTAGTTTTGCAAAACTACCCCCAAAAGATGTTTTAGGGGATGTTCAATTTTTTGAAGAATCTGATTTCTTGGGTGAATAAACATGAAACTTGACATAAATACCATCCTTGATAAACAATAAAGGTTGTCATTATTAGTTTTTTGCAACTACCCTCAAAAGACGATTTAGGAGGTATTACAGTGTTTTTGAAAAATCTGATATTTAGGGTCAACAAACTTGAAACTTGCCACAAATACTAACCTTAAGGTTGCTATTTTTTTTTTTTTAAACTACTCCCAAAAGACGATTTAGGGGATGTTAATTTTTTTGAAGAATCTAATTTCTTAGGTCAATAAATATGAAACTGCTTAAATACCAACTTAAATAAACAATAAAGGTTTTCATTATTAGTTTTTCGAAACTACCCTTAAAATACGATTACGGGGTGGTAAAAATTTTTGATTACTTTTACTGCACATAGCTTCTTTTTTTTTTAAGATGTAGGGGAGCACTTAGGAGGGATTTTTGGAAATTCAACTTTTGAAGGGGTTAAAAGGGAGACATTTATTTGTATGAAAAATCTTATTCCTTTGGCAAAATAATAAAGGTTGGCATCATTAGTTTTTCGGAATTATCCCCAGAAGACGATTTAGGGGTGTTGAAAGTTTCTTTGAAGAATCAAATGGCACTAATACGGGGAACTACCGAACTGGACCGTTTGTCTCAGGCAAACATAGTTGTAAGTGACGTTTTAGTGTTGCGTAATTTACGCTGTATTAGGTTATTGTGTTGCGTCGCGTAATTTATGCAGCATTCGTTTTCATACTAAAATAATTTTTGGTCCACCCGAAATTATGAGTCTCAAAAAACCCGACCAGTCTTCTGCTCCATATATCTTCTTCTATACATATAAAATGCTTTGTCCTGAATGACTGACTGACAGATCAACGCACAGCCTAAAGCGCTGATCGTAGAGACCTGGAACTTGGAGAGTATGTTTTTGTGTGACGTAGGCATTCGATAAGAAAGAGTTTACTTAAATTCTTCCCCTAAACGGGCGAAAAAGGGAGATAAAGTTTGTATGAAAAATCTAATTCCTTCAGCTAATATTCTTGAAACTTGGCATAAATAGTAATCTAAGTAAATGATAAAAGGTTGACATTATTAGTTTTTTGAAACTACCCTCACAAGTCGATTAAGGGGGTATTGAAGTTTGTATCGAAGAATTTTATTTCACGGGTTACTAAACTTGAAAAATTGCACAAATACTAACTTAAATAAATTATAAGGTTGTTATTATTAGTTTTTCGAAACAACCCCCAAAAACAGATTCAGGGGGTGTTAAAGTTTTTTTGAATAATCGTATTACTTGGGTTAATAAACTTGAAACTTAAGCAATAAAAGTTGTTATTATTAGTTTTCAAAACTACCCCCAAAAGACGATTTGTTTTTTTTTGATAAATCTTACTTCTTGACTTAACTTTAAACTTGACATACATACCAACCTAAGTAAACAATACAGGTTGAAATTCTTAGTTTTTTTAAACTAACCCCAAAATGCGGTTTTTTAGGGGTGTTAAAGTTTTTTGAAGAATCTTATTTCTTGAGTTAATAAACTAGAAACTTGACATAAAAATCAACTTAAGTAAACAATAAAGGTTGTCATTATAAGTTTTTAGAAACTAAACTCAAAAGTCGATTTAGGGGGAGTTAAAGTTTTTTGAAAAATCTTATTTTTTGGGTTAATAAACTTGATACTTGACAATAATACCAACCTAAACAAACAATAAAGGTTGATATTATTAGATTTTCGAAACTGCCTCCAAAATACGATTTAACAGGTGATAAAGTTTTGTTAAAGAATTTTATGTCTTGGGTTAATAAACTTGATAGTTGACATAAATACCAACCTAAGTAGGTAAACAATAGAAGGTTGTCATTATATTTTTTCGAAACTACCCCCCAAAATAGGATTTAGTGGGTGTTTGTTATGAATCATACTGGACAAGGTTTCGTTTTTGATGTAGGGATCTAGGGGAGCACGAAGAAGGATTTTGCGGAAAATCAATCTTTCACCATCATCATCATTTCAGCCAAAAAACGTCCACTACTAAACATAGGCCTACCCCAAGCGCCGCCACACTGATCGGTCCTGTGCGTTTCGCATCCACCGGCCCGCAGCCTTGACCAGGTCGGACTTCCTAATTTGCGTTTTCCGGTTCGCAGTCGCCACTGAACTGTCAACCTTTAAGGGGGTGAAAAGGGGGCAATTTGTTTGTATGAACAATCTCATTCCGTGCAGATAAAGTAAATAATCAAAATTTAAATAATACGTTTTTTAAAACTACCTCCCCCCTGATAGGGTTAAGTGATTTTAGTTTTTTTGAGACATCGTACTGAGCAATCTAACTAAAATAAACAAAAAATTCAAAAGAGAAAAAGGGTATATTAAGTTTTAAGGGGCGGATTTTACTTAGTAGCGGTATCCTAAAATGTATTATTCTTTAAGTCAAATAACGAATCGTCCCAAACCTATAAACCGTAGAACTTTATGAAACCACACTTTTATTTGGTTTAATAACAGCTTATTTTTGGTTGCCATCACACGAACGAAGTCGCGGGTGGACTATTATAAATGTGAAAGTAACTCTGTCTGTCTCTCTGTCTACCTTTTCACGCTTAAACCGCTGAACCGATTTAAATGTAATTTGGTTCGGAGATATTTTGAGACCCTGGGCAGGACATAGGATAGTTTTTATACAAACATACTTAAGGGAGTGGAAAGAGGGGTAGAAGTTTGTATGGAAAACCTACAATATTAAGCCGCGATATAAAAAATAAGCAATTCGAATTACTAATGCTTCGCAGACGAAGTCGTGGGCAACAGCTAGTTTTTCTTACAAACTTTGAAACCCTTTTTAAACCCTTACATGTGTTTCTTTAATTGTAATAAAGAACAGAAACACTAAGTTTTAAGTAATTTTGATAATAAACAATTTATTTTTCTTACAAACTTTAGAACCCCTTTTTAACCCTTTAAGGGATGAAATTCAAAAAAACCTTAAATACTTCTTTCATTAATTGTAATAAAGAAGAGAAAAGTAAGTTTCAAGTAATTTTGATGATAAACTTTTTATTTTTCTAACAAACTTTAACACCCCTTTTTAATCCTTTAAGGGATGAAATTCAAAAAATCCTAAGACGTATTTTTATTTATATTTAGAGGCTAAATACCATATTTCATTCATTTCAAATTAAAAATGACAGAATTTCATACAAACTTTCATCCCTTATTGAACTCCCTTAGGGGTTTAATTTCGAAAAAATCTTCCTTATTCCTTGTCTACATTATAACGGGAACCTGTGTGCAAAATTTCAGCTTCCTAGGTCTAAGGACTTGGGCTGGGCGTTGATGAGTCAGTCAGTCAGTCAGTCAGCCTGGCGAGCACGGCCTACTGTGACATCGCTTATGTCACACTTTTAATCACAGTTTGGGCGATAAACTCATTTTGTCTTAAATGCTAGCACGGCGGCGTGACATATTTTCTTGACTTGTGGCATAACTTCTTGACGTTTATTTTTTCCTTTTCGGAAATTTTCCAATTTTATTGCAGTTTCGGTTTAACCTTGCCCATAAAAACCATTTAAGTTCTGAGAAGCATAGCCCTACGACGCACTGTTTCCGAATTATTGGCCTCCGTATCTTATTTTATTTTGAATAAAACGCTCTATATTTCCAAAATGATATCTCGAAAACGGTATGTCCTAGGCAAAAAATAACCAAAATTTAGCCCCCCCCTTTGCTGCCCTCATGTTAGCAGCATCCCAACATGAATTATGAGTTTTTTTTTTACATTGCTTGGTTTTCGATTTGAACTACGGTCATGACAAGTTATGATAAAATATGTCATGTCTTACAATTTTATTTTATTTATTTGTCTTAAATGCTAGCACAGGACAACCATGTGACATAGTTTACAGGCGCGACTTGGTTTTCTTGTTGTTAACTTCATAGTGCGACATAATTTGAATAGACGACCAAATAAAATAATACGTTAAAAAGTATGCCGTTCATACAGCTAAACAACTTTTTAATTTTGTTGGTAATAAATTAATATTTGACCCACGACCATAGACTTATGCATATTTTATTTTTCTTTGTTTGTTTGATAACGTATTAAGTGTTTGTTACAAAGATATAATTATTGTGAAAATTTTAATAATTACTATAAAATATACTAGCCTGGACCAATACCGGTGGGCCCCTATTTTTTATATTTTAAATGTTTTTTGGGGATTTTATTTAAATAAAAATGTAGAAAGTAAGAAGAATATGGTATAAAAGAAAATAATTATAAAAAAAAATTATCAAAATAAAAATAAGATCAACAATATAAAAAAATACAATTATGAAAAAGTAATAATATAAAATTAATTAATAATCCTGTAACATTTCAATTAATTAACAAGCATTGATCACCATACACACAAAATGAATTTATTGCCATTTGGTGCAGTAATTAGAAGGCAAATATTTGTCTTTGCATTTGATTTGTCTCTGCATCACCCAAAGGTCGACTGGTAGAAAATGCCTTAGGCATTAAGTCCGCCTCTGTACGTTTGTGTGCATAAAGTATTAAATAAATAAATAAATATATTTTTATTCAACTATAAAATTTTATCACCACCTCCGAACGAAAGTGATACATTTTTCTAAATCATCTGTCAAAATGTGGCATTTGTGACAAAATGGGTGCGCCCGAATTAGCAATTAAGACCCGATGAGTCCCAAACAAACGTCAGGAAATTTTCTCACGCCGCCGGTGCTATTATTTAGGACAAAATAGCGTTATCGCCCAAACTGCGATGAAATGTGTGACTCAAGCCATGTCACAGTAGGCCGTGCTCGCTGGGCAGCAACAAGAAAGGCATGTTGCGCCTTGAAAATATGTCAGATGTTTGACCCATGCTAGCATTTAAGACAAATTGTAAGACATGACATAATTTATCATATCTTGTCACAAATGTCTTGGGTACGCCCATGCTCGCTAGTTTTATTTATATAGATTACTTAAGCTATGTTAGTTATGAAGAAATTCCAGCCATTATTTTTCTGTGTAAAAATATTTTTAAACATCCAAGTCGTTTTGGAGGAGTTTCCAAAAGGTGCGAAAAAATATCGTGTGTTTAATAATTTTTGTAAAGCAAAACTATTAGTTACACGAAAAAACCTTGTGGTATTTTTTTATAATCGATATTCTCGCGTTTGACCACTACCTCGCCTGATGGTAAGCGATAATGTAGCCTACGGTGAAACACGCTTGCCTAGAAGTAACCTATTCACTCTTGACTTAAAGACCCAAAGGTTGTAGCTATTAGATAACAAAGACTCCGGAAGGGAATTCCACTCCTTAGCTGCGTGCACAATGAAAGTATGTATTAGCAAAACGCTTTGTGCGTATGGGTGGGATGTCCACCATGTACCGATGGCGCATGGCCGTACGTCTTGTAGTCCAATGATGGAAAGGGCTAGGCGGAATCAAATTGTGCAGTTCCGTCGCACACTCCCCGAAATGTAATCGATAAATAACCGACAGGCTGGCAACTCGGCGTCGATGTTCGAGGCTCTGGAGCTTTGACGCGACCAGTGCATCGTTGCCAACAAGCCTCTTGGCCCGTCTGTCAATCGACTCAAGTGCATCAAGCTGGTATTTGGCAGATCCGTCCCAGAGGTGAGAGCAGTACTCCATGCACGACCGAACTTGCGCTTTATACGAGTTGAGCAGCTGTTCAGGTGTGAAGTACCGTCTCACCTTTGTAAGAATCCCCATTTTTTTTGCAGCCAACTGAGCTTTCGAATCAATGAATGGACCAAAATTGAGGGTCGATGTCAACGTAACACCAAGAAGTTCGAGATGGTCCGTTAACGGCACGGTTACACCACGAAAAGATGAAGCTGGGTGGAATTGGCTCTTCTCAGCGGAAAAAAACACGCCTGGGTCTTAGTAGCGTTGAAACTGAACAGATTGGCATCACCCCATTCGGAGACCGCCTTCAAGGATAGATTCAAGCGTTCAACCATGGCTTTCCGGAGAGACCGAATCAGTTATGTACATAAATCAATAATATTTTGTTCTTTTTTTCAAACCTATTAACCTAGCCGTTACTAAGAATATGCTTTAGAAAGTTACTGTTTAACGGCACTAAAGGGTATAAAGGCTCTTAATTAAAAACAAAAAAAACAACACAAGCGCCGCATCCATACAACTCCCATCCGTGTCGGCACTTTCGCTAACAAAAGTATATCATGCTGTCAATTAGACTCCTTCAGATTATCATCTGCGAGTTATGTACTCCATGATTATTTCGTTCGGCTTTATTCGGGGATGCCTGTGATTTACGACAGATCACGATTTTGGCGGCAATATGGCGTTTTAAAAGGTTTCCAGAAGGGATTCTGATTGGATTTTTGCGGCATGATTTGGTGTTGAAATATTTGTGAGCTTTCTGGAGAATGTTTGTTTATTTTTGTAGAAAGACAGATTTTGAATTTCACGTATGTACCTGGGGCCTGGTCTCACCATTAATTTATTTATTTCTGTCCAATGTTTGACTTCGAGAAATTCACTTTTTGTCATAAGAACGTAAACTGTATTTGAAATTAATGATTGTTTATGAAAAAATCTGTTTATGATGAAATATTGTTTTCTTTCTTTCTATTTGAAAAATTTACGCGATAAATTTAGTTACTTCAGCTATTTTTACGATTTAATAAATATCATTACATTATTTGGCCAACTATCTGAATCAACCTACATTATCAATTAACTCCTATTTTCAAAGATCTTGAAACTAAAACACTGCAAAAATTTCACTTTTAAACTAAAAAAACTTCATCATCAATCTAAACTTAAAGTAATCCGATAAACCACTTTTGTGCTCACACGTACGAATCAATACAATAACATGCGTATATAAATATCGAAAAGATAATAAATACCATCTCGTTGAAGAGAGACGTAAGACTTTGTGTTAGAGTATGAAAGAGATAGGAGGAGTACGTGCAAGTCATGGACAAATATGTATACTTAATCTGTATCAGTAATGATATGTCAATCAGGGAGATGCAGGGGAATGTTACGAGATATGGAAACTGAGTTTGTGAGAGAAAAATAAATGCTGATGAATTAAAAGGAGGTTGTATTAAGGAGCTTTTAGAGGAGAAAGTTAATGTGCTTACAAGCAAGCAGCCTATAATAGCAGAGGCATCGTAAGCAACCCAAAAACAAAGTTAAAGACCAAGTTGAATCTGAACGAATAATAATAAAGCAGTTTTGATTGTTTGTTGGAGGTGATGTCAGGAAGTACTGATCCGATTATTACAATTCGAAGATAGAAATTTATATTATCGCTGGATACTATATCCCGGCAAAATACACGATTCCTGCAGTTCGACTCTGCCACGGCAGAGAAGCCGCAGGAAAAAGCTAGTATCGGATCTGTCTATGATTACACCGGTACCTATACCTTTTAAACAAGAACACAGGACAGCTAATTGGTGCCACCAATAAATAGGATAAGATGGTCCCTTTTCCCGGACGAGCTTCTTCACAAAGAGCTCTGATACGTCATTTGAGAAAAGGATCAAATATTGACCTTACTTTTAATCACGACACTGTTTTAATAACAAATTGTAATACCTACCACTTAAATACTTAACAAATCTGAAACTATACTGCAATCATGAGAAGCTGTGCTGACCTGAGTGCCTTAATTAAAGATAAGTTTATTGAATGTCTAATAAGCACCCGTATACTTAAGTTAGGTTAGACTTAAGATACCATTCGTTGATTTAACGTTTCTTCAGACGTTGTTTAGAGATTAAATAGTGAGGTACTTAACACTGATGTTGCAGCTTTCAGCGTTGAGTTAAAGTTTGTATTTTTTTATTTACGTGAACCTTGTATATAAAATTATGTTGTAATTGAAAGTTAGTAGCAGTATAAGAAATTTGTGATTTGTGGTAAAGAAATCATGATAAAAAATAATGTCTCTATGATGGAAGAAGATCAGATGCGACTAATAGTTTACGAGTTTGCGACTAAGGCCTGTTGTACTTCTAAACGTTCTGTAGATACTGCTGCATCATACTAATAACGATCAGGTATAGGTTAGAAATTTGGTTTAGCTACTATAAAACATAAAAACGCTTTCTAATTTGGATTTAATAACCATAGAGAGAACCGTAACAACGAAAAGTACTTACGATTGACATCTATGGATATGATTTCTGAAACTGGATCTATTAGGGGATCTGTTACAGCCTGTGGACAAATATATAGAATCATTAAGACAAGAAAAGTCACGCTTTTGACGATGTTTACTAACTGAATAGTTTTTAAAGATTTTTACATGTAGTCATATGAAAATCTATAACATCTATCAAAAACACCGATTATGTAACAATCCATAATGTATAAGTCCCATAGGACTAGTGGGATAAATTATCCCACTAGTCCCATCATGGGACTGGGCCAATGGGACTATTGGGACAGACCCAATCAATCAATTTAATTACCTGACAAGTGACATCAGTACCGTAGTCAGACCTCTGCAGCATGAAGGAGACTGTGGCTCTCGCTTCTGAGTTGGCGAGGAGTGCGTGTGACTTCCACCAGGATACCCGGGCAGTTGGACGACCTGGAAAGGCGGTAAGGTATGAATGTATGGGTATGAAGTAAGCGATGAAGCTTTAGTGTCAAAGGAAGGGCACCAGGTAACAGAAGAGAGTACGAGTTAATGGTTAACGTTTCTCCAAGTCTTATCTAGTCTCTGATCATTCAGGATTTTGGTTAAAGATTTAGACGGGACACACGTGTTTACAGTCTCTCGTGTCGAGTTGGTGAAAAACCGGATTAAACAAACCAACACGCGTGTATTTCGTTAACAACAATTGTTGAGCACAGTGTACATACTCGTATTACCTTAAATATTACATTTCGCCAGTTTAAATCCAGATAGAAAACCTAGACATACCCGTATAATTGTATACATCATAGTGAGCGGTGAATGGCGCGAGTGAATAAAAAACTCGCGTAATATAATGGTTGCCCCTGTATTACCATGTCAAGTAAGGGTGTGAGATTAAGTGCAAGGTGCGAGCAAGCGAGTTTTTTTTGAGTTCGATGGTCTATTTCTTATCGTTAAGGGCATTACCGAAACAGCGTGGAATGAACTCAAAAGATACGCAATGACCAATGACTGATGAGCTTTTAGTGGCATTCTAAAAGGGATCACTGTTGCTAAGATAGCAGAATACAATCAGAATCAAAGCTTTGCTAAACCGTCACATTTCACATAGATTCTGCTTCACATAGATACGACACATAAGTCCTTTGCTTCACTACAGAAGCGAATGATTTTCAAGAGTAAGTTTTATAAATCAACAGGCTCTAGAGTATCTAGAAAGCTGGCGCTGTGGGTACTATTTCTCGTCCCTCTAAGCGATGCAAATATATTGGAAGTAACGACCTGCAATTTCCCCAGTGCAAATTGTTTTTAATTTATTTCGACCAGCTACCGCTAATCTCCTACGCCACAACTAAATCGTGTGCGTTAATCGGACATGATCGTGAAAACGGTACACCCTTCTGGTGACGGCTGATACAGGTTGCTGCAGTCTTAAGTCAGCGCCACACAAAGTAATAGTAGGTATGTGAGAAAGTGTGGACGACAAGACATGTATAAATATTTGGGAAATGTGATTGTTTTGTTGCAATATCAATTTACTATATCTTTACTTAGAAGCCTGAAAGCCTGAGAACCAGTCTTACTTTTAGGTAAAGTTTTAATAGAAACTGGGTTGTAGACTTCATATAGGCATTCGCTCCATGTCATCATCATCATCAGCATATTAATGTTCCCTCTGATGGGACACAGGCCACCTCGCTGTGAGAGGGAATGGGCCGAAATCCACCACGCGGGCCCAGTGCGGGTAGGTGGATGTCACATATAAAATAAAATCGCTCCATGTAAAATATTGTAAATCAGCTGCGTATACATATGCCCCTGCCCTTAGCCTAATTCATTTTGAGTTGCGGCGGCATATTTTCTTATTCCAATCATCTCTTCTCTCCGTCATATCAATAGCGAACTTTCACACAATCCGACCCCACCACAGTTGGGAAATGACTAGGCAGATGATGATTAACGTTTGCTTATCCCTTCAGTTGCTTTTGCCATCCTCGGATAAAAATGATGACTACTTTTTCTTATAATTAGACTACATTACAAATCCTTATTGACATAGGCCAACACTCGGTACCGCACTGAGTCAACAAGAAAAAGGAACAGTCTTATTAGACAACCTTTTTTAGGGTTCCGTACCCAAAGGGTAAAAACGGGACCCTATTACTAAGACTCCGCGATCCGTCTGTCTGTCTGTCTGTCTGTCACCAGGCTGTATCTCATGAACCGTGATAGCTAGACAGGTGAAATTTTCACAGATGATGTATTTCTGTTGCCGCTATAACAACAAATACTAAAAACAGTATAAAATTAATATTTAAGGGGGGCTCCCATACAAAAAACGTGATTCTTTTGCCGTTTTTTGGAACCCTTCGTGCGCGAGTCCGACTCGCACTTAATTATCAGATTGTTATTTTTGCTAGTAAACAAGTGTCAGTAGAAGTTTTTAGCAAATGAGTGGCACTGAGCTTACATCAACATGTTTGTGATGGCACGTGTGATTTGGGAGGCAACGAATTGAAACATAAAAAGTGTAATGGTTTTTTTTTAGGAAATACAGGGAAGGAATACCACATTGTTTTGGATAAATGAAGTCTTCAAAAATCGGGTTGAATAAAAAAAAAGCATTGTAAATATTATTCGATATTATTACAAAATTACAGATTTTATACTGTTAGGTTTTTTATGATCTAAAGGCATGCGCTTGACCACTATCTTACCTGATGGTAAGCGATGATGTGGTCCACGGTGAAGCACGGTTGCCTATTCACTCTTGACTGAAAGACCCCTAGATTGAAGCTATCGGGTAGACCAGACTGGCAGAGAATTCCACTCATTACTAATCTGTACCCTTAATAAAAGTATTTCTATATAAGAATGTTAAATAATAATGTGATACAGAGGAACGCAGATCATGTTACATGAAAAGATACTTATTGTGTTTAAAGTGACGTAATTTAGAGTCCGCAAATAAATTGACGTTATAATACCTAGAAAATTAAAAAATGATAACTCAAACTAGCTTGTAGTTTTTCTAACAAACCCATATTATAGTGGTACTTAAATAGCTAATGCTTCCTTAAACAGTGCACGCCGTACGTCAGCGTCACGGTACTATAAGGTTGTCTAACACACGTTGCACGTTCCCATTGCCTAAGAATAACTTGTTTATCGAAATAGCCCTGACATGTTATGCCTGGAATACGTTATTTAATTTAAAAGGAATAAAATTTAGGTAAAATGTTAACGAAAAGGGAATTTTGGGAATGGTAAAACCTGAGATCGTGTCTTTTTATTTTGTCAGTTGGTTGTTAGAATCCCACTAGTTATTTGAAAATCATCATCACCTTAGCGGCTTCACGAATTTGAGAAAATCAGAACAAAAGTAGACTGTGGTCTGAATTAGGACATCGATATTTTTGATCTCGATAGTACTTTTACGTGGAATTCGACTAATACGCCGCACTAAACTAATGTGGTTTCATAAAAGCTTATATAAACATATTTTCTGATCAGTGAATTAGTTTGACGCCGGTCATAATTTTTAGTAAAAAAAGGAATAATCAAGTAGTTTCTCACCTCCCACAGCGATGCATGTCAGGTTGACTTCCGTTCCTTCATCATAAGGACCGAGCACACCTTGGACCTCGTTACTCTCGTGGTTCAAGATTATCAGCCGCTCTGGAGGTACTGCAAAGAAAACCATTTAGGTAATATTCATTACTAAATGGCAATCATGGATGAATTTAAAGAAATAATGATTGAGTTTATTTATTATATACTCAAATATACGTCCATCCATTTCTAAGCTAATCTATACAAATAACACGCTTAGGTTCTACTCAGTATACAGTATCACTTAGATTACTTACTTAGCACGGTGAGATTCAGTCTCGTGTTCTTGGTTGGTGACTTGATGAAGTCCACGCGACATCTGTACTGGCCACTGTCTTCAGGCCTAAAATAAAAAAGATATTTTTTTTTAGGATTAATAACAGTTGGTTTAAGAAATGTTGCAGTAGACAAGTCGATCAACCATATTATGCAATCTACGAAGGATGTGTACGGAGAGGTTTACCACGTTAGCTGTTCGGCTTATTTATGTTTCTAAGTTCTTTGTTAAAACGTCTTTAAGTCTAACCGGATGCAGCTGAATGCCAGTTTTGTACAATGTACATCCAAAACCCTGATCGCTCCTGGATAACACGATATCCCGTGGATAAAAAGTAATGGTACCCGTATAAGTATTATATTTGTATTTACAATATTAAAAAAATACTTAAGGCGATGGCATTGGTATGTAGCTTGGTGTGTCGTTACCCGTGGAGACCCTCTTAACGAAGGTAGTTAGATGTATCTACCCCAATTACATCCTTAGATGCGCTAGATGTAGTTTAATACTCGACCAGGCTCTTAGTTGAGGAACTGATGCATTCAATCTGTTTACATAATCATTAAGTAGGCCATTTCAGATGAAAGAATAAAATGTTTCCTGGGAGATTAGACTGTCACAATCAAGCTTTCATGTTGAAAAGAAGATACATTGATATTTCAAATCAATAACAGCTACCGGGAAAAGGGAAATACAACGTTTAAAAAAGCCTCATTCGCTTCATTTTTTATTTTTATTTTGGACTCCTACCACTGTTGTGTTCTTTTTAACCCAAAGGTTGACTGGTAGAGAATGCCTTGCTGCATTAAGTCCGCCTATGTATCACCATTGTACATGAAGTTTAAATAAATAAATAAATAAAACATCGCACAATTCTTTTTTACAAAAATAGTGCTGACAACTAATCGATAAACTATAAAACCCGAGAGTGATTGCATCGATAACAGCGTTGTTACCAAATCGGTATCGATGTCTCATATCGGTACTAAAAATTTTCTTAACCAAATTGAAGCTATAAATTGACAAAACTAATCTGAACGTCTGTAATTCTGTGCAATATTACATTTTATATCGATACGCAAAAGTTACGATAACTATAAAAATATGTGGCAATTGCTGGTATGAATATTTTTTGCAATTGCTGTGAAAAATTGAAGTGGCATGTCAAAGATTTATAACATAATATCCAAGGTTATTTTCTCACATCGGGAGTGACGAAAATCTTGCAAATTTTTTACACAATAATTTAGTAAGTAAATTAGTTACGGAGCTTTTAAAAAAGCACGATGACACACAGCCTCTGTTTTTTTATTTTGCAAAACAGACAGACTGTTTATTTTTTAAACTGAAGCCGAGTTTAAATAAAAAAGTTAGGTATCAATGGCAATAAGAAAATACATTCCTAATTAATCTGCCACCCGTTCGACGATATCTTTTAATATTGCAACAAAATGACATGATAGACCTAATATCAAATTCTTATAACAAGCCATCTTTTAAACACCAAAGCTTTAGAAAACCGCTACGACACCGCACACGACGATATTTTTTTAAATGTAATAAGTGAAATATATTAACCGAGTGGGAAACATAATGTCCTAAATTCTGGTAAACAATCTTGATTTACCTAATGACTGACGATACTTCAGGAGGCATCCACTTATCTAAGTATTGCAATGCAAGTATTAGTTATGCTAAAAATCTACTGATTGCCAACCTTTATTCTTCGCGTACGAACCAAAACATTCTGATAGCTGCATAAATTAGGTACTCATTCTACATAAGAGAAGGTGGAATCCAGTTCATGACGCTGCACTGTCTTTACCTATTTCTCGGATAGTTACTGTTACTTACTAACCTACGTATGCATAAAATGATACAGTTAGAGCTTACCTTAACTTTGTGAGTACTAGTACTGCAGGTCTGGTGTCGCTTCTGAAGGTAGCTCTGACTCCCAGCATCGAGTCCGCCCAGTGTGAAGTCATGCCTTCTCGAGTATCCAGTCTGGGAACAAAGAGGATTTGTTAGTCAGGCCATAAGCGGCACAGGAGGACACCGTGGAGTTTTAGTGGGGTGGAGACAAACATAACAAGTATAAAATAAAATAAAAAAATAGTTCAACAGAATCATAGAGCTCCGAGATACCTGGGTGGCTACTGCTAGAAACATCACTGTTAAAACTTTTTATACAAATCAAGCGAGTCAATGAATTTCTTATATTGGCACTCAACACTACTTCAAAAAGCTATTATTATTTTAATTCAAATAATTTAAAAGCATGATTTTAAATAACTCAGTGAAGTTTAGGAATACATTTTTGGATATAGGATTTTGTGTAAAAACTTTCGAAAACTTCACAATAGAAAGATGAAGCCACAAAATCCTCAAAACGAATATTAAAACTAATAATGCACTAGTATGAAAAGACTTCAAACACTCCTAGAGCAATTAAGATTTTAATAATCCCGTAAAAAATCACTTACAAACTTTATTTATTACATAACATTTTGGGGTTCTATTTGCAAAATCTTTTGGCACTAATGTCAAGTCTCCAAACTTTACTCTTGCTTGGCACAGTCGGGTCGTGACAGTTTTTTGTTACTTTTCACGAAATAAACTATAAGTATACTAGCTGCCCCATGGCTCCCCCCGCGTTTAATTTAATACTTCTCCCGATATCTTTATAAATTATAGCTTGTGTTATTCTGAAGTAAAAGCCATATTATTGTAAAGTTACATCAAAATTCGTTCAGTAGTTTTTACGTGAAAGAGTAAATAACATCTATCAAGCCCCGTCCCCACAAACTTTTGCGCTTATTATAGATGTTGGATTTTTAAAGCATACACCAGAAGTTAATGCAGTCCGCTTCAATTTAGTTAGGTACAGGAGGCCGAATTTCACTGATAGTCAGAGATTTAGTTTGACCCGTATCTCACCTGATGGTAAGCGATGACGTGGTCGGCGGTGAAGCGCGCTTGCCTAGAAGTAACCTATTCACTCTTGACTTAAAGACCCCTAGGTTTTAGCTATCGGGAAACACAGAGTCCGGCAGGGAATTCCACTTCTTAGTTGTACGAACAATGAAAGTATTCCCAAAACGTTTAGTGCGTATGAGTGGGATGTCCACCATGTACCGATGGCGCATTGCCGTACGTCTTGTCTTGTCTTGAGATCGGAAAAGGTAGTATATTTACCTAAACTTTCAAAATGTAAGTAACATAGATTGAATGATACCTCGAATGAAAGCCCGGAATCATACCTAATACTCATGTTAATCCCGGGGTTAATCAATTACATTTTTATAATGGACTGGGGCAAGGGAACGTAGGTACCGTCAGGATAAAAGTAACCTATGTCCCAACCCAGGCTATGGTCTGTTAGTGTACTTCAACCAAATCCGTTCGCTATTTCCGTTATTCTTTTCTGATTAATTTCGTTGCGGGATCCAAGACAGTTAAATTCATTCTCCGGGACTTCGTCGAGCTTCATTGCCTCGGCGCTTTTCTGGTGGTCGCCACTGTTGATTCTGGCTTTTAGGAGTTGCAGTGGTTTGGGAATAGTGCGGTGGGATTGTCCCAAAAAAAAAAAAAAAAAAACGTACAATCATGCAAGCTTTCATATTTATAATAATAGTAGGATAAGAAGTGAGTGATAGATTGAGGAATGAGGTAATAAGGCAACGTTGTGGTTTAAAAGAAGATGTAGTGACTAAAATTGAAAAGAGTATGTTAAGATGGTTTGGCCATGTTGAGAGGATGAATGAAAGTCGACTAACGAAAGGTATTTACAAGGCAGACGTGAATGGAAACGCCGGGAGGGGACGCCCTAGAAAGACATACATAGACCTTATAGGTGATGTTCTTCAGAAAGGCCAAGTGCGCAGTACCCATAACCGGCGTGTGTGTATGACTAGATGTATGAATGTGTGTGAAGCAAAAGAAGTATGTAAGGATCGTAGCAGGTGGCGTTCTGAAGTTTCTGCCTACCCCCATGGGAAAAAGGCGTGAGTTTATGTATGTATGTGTAAGAAGTAAGATTAGTTTTAGTTCCTATGTTTCAACAAACGCTTAGCTTTTATAACAAAATAATAAAAAAAATATTTTCTGAAATCAGAAAATCTTCATGATAATTCCCTTGCCCTCAGCCCAATTCATTAAGGGTCGGCGCATCATGTATTTTTATTCCATAACACCTTGTAAAAAAAAAACTGAAAGACTACAAGACAGAGAGTATGTATGTGTATGTTCCTTATAGACTCCGAAACGGCTAGACCAATTTCAAAATTTCTTTCACAATTGGGAAGCTACACAATCCCCGGGTGACAAAGGCTACTTTTTTTTACGAACTACCCAGGCGAAACCGCGTGGCGTCCGCTAGTATGAAATAAAAAGGAAGCCAAATCTTCTACATCAGTGGGGTTTTGAGGTTAAAACCTTTCGTGGGTCGTCAACGTCTTTAACGTTGAACCACGCGAGACACATCGGCTCTTATGTTGTTTCGGTGATAACGAGCACACGACCGGTTAATATCCCTCTCTTTTTTCCTCCCGGAGGCGGACATCTGAATGAATCACGAGTTTGATAACAGACACCTGATGCGCTGTGTTATATGTATACACGTCCACCCGTGAGAGACGTGTACACAACCCCCAGTTACTTTGTTACTTTGTTTTTCTGGGTAGATGGATTTAGGGTAGCTCCACAGAACTACTTCACTGCGTAGAAAGAGACTTCCCGAAAGAATGACCGCCGCAATTATGCTCATACAAAGGACGACGAAAACATTAATAGCGCGATTTAGGACTTTTATTGTTTTTGCTACTAATAACCACTCAAACAGATTCAAATCTACTTGAATGAATACCGTTTAATTTTATCTTTCGCGAAAATGTATTTTTGAAATTTAATCTAGGAGAAATTTGGATTTTAGTAACGTCACTTGAAACGTGACTATACAAATTCCCGAGGAGTGACAGGGAGCGCGATAACGGCCCTAATATTCCTAGCAATAGTGCTGCCATCCCTTATCGTTTATAGGAATAGTGTTTTTTTTATCTGTTGTGTTCGACACGGGTGGTTTCTCATCGTTTGTTGTTGTTTAAATTGTTTAAATATTGACTGTCCTTTTTATTCCCTTATTGTTGTATTATTATGTAGTTTATGGGGATAAATGAATGACTTGAGATATTAGTGTACCTTTGATTAACAGAGATTGGACTATGTAAAGTACATTAAACTAAAACACTTCAGAGTAAATAATGTAGAATAAGTAATACCTCGTCTGAAATCTAGAAATTAAAATCGAAATGTATGAATTCCGGGATATAACAATGACGAATTGTTTATAGGATGTGTGGTGCATCGACACATTACATGTCGCATGCACAGCAAATATTATAATGGTCAAATAAATAATTATATATAGCAGTTGTGTACTAGTGCTCACCGAAACCAGTTGTTTTATTTACATGACTCATAACACCCAACAACACGTACACTGAAGATACACTTACATCTGGTGACCCCGATTTGAATTAACACGCGCCGCGATTTAAAGTGATTTCCTCGTGTCGTGGTAACTGCACTGCACAACCTTACCAGCCTTCCACAAGCGGATCTCACTGGTTTTGGTTTTCAAGAGGCATATAGTTACCGAAGACATGAGCACAAGTGGAAATTGTGGTGTGTTACCAGCATGCGGAGCGACGGACAACAGTCAGGCCGAAGTCGCAGCATTAGGAATATCCTCGAAGATCCCGGATTTTTGGATAGAGATGCCCAGGGTGTGGTTCGCGCAGTTTGAGACAATGATGGCTCCCCAAAAACAGGGTGACGAAGTAAAATACGGAGTCGTACTGTCCAAGCTCCACAAAGACGCAGTAAGTCAAGTGGCCGACATAATAATGTCACCCCCCGCCACTAATAAATATGGTGCTATTAAAGAAAGACTCCTAGCCGTGTACGAAGAATCGGAGGAGCGGCAATTTCAAAAGCTGGTCAGTGAAGTGGAATTAGGCGACCAAAAACCGTCGCAACTGTTGAGACGAATGAGGGAATTGGCACGTAAGAGTCAGGTGGCCGAAAAAACCCTCCATGGTTTGTGGATATCAAGACTCCCCGATCACGTTCGAGCAGTGTTAACGGTCAGTCAAGATCAGAAACTTGACAACCTCGCCGCCATAGCGGACAAGATATTGGAAGGACGATCAGGCGAAGTGTCGGAAATATCAAGCGGACAAACACAGCTTATGGTTGAGATGGTCAACCAAATGAAGAAGCTAACCATAGAAATATCAGCCTTGAAATCCAATGCAAATAATGGTAGACACCGTAGTTACAGGCACTCCAGGACGAGGATTACACCCGACAGTCCCAACTGGTTATGTAGGTATCATCATCGGTACAGGAATCGAGCTCGGAACTGTGAAAATCCATGCAATTGGAAGAAACCGTCGGAAAACTAAATTCAGCGTTGACAGAGGCGGTCGTCAGCGCTATCATACCGTCAAACCGCCTATGCGTTACCGACCGAAAAAGTGGGTATCGTTTTTTGGTAGATACAGGCGCTAACATTTCAGCCATACCTAGAAGAGGGAATCGTTTAAAAGCTGACGACACATATAAAATATACGCTGCAAACGGTACACAAATAAAAACATATGGCGACAAAACGCTGACGTTGAATCTGAATATGAGACGCCCGTACCGTTGGACTTTCATCGTAGCTGACATTACGCAACCGATACTTGGAGCCGATTTTCTAGAAAGAAACAACATTTTGGTGGATGTTCGGAATAAACGTTTGATTGATGGTACAACTGGACTTCAGAGTAACGCAAAGTTAATGAGGTCAAGCACGCCTACACTTCGGACCGTAAAATTAACCGAAGACTACGCAGACATTTTAGCAGATTTCCCGAACATTTTGAAACCTCTCGATACAGAGTCACGACCGAAGCACGACGTTGTTCACCAAATCATCACCAATGGACATCCTGTTTACTCCAAGTCAAGACCTTTGCCAGCGGACAAATACCTAAGAGTGAAGAAGGAGATAGAACACATGCTAGAGACAGGGTTATGCAGGCCTTCCAAGAGTCCGTGGGCAAGTCCTTTGCACGTGACATCGAAGAAAAACGGCGAGTTGCGACTATGTGGTGACTACAGGAGATTGAACGCGATCACGGTACCGGACAGATACCCAATTCCGAGGCTACTAGATTTCACATACCTACTACCAGGAACCAGTATTTATTCAACGATCGATTTAAAAAGGGCTTACAATCAGATTCCAGTACAAGACGTAGAAAAGACTGCAGTAATAACCCCGTTCGGTCTATTCGAATTTCCAAGAATGCCGTTTGGACTACGAAACGCAGGGCAAACCTTTGTCAGATTCCTAAACACAGTCTTAGCAGGACTTGACTTCGTATTCGTATATATAGACGATATACTAGTGGCGTCATCTTCAACCAGCGAACACCGTCGACATTTACGAGAAACGTTCAAACGGTTAGACGAACATGGCATTGCAATAAATCAAGCCAAATGCATACTGGGCAAACAGCAAGTAGAGTTCCTCGGATATCAGATCTCAAAAGATGGTATCAAACCATTACCAGACAAGGTCGAAGCGATAACCAAATACCCTATACCAAAAACCGTACAAGATTTGCGAAGATTTTTAGGCATGATCAACTTCTACCGGAACAATATACCACAAGCAGCCAAACACCAAGCTCGGTTAAACAAATACCTCATTGGATCGAAGAAAAATGACAAAACCGAAATACAATGGACTCCAGAGGCATTAGAAGCATTCGATCAATGTAAAGCAAGTCTAAGCGACGCCGTTACATTGTCTTCACCAACAACGCATTGCCCGCTATCACTAATGACAGACGCATCTCAAACGTGCGTGGGCGCCGTTTTACAACAGTATGAAAACGGAAACTGGAAGCCACTCTCCTTTTTCTCAAAGGGACTGAGTGAAACGCAGTCAAAGTACAGCACGTATGATCGGGAATTGCTAGCCATTTACATGGCAGTAACGCATTTTCAACCTTATGTCGAGGGAAGAGAGTTGATAGTTTACACCGATCATAAGCCGTTATGTCATGCTTTCACTACAAAACAAACCTGCACAAGTAAAACGATAGCCCCAAGACGGCTACGTCACCTCGAGTTCATCGCACAGTTCACGACAGACATACGTCACCTATCCGGTAACATGAACCCGGTGGCCGACGCGTTATCGCGACTCGAGCAAATAGATTGCCCCACACCTGTGGATTGGACTGAGTTAGCAGATATGCAACGCAATGACACTGAACTCACTCAGCTGTTAAAAAATTGCAACCTTAACTGGAAAACAACGACATTATCAGGAACAAGACAACTACTCTGCGAAAATACAAAACCAAGTTTACGACCGTATGTGCCGAAATCACTTCGAAAACAAGTATTCGACACCATGCACAACGTAACACATCCCGGAATAAGATTATCGAAGAAAATGATCTCAGAGCACTATTTCTGGCCCCGCATGAATACTGACGTCGGCATTTGGGCGAAAACATGCCAGGCATGCCAGAAAAGCAAGACACATAGGCACAACTCGGCCCCAATCGGAATTTTTCCACCCACAGCACGATTAGACCACGTGCACGTAGACATTGTCGGACCACTACCAGAATCCAACGGAAACAGATACATCGTGACAATGATCGACAGAGAAACGAGATGGCCGGAAGCTGTATCAGTAGCAGAGATAACAGCAAAAGTTGTAGCGGAAGTTCTCATAAGCACCTGGATAGCGAGATTCGGATGCCCAAACACCATAACAACGGACCAGGGACGACAGTTCGAGTCAGACTTATTTATCACTCTGACCAAGTCACTCGGTATTAAGAAGACCAGAACCACCAGTTATCATCCACAGTCAAATGGTTTGGTTGAACGCTGGCATAGATCAATGAAAACCGCTCTAGTCGCGCGCGGAAATACAACGAACTGGTCAAGCGAACTACCCATAGTGCTACTAGGATTACGAGCAGCACTACGACTGAAAGAGAATACAAGTCCAGCACAGATGTTATACGGAACTAACATACGTCTGCCAGGAATGTTTATCGAGCCGAAAACGCAAGTAACATCACCAGAGACTTTTGCACAGACACTCCAGAGGACAATGGCAAAGCTAAGCCCGTTTAGCAACAACCAACACGCCAGCAGTCACAAATCGTTCATACATCCAGACATGAAAAGCTGCGAATACGTATACGTCAGAACGGATGCTGTGAAGAAACCACTGACCCCAGCCTACGAAGGCCCATATAAAGTGTTAGAGAAGCAAGAGAAACATTTCAAGATTCAATTGCCGAAGAAAACATCAATAGTAACGGTGGACAGATTAAAACCAGCATACATTTTAATGGACGGAAAGGTAAATGAACCTTTAGAACACCAGAAAAGTAGCAGTAGCGAAGTGAACGACGACAAAAATGTTGAGCCAGCAGAAATTAATAAGACCGCACCAAACACAACACGCTCAGGCCGCGTCATACATCCAGTGGTACGATTTACAATACCGCCAGATCAACGAAAGAAAAACACGGGAAAAAAAACAAAGCATAATTTCGTCCACACAAACCACCAAACTACCGCAGCAGCAACACGCTGGTAAAGCAAGATCAAGACAATTGCAATATTCGGAAACATGGGCAGCTGGGGCCCCAAGGAAGAGATCGTGGTGGCACAAACTGCCGCTGGGTCAGGGGGATCCAGCATCTCAATGACGGAAATCTCTATGGGGGGCATTTTCATCATCGCCGTTGCAGTGCTACTGTACTGCATGTACAGAAAGTGTAGGAAGCGGTTATACAAGAACGTGACACGGCACGTCGACGCCAGGCAAACGCAACCAGCTCAGATTCCAACGGTCTCCATGCGTTGCTGTCAGCACCCAAACGGAGGACAGGGACCACAAAACGTTTAATACAGCAGCAATCGGGAAAAAGGAAAACAGAAGAAAAGTGTAACCGCGTAGTATTAAGTTCGTTTTTATTTTTGTTCGTGTATGGCTATATTTTGTGTAGAAAGAATACTTCTTTTGTCTTATTTTTTATGTAAACTTTTTAATTATTTTTATGTAAGTGTACTCGATTTGTTTATTTGTTTTTAAAGGGCGAAATAATGTGGTGCATCGACACATTACATGTCGCATGCACAGCAAATATTATAATGGTCAAATAAATAATTATATATAGCAGTTGTGTACTAGTGCTCACCGAAACCAGTTGTTTTATTTACATGACTCATAACACCCAACAACACGTACACAGAAGATACACTTACAGATGTAACAAGTTACGATTTTCAGGGATCCGTACTTTTATGTGGGATTAAAATGTTTCGATTTACGAGCAAGGTAAACAAGTCCACCGGTTTATTTGTTTAAGTGGTTAAATTAAAACTTGTGCTTCAAATAACAGAGCTTTACCTCAGGTAGCGGAGCCATTGCGGTGGTTTCTTTAATAAAAACCGGCCAAGTGCGAGTCAGACTCGCGCACGAAGGGTTCCGTAATTGGTAAATAGCAATTTACGATTTATGACGTATTAAAAAAAACTACTAACTAGATTTTGTTCAAACCAATTTTCGGTGGCAGTTTACATGGTAATGTACATCATATATATTTTTAAGTTTTATCATTCTCTTATTTTAGAAGTTACAGGGGGGGGGGGGGACACATTTTACCACTTTAGAAATGTCTCTCGCGCAAACTATTCAGTTTAGAAAAAAAATATATTAGAAACCTCAAAATCAGTTTTGAAGACCTATCCATAGATACCCCACACGTATGGGTTTGACAAAAAAAATATTTTTAGTTTCAGATTAAAGTATGGTTTACCCCCAAAATGTATTGTTTTTTTTCAATTTTTGTGTGAAAAACTTAATGCGGTTTACATAATACATCTATTTACCAAGTTTCAACAGCGTAGTTCTTATAGTTTCGGAAAAAAGTGGCTGTGACATATGGACGGACAGACAGACAGACAGACATGACGAATCTATAAGTGTTCCGTTTTTTGCCATTTGGCCACGGAACCCTAAAAAGGGATGCTATTTATTATATCTGAGTGTGCGTGAGCGCATTACCGCATTTCGATAAATATTGTTCGATAAAGCGCTCGCGCACATTATTACAGTACCTACAAATAAATGATCTAAAAGGCACTTTAACTTTGGGTGTTTGCGACTGCACTGTTAGACAAACATTTTGACGCAACAAAAAGTTATGATAGTCATTAAAATGGTTAGAAAGGAGGTGACTATTGAGATGACTGCAAAAAGAAATTGATGGCAGAAAAGGACATACTGTGCCGACACAAATAAATGGATTGGATAACGGCAGGAGAATGATGATCTTGTAACGCATGCTAGAGATGTTTTTATCAAGTTGTCATGATTTCGGTATCATGTTGGATGATGTATATAAGCTAATCACATGAGCGGGTGACTCATCAGAATGGCAGTAGCATTCCGATTTCCAAATGTCTTTACATATTTTACAGTTTGAGCTTAGCTCCTGAATTTAATGTCAATCGGCACTATATTGAAAATAGTTTCGTGACTGATTGACAAAGATATGCCTGGGAGATGGAAGCTTGGGAAGATATATTCCAACCTAATAAAGCAGATGCAATATTAAATAACTTTTTAAAGTATGTATGCAAGGAAAGAAATACAGCGAGATTGTAATGGTGCATGTGTATTTTTAAGTCCCATGCAATTAGGATTGAGCCTATTGCCATCTACTGGGCACAAATCTAGACTCAAGGCTGTTACTGGAAAACCCGGGAATCGGCGTTTGCAAACACTAAACTTACGACGACATAATTATCAATACTATCGTTACATTAAATATTTAAATGTGAGATAGTGTATAGTAAGACAAATTCTCATCAACGTCTGGATCACAGATGTTAATATACAGAATACGTCTCCCAACGCTTTACAGAGTATTTCAACACGAACTAATACGTATAATGTATGCTCAGTAACTGAATCCACGTATTACGGCGCTACCAATCAGTATCGGTGTCGTCACTAGTATTTAGGGTTCATTTTGTCGTCACATTAGCAGACCTCGTTACTTGAGGGTCGGAAGCAGGATAGGGGAATTATATCCACTACTTACGACAGAATGTCTATACCACCGTTGCGTATACGCAGTGTCAACGTGACAAGAGGTGATTTTAACACTTTAGTACGAGAGTTACTAGTTTAGTACGTTTGTATACAGCCCAGTATCATATTATTATATTTACAGGCGTTGACACTGTTTATCAATTGTGCTAGAAACTAGAAAGGTTTGGGAGACGTTAAGCAAAATAATTATATAACACCGGATCCTTCTATGACATCTTAAAACCATCATTATTCCGGTGTGAGAGAGAGATAGAGCCATACAAGGCCAATGGCACTATACCTTTTCTTCAGCGGAATCATGGTGGCATTCTCACTTTGTAATACAGTCCCTGAACGCTAAGCTTTAGGAACGATTTATAGTTTATTTTAATTATTTTATAGTTTTCCGTTCTTTTGTTCAGTTAGTCAGAGGTATTTTTTACTAACTTTTGTTAGAAATTTCGCTCAGAAAGTGACTTACCCGCTTAGCCAAAGACTTTTCACATGTTTTTCCTTCTTGTATATAAAACGGTGACCCTACTAAATTTTGCTATACTCGTGCTTACGTCTAGATACGAAGGCGTCTAATTATGATGTTTATTGAGTCTTATAGGTAACGTCACCGGATTAACTGATATATATCTCTATCTGTATATATAGGTAGATCTCTAGCTGTGTATATAGGTAGTTTTTAGTATCAAAGTTTGTTTAATAAACTGAGGGAAGCAAACCTTGAAGACATATGGTAGTTTTTAGTATCAAAGTTTGTTTACTAAACGATACGAAGGCGAAGCGTCCAATTTTAATAATTATTGAGTCTTATAGGTAACGTCACAAGATTAACTGTATTTCTAGCTGTATATAGGTAGTTTTTAGTATATCAAAATCTTTCTACTAAACTGAGGGGAGCAAACCTTGAAGATATATTATCCTTTGATAAATTTATACCTACGTCTAGTCTAGGTAAAGGCATAAATTTCAACACGAAGCATTTGTAGGTGTAGACCTACATTCGACATAAGTAATCCTGAAAATAATTTACTTATTCCTAACCGTTGTAGTCAGTATTTCAAGGTGCTTACTGATTTTACTTAGCTGTTTTAAAACCTTCGTTTGGTTTTGGTCACTAACTTGGTAAACAACAAAATAATTTACAATAGGTGCTCACGTATAGATAGGCGACTCATGTCCCTGCTTGTACCAGATGACGAGCCCCATGCGGTCATCTGGCAGCGCCGGAGTGACGTCACAGGGCAGCTCCACACCGCCCCCTGTCGGCGCGTGCAAGGACTCGACTGATGCTGCAACAAATAGAGAACATTGGATTAACCATTTTGATGAAGTATAAGAAGTAAAAAAAGATGTGACAAGGGTAGGAAGATGATTTGTGTTCTTTGATAATCATCATATTATTGGCCTGGTATGACAGTATTAGAGGGCAAGCCTATTATCACTAATAGGCATATGATGGCAGGAATAGAATACCTAGATGAACTGTAAGACTTTGTTCTTTGACGAAATAAAAAATCTTTTTTACAATAAAATACTACCGTCTTCCAAATAAGAAAACTACAATGTGAAATATAACGTCATTTTTGGAAGTCGGTGTCCATAACGCAACAAATTGGTACTTACCAAAGACACCGACTTCCAAAAATAAAGTTATTTTTCACTTTGTAGTTTTCTTATTTGGAAGTCGGTAGTATTTTATTGTAAAAAAGATTTTTATTTTATCAAAGAACAAAGTGTAAAAACAATTTTTTTGTTTTACCTACCTAATAGGCAAGTAGTTAAGTGAGGTATCTATAATTCCAGAATAGATTACCCGAATA
This sequence comes from Orthosia gothica, assembly GCA_949775005.1. Classification (NCBI taxonomy): domain Eukaryota; kingdom Metazoa; phylum Arthropoda; class Insecta; order Lepidoptera; family Noctuidae; genus Orthosia; species Orthosia gothica. Next base: position 28,353,501 of record OX459036.1, read on the forward strand.
TCATGAAAATGAACATAACCGGTGAAATGAGAGTGTACCAAGTTGAACTGTATACATTTGCGTACCCCTTAAGAACGTACTGGCGTTATGTTATGAAATGTTATAAACAATAAACAGACATGCGATTGCAGCAATCCCGAGAGATTTGCCGTTATTTATTGAAGAGTTATGTTGTATATCTCCGAAGTTCTATATCAGATCTTCACCAAATTAAAATTGGACCAATTTCGGAATATACTCTTTCAAACAAAAAAATAATTTTCAAAATCAATCCATAATTGACGGAGATATCGGTGAACATACACAAAAAAAATACATAGAGTCGAACATAGAACCTCCTCCTTTTTGGTAAGTCGGTTAAAAATGGTCGTACCAAATTCTCTATCTTACTATATACCAAGACGTTTTAATGCGATGGACGGCGATAAGTATGGGGTAAAATAAACACCGGTATCGATATAAAGAGATACTGGGAGATTAAAGTAGCGCATGACAGCCCAATTTGGAACAAAATGGCGGCAGCCTCCCCAAAGATTACCGCTTGCAGGCAAGATGACCAAATGCCTCCTGTATGACTTATTTTCTTTAACTACCGAATTATCGCGATAAAATTGCAATCCGTGAAGAATTATTGAGCTAAAATTATATAGTGAGCAAAGAGCATTATTTTAATTATTGCTTTCGGGCACAATTGTGGATGTTAACTTCAAATTATGCTTAACCAACGATGTGGTAACAAGGTGCATAATGCGTTTTTGTTTTTCTTTTGTGGACTGTAGCGACTATCATAGGATAATGTGTTGGTAGAGGCGGATTAAAAGTTAGCTAGTGTGAAACTGATGAAACCTACTGAAGAAAATGTGTGGAGAGCTATGTTGAAATAAGTTTTCATGGTATGAGCATGTGATGTCAAGGAAGTTAATGAGGAACATGTCATGAGGAAAGTGTTTTATCTGAATGTGGATGCTTTTTAATGTAGAGGAACAACATTACAATGGCACATTTTTGACATTTTCGACGGTTTCGTTGATAGAATGTAACTTGCGTAGATCCTCAGTATCGCTTACGATAACTAACCTGCATTCATAAACAGTATTTAGTTCATGAACTATTAAGAATATAATTAATGTCATTGTATCAACTTGTAAGCAGATAATACGATTATTTATTAGAAATTAACCATAAAAATACTACTATACAAATACATATTAATAAAAGCAGTTTATTCGTACTAAGTAAGAGCTTCGATACACTGTCTCGACAATTCGATCACATGTGTATTTAATTGGAATAAGTTTATTGACAACGTTCGTCCTTTTCGTGTGATTTTTGGGCAGGCAAAGATATCGACATTATTGTACAATGACATAAAGATGGATGTTTGTCAGAGGGCCAAGTTTGTAATAACGTTCCTTTTGATGGGAACTGTGGCTGATTTGCCAATACTTTACCAACCTTACAGACGATTTAGCATATAATGCTGAGCTAATTTTTACCCGTCTGTCCCAGCAGGATACTCATATATTTCTTAGGTGTGAGTATTATATGTTTATGATTTTCAATTCTTTCACTTGTTCTACTTTTAAGCTGGCAAGGTGCTGCATCAATTCTAGATCCTGTGTTTTACGCGAAGGTATAATTTTAATACTTGTTTATGCTACTATGATACATAAAACTCTTTTACATCCAGCCTTGCAACCGCGGGTGTTATCCCAGCGCTCATCTCAGAGGAATAAAAGTATAACAACAAAATTAAAGTACAGAAGGTCGGCTTCATCCACCGAATTTTTGATTTTGATCTCGAGTGCTCTTGCACTTGCTGTACGTGAAGCGTGTCTGTGTGTGCATGCATTTTAACCCGTCATTTACGCCCGACCTTTTGTATCTATCTTTTCTGTGTCTCTGAATAACCGGGATGAACATCAATTTGCATGCTAATCACTCCGGCTCATTATTGCGCAGCCTCTCGTATCGGATTAATGCATGCTCATCTCAGTAGTTATTAATATAATTATAGTGAATTTGAAATTATACAGTTCAATTATTGATTTAATATCTGATTTGCTCATAGCTAGTCTAATAAGATTATAGGAAAATATTCCAATATGATAAAAAAGCTTTTTACCCCGAAAACAAAACCGCTTAAAAAAAGGAAAGCGGAACCACGAGCAAAACCAATTTGCACAATAATTATTAGCTTAGCGTCTGGTTAAAAATTGTATTTTGGTAACATGGCAGATTTTGGCACCGTCATCAAAGAAGCGCTGAGCAAAATACTTGTCAAGCCTGCTACAAAAAAAACTGCTTAGAAAGAAGTCTGGAAAAAATCACTAGACGCGTCATAACAACTTTTTATTAAAGCGCCCATCTGGCATTCTGCCAGAACTATGGCAATGTAGCAGATTGTATTGCATTGCATTCTCTCTTGAAAGTACCCTCGTGAAATCAAATTAAATCGAATATGATTAACAAAGTTTTTAAACTGGTTAAAAGGTGAAATTGATATATTTACACTGTAGGAGACTTTCATTTTAATTAAGCCTATAGATCAGGGAAGAGTAAAGCACGAAAGATTGATGCATTTTCCTATATGTACTTTTCCAGGTGTTTTTGTTTCCCCGTAATGTAGGTGCTTTTTCAGTCGTGTTTTTGGTACGTTATTTAATTAGGTTTGCAACTATGAGCTCGCTATCCTGTGGATACGATGTTTTACGGTAATAACTTGGGATAATACGTCAATATCCAGTGGGTGTTGAACGAAATCCGTTACAAACAAATGCAGTGTAAAATTGCCATGGAATCTTAAAATTATGAGAAAATAAGCACTTTATCGCCGTGGTAGCACGAAGGTGGACATAATGGGACGGTATGGAAGAGGAAAACGTATTAATATGCGCCAAGGGCTGCCAGATGATGATGATGATGAAGTATTTTATCGCTATGTGTTGGGGGTCTTACACTGAATGCCGCCATTGTCTGTAACTTGCTTTTTTTCTGCGGCTTTGGTTGTTTGGCATATCCCGTAGGTTTGCGAAAACGCATCAGGACCTTAGTGTGGTTATCTATCAAAGAAAGAATTTTGTTGATGTGATCAGTGTTTCCATAGATTACCCCTTTTAGAAGTCTTGCTTTAGATCATCTGATCTAAAGCCTCTGATCAAAGCCAGTATAATAAATAGCTGTTGTAAAACGATTGTCCACACTCCCACGATCGTTGACCACGATCCCGCAATATTCGTAAAATCCGTTCCGTGTTCCACATGGTAACGATTTGCGTAGACACAATCAATCAGCAATCCTGTTTCGAAAAGCCTCATCAAGGCTCATGGGTCCTAGACAAAGCGACATTCTATCAGCAATAATGATTGTCGAAAATACCAAATATTTGGGAATTACCAATTCAAATTTTGGTAGTGCATGACAATTGCATACATCGTGGTTTGTGGAATTTTCACCAATTGGGCCAGTAAATAAGCTGTTTTCATATGGCAGCTTTTATGTTGATTGACCAGAATGTTAAAAGCCAATTGGCATGACACATTGACACACATTCAATTAAGTTTTGACTCAAATTTATAACGCAATGAAATCGGAGGGAAAGAGCTAGAAAAACATAAAAATTCAAAAACAGCAAAATAACTATCATAATACTGAACACTTTGAAAGCAGCCTATTTTCCTGACGTCTTGAAAGCGACTTCAATTTGTATCATAATAACTAAATTAGCGGCACTCAATGCTACCACGAAATTACTTTGGCTCCTTAGTAACATGTGCAAGGAGTTCTTATTATTCTGCCAGTAAAAATTCATACCCTCTAAAATATGGACATGTATTGGTATTTCTTCAAGGCGATTTTTTTTCTGTTTAAGATGGCGTTTGACCACTATCTCGCCTGATGTTAAGTGATGATGTGGTCGAAGGTGAAAGACGCTTGCCCAGAATTAACCCATTCAACCTTGACTTGAAGACCCCTAGATTGAAGGTATAAGGAAACAAAGACGCCGACAGGGAATTCTAATTCTTAGCACAATGAAAGTATTTTCAGTGAGGATTCCTTCAAACTGAGCAAAACAATTATTGCTATTTTTAACCGAAGATTGAGATTCTACTAATATCGTAAATAAGTTTTGATGTTTCAATGTTTGTTAATCAATTACGCCTCAACGTCTGAACTATTGCAGAAACTTGGCATACGGACAGACCATGAACAATAAGCACATAAGAATACTTTCTATCACGGTAGTATTTGCCCTTCGGATATTTCTCTATTCATGAGGGCGGCACCCGATACCAGATACTAGACCTTTTTAATAATAATGAAAGCATATAAAAAGTAAATTGGGATTTTCAGCAATAACATACAGGCTGACAAAAATAATACGATGTCAACACAATATTTAAAAAGACATTTTAACCAACCTCATTTTATATTCTTGTATGCAAATGAAACAGCACCTTTAATTGCATCCGACACGTATTTAAATGTAATATGAACTGAACATAAATAAAATATATCTTTTGATCACAATTCCATATGTGAATGTGTGAACAATTACGGATTCCTACCACGAAAACCAATTTACTGGCAAGATGGCAACGGTTGAAAAATAGAAAACAAAAAGTATATGTTTAATCACCTATTCTCAAATATTGAATATAAATAAAGAAAATATTTTGAGGCTACGCGACGATGCATTTTGAATTCCATTTTGGAGTGATATTTTTTATTTGTTGATAAGCATGCCAACGTGACCTTTTGTTAAATTGAAGACTATTTTGTAAAGGACACTCGTGTAAATGCTGGTATTTTTTTTAATGACCAGGTATTCCTGTCCTTCCACGAATCCCTCGGTAATTTATGAAATTCCATAATATATTTCTAGGTAAAATGTCAAGAAAATTCTTTAACCATATTTAGACAGTTCCCTTTCACAAAGGTTGATTGTTAAATGTGGCAAAAAAAAGAGGTGACTATTGGGATGACGGCAAATTTATTATAATAGGAAAAAAGAGGTTTTGCCGACCCCAAATAATTTGGGATAAAAGCTGGACGATGTTGATAAGAGATTGTGATTTTTTTAAATTAACCCATGCCGAAAAACGGTAATATTAATACTTATTAACACAACATTAACACGTTAGGCAAAATACTGTATATTAACAATTACAGTGGTTTAACACTTCGCGGCATTTAGCAGTTCTTAAATAATTACAATATAGCAACAGAGTATCAATTAACACTGTACAAAACCAATTAATGTTATGCTTGTACCGTGAGATGTTCTTTAGTTATCTTATGATTATGTGAATATGGACATTGATAGTATCTATCCCTGCGATTTTATTTACAAGTCTATTTCTGAATAAAACGCCCAAAATTACGACACGTCAAAAACACGTAGGTCAACTTTTATAGGATATATTTATATATATATTAACAAATATTTTATTTTTATACATAGGCTCGCGCATTATCATCTGGTTTTATCATCACCATGCCTACAGCAGTTCACTGGTAGAGATAGGCATCTCTATTTAGCTCGATTATCTGCAACTTGCTCCTAGCTTCAACGAACCACCCTACCATCACTCTACCTAACCTGAAGGAATCCCACCTTTTGTTTACCGATTCACGCTTTTCACTCAGAAATATTTTGCTACCATTACTATTATATGTTTGAAGTTCATGAACGATTTCTAAGTTCTGTGACAGCGTTGGTTGCTCTCTAAGTTGCCATTTAAGAAACAATTCACTGAAAAAATAATCTGGATAGAAAGAAGCATGATTTTGTTTAAAAGGCCTAAGTAAGGTAGTATAAACAACTCTTGATGTATTTATAAAAAAAATAACAACATAATTATCACACACTAGCAAAAAAGAAACGAAGCTACTTCCTAGCATGTAGATAGACGGATGACAACAGTTTTTGTATTACAGTTTTTCCTTGTAAATAAAAATGCTGTTAGTCTTTTTCTTTTCTTTTTTATTGTTGAATGACCACATTTATGTAATTTTAGCAATCGGCAAACAAAAGAGTAGAGTATACAAGACTAAGATAAGTGCAGCAGTGTCCTTATGTCCGTTAAATTCGCACAAATTCGAACTGAAACCATCGATAGTAGTAAAACTTTAGATGTACATATTTAAAAGATCCATGTCCGCAAAATGCATTGCCCATATCCAGCCCTAGTTCAAAAGAACCACAAGTGCCAACACCACTCCTCATGAGGCGCAACCTCAACATGCTAATCCCGATCATAGGCTCCGTTCAATCTTCTTTATGATAACAATGGGTTTTAATTTTATTTTACTTTGTATTTGAATCTCTCCGCTTGTTACTATTTATGTATTATTTCCCTTGCTCGCCCGCGGCCTGAATGAACTAAGTTAGGGTGGTTACGCACAACACGTCCGTGTCCGTGATCCGTATCCGTGATTTTTGTTTCGAGTTCAAAATGTTCTGAATTATGACAGATTATGACTGATAGAGTTTGGATAAAAATGCATCATAAGCTTCCCTACAAGAAGTACTACGGCTACTTCGGAAACGAAATTTCACAGTATAGTGCTTAACCTCCTTTAGGTGAGATTATATTGTTCCTCGATTGTAGGAAATAAAATCCATTTAGCCGATTAATCAACAAAAATAATATAACTGTGGCCACGTCACTCTACTTAATATAAGGCAACTTATACATTTAGAAAGCCTTAAAATAAAATATTAAGAAGAGTCAACAATATATTCACGGCGGTCACGCCATCAATAAAAGGACGTAAACTTGAACCTAATTTTCAACGGGTTTACAATAGTGGCGGCCAGGTATATCTTCATATTTTTATCGAAACATCCGAGTTTTTCGATGTGGTTGTTTATTTTTTATGAAAGGTATAACGAATGGATGAATTTTGGAGCGGGGAGAAAAACAATGTAAACACAAGGGTTTGCACTTTACGATTATTTGCAATTGGGCCTGTTAAATAAAATCCATGTGCAAAACTGAATTTTAATGTATTTATTTGCCTGTTACAGTTTTACAAAACACAATTAAACAGTACCTGCACATTAGTAATGACAATTATGGTTATTCCAATGTGTTAGTGTTGTTTTAGACAACGTGAAAAAGCCCCGGACGAGCCCTATTATTTCCGCTACACAAATACATATCAAGTGTTCTTATTTTAGCTTTGCAGATGAGCAATAATTTTTGAAATGCTGTACTTTAAACAAAACATTTAAACATTAGTCAGCCACTTGAATAGCTGTCCTAATGTTTAAATGTTTTGTTTAAACTTTTTATAGTTCCCTTACATTGCATTTTAATTAAAAAAGCCCACTTTGATCGAAACTTATCAACTCTTCTTCAACAATCCACAACAACGTTCCGTTCACCAATTCTTATACCCTGTTCAGTCTCAAAACATCATAAAACAAAGACACTACTACAAAACGGATATAAACCGCCTCATGACATTCATCAAATGTATTGTGTGCCAAACCACGAAATAAATAATACAAACTAAGGAGCATTGATTGAGCCCAATTATTATTAGTCTGAGATTGAGCCCCTACCATACGGACTAATGGCCGATTTCTGAATTAAGTATTCGACGCTAAGTACGTGCTGATCTCGATTTAAGCATCTGTCACCCTTGATCATCTGCCACTTTAAGTTTTCTGCGATGCTGAGCAAGGTTTGAGTATACGTAGTCAAGTCATGCCAAAGTATACCTTATGTCATACAAAAAACCTTCATCGACGATCAATTGGGTTTCACAACTGAGAAAAACACATTTGATCATTCTCGAATTCTCAAAGCTTTCTCAAACCGTTGTCAACGTTACATCATTAGTGTAGCCAGCTTAGGCGCCTTTTTGCCATTTAGGTTACTCGGAAGGGTGCCGAGGCGACCAATTTTACGAGCGGCGCTAATTAGGCTACCTCCAAATAAGGCGATTTTAGGCGATTTCGGAATGAGACTATCCAATACAACATTATCTGAGCAATTATGTAAACCAAAATGCTTTTATCAGTTCATCACTTTTTTCATTATACTTCAGTCGCAACAACACAGGCAAATAAAGAAATGCTATATTTTTTTTTATATGGAACCAATAATGATTATTGTTTAGTGAATTCATGGTCGTCTTGAGTTTTTTATAAATGGAAAAACTAAATTTTCGGCGACTTGGGGCTCGTCGAATCTGGCTACACTGGTTACATTTGGCAGTTGATAGTTGACAACAGTTGACAAGCCTGTGCTTAAATGGTGATCAAGCGAAATAAATACAAAATAATATATAAACTTATAAAACGAGTGACGAAGAAGACCTTGTCTTCCTTGGAGATGCTTCCAAGAAGACCAATGCGTGGAAGAAGAGTGTTTGCCCTGAATTATCGAAAATATCAGATTGGATGCAAATATTTTACGCCTGATAGATCTCAGATGCTCGAAGAACGGATGGTTAATGGGTTAAGTTCTGGAGTGGCGACTGCGTAGCGGAATACGCAGCGCTTTAAAGCCTCCGTCTGTAGACCGATGACCTGGTTAAGGTCACGGAAATCCGATGTATGAAAGACGCATTGGACCGGTTGATTTGGTGACGCTGGGGAAGTCCTGTATCCAGCAGTCTTTCGGCAGAAATGATGAGTGAGATCTTCAAGAACAATATTCAAAAAGTGCCAGATTTTGTATTTGTGGTCGCCAGTACCTTTTCCTGCGCGAAAACCGACAGTTATCCAACAGGAATTATGTATAAAGTTTAGATGGACCGGTCATATGATGCGCGATAGCCAAGGGACATGGAGAAAAGTGACAAAATGGTACACAAGAGATGGGAAAAGAAGCCGTGGAAGACAGTGTCATAGATGGAAATGGGATATGGGAAAGACCTCTGGCAAAAAGTGAAAGCGATGGTGCGCTGTGGTGTTGGCGAGTAGCTCAGGACAGATCCTAGTGGAAACTGTTAGTGGAGGCCTATGCCAAGCACACTGAGATTAGGGAAATTTTATAAACTATAAACATGTATTGTATAGACTTCAGTTTTATATCTATGATTTCAGAATAAAAGGCTTTGTGATTCCGTTTATTTATTATTATATCTATTATTTAATATATTTATTTTTTGTTATTATATCCTAAGTTCTAATTCTGGTCATTGTGTGTTTTTCAAAGTATATCCTTCCAAATATGTTCAACCATTGAGGTGTGATTAACAAATATCCAAACATACAGACTTTCATACCAATAAAGAATAGCCTACCTTTAAAATAAATGTGAGGAGAATCCCTCTATTGTGGAGTCTATCTGATAAACCGTTTATCAAGCGAATCCATCAATTATATTACCCCCTATGAACTGTGGCATAAACAGAAACCAAACTTATCCAATGTAAGAGAATTTGGAACGATAGCTTATGCAAAAAACCTGACATCTTTGAAAAAGTTGGATTCTAGAACGCAAGAGTATATGATGATTGGGTACGCTATAATAATGGATTTCGACTTTGGGATGTAACAAAGAGGAAGGTAATTGTAGCACGAGATGTGATATTTAGTGGTAAAGTTCCACTTATAAAACCTGAACCTATTATTAATACTTAGTAGGATCCACAAGACAAGAAGAGGTTACAACGATGAAATTGTGTATAGAATTTGGCTTTTTTATGATACGATTTTGGTATCAGAACAATAAAAGTTGATAAAAACAACATGACAAGTCTCATTTATTTATTATTTTGCAAAATAAAGAGGTAGAACACAGTACTCCTTCATAATATCCGACACATATCCAATGGCACCGACCCTGGTTAATATTGTTTATCTTCAGAGGCTGTTCGATGGCTAGCAAAGCCTTCGGTCTTGAAAACACAGGTCACTCATTAAAAATTGCATCACAATAGTCCACATTTGTTGGTAAATCACAATTGTAATCAGATTCCAATGCAGATGCATTAAGGTAATAATGTACTACGCACTGCAGATGTACAAGTGCCCTCTTGAGAGATCTTGTGAAATTCTGAGTAAAATATTCTGTAGTTCTATGAGGTATCACAAGAACCAGCAACTGCTCGCTCTGAACACATTTACTTCTAGTAATTATAAGCTTAAATTCTTGACATTGGCAATAACAAATTACATTAGATGATATTATTTTATTTCGGTAAGACATCTTTGACAAAATAAATACGGTTGCCATGACAATATTGAACATAGAAAAAAAAAATATTGAAGTGAAGACTAGTTGAAAGTAAAAGTTGAAGTACCTACGATCCATTTCATAGATTCATAATAAGGTTGGATACATTTTAGATAGGTATCTTTTAAATTGCTTAAATATGAAAAATCAAGTTTTTAAACATTATAACATCTTTAATAACTTGATTTTTTAAATCTTGAATGAAGAAATATATAACTAACGTACTTTTTACAGCTGTATAAAATTTATATTAGTAAATTTATTCCAATCTTGTGATGTCTCGGATTTATTTTGTAAAATGGAACGTAAGGGTGAAAGAGAAAGTGAATGGAACTTTGACAAATCCATAGATAAGTAGGTACTTATGTAGTTACTTAACTGATCTAGGTAGATTCTCAATTGTGAAACGTAAAATACTCAAACGCTTCCTAAATTATTTGACAATACTCAACTGATTATTGCTGCTTTACTTAAATCAGAAACCGGCCCTCAGTCTGTGTTCTCGACGATATTTTGTGTATATGTGCCTATTTGGAGTTAAGCATCGTGGAATGAATGCATTTGTAGTTCAATTTTACGATCTTATGGTGTATTGTTTAGAGATAGGGGTGTTATTTAAAAAGTAGGGGTTGATATCAATATAATTTTTGTAATTTTATTTTCAAGTTAAGTTGTGAAATATGATTGAGCGTTGGTAATTTGATAATTAATCGATTCATTGTTGATCGTGATTATAAAATACTTTGTTAAAAGCGTTGTCTAAATGTGTAATTTCATATTAAAAGAGTCCGAGTATAAGTTACTTACACTTCTGCTATAAAATGTGACATTACTGCTGTATCATTATAAATAACATTCATACTATGTATGTTTAAATTAAATAAATCTTGCAAGTTCATTGAGCGTGTGAAAGGTGCAAGTCATTCAGTCTTAGTTTGAAAACTTTTGAATGTAGGTTTGAATATAATTATTACCAGAAATTATGGTTTCGATTACGAAGAAATTTAAGACTTTGTTATTTCACAGAAGTTGGCAGTAATTGTACAATGTGAGGTGTTATTAATTAAGTGTAAAGGTATTACTTTAAACGAGGTAATAATATGAATAATATTTCAGGCTTACTATTACCTAGGTATTATTGTATTCATTAAGGCATTCACAAGCTTTTAGCACGAAACCTCTCAAATTATAATTGGATAATTTTGGAATTTCATAAGAAAATGTTATCTATTAGATATTACTTAAATAAAACAATACGTAGGCTGTTTTACTGTGAAACTAGTAACATTTAGTTAAAACAATATGCTTTTACTAACGTATTCACAAAATATGAGTATGATAATCAAGTGTACAAAAGAACAAATAAAAGTTGACAAATAAAACCAAAGTATAATCACATGCCATAACTCTCAATCACACAAATCACATCGGCAAAAATATACAAACGACACACGCCAGGTGTTCTCAATCACTGGTCCAAATTCCTTCCGTCAAAAAGCCCGTTTATTTCTCGTATAGTCTAGCGATCGCTCATCGAAACTGAGATAATCAGCATCGTGAAATCGATCCTTTATTCGATTAATTTGTTGAATAATAATAAGGTTCCATTCACGCCTGCCGGTCAAAAAAAAAAGAAAATGGACATGACCGGACGTCAAAGACGTTCCCGCGCATTTTATGTTGTGTTTTTCTTGGATTTTGTTAGAAATATGTCTTGATTGTGTCCCAGATAACCTTATGTGCTTATTAAGTATTTTTTTTTAATTGGCCAGTCATTAAATTTTTATATCATTAAACATCCCTATGATCCTACTTCCAATACAATTCTTGTAGGAACTGGTTTGACGTGTTTCTAATGCGGAGGAACGACACCGATGATTGTAATGCGATTGAGGGTACAGGTATCGAAAGGACCACCTTGACCTGATAATTCATTATGAGATAAACTTGTCAACAGTGTTTTGGGAATTCATTTGTTTTATAACTATAGATAAAAATAAATATTTAAGGTGTACCAAGGGTTATGACCCAATTTACTGAGGGTCGAGGTAAATCAAATCAACAGGACATAATGGGTGGTCTAAGTTACAAAATTATTGAAGTTAAAAAATACTTGAAATCGAATAACTACAAGGTTTCTTTGAGATATGCCACGGAAGCGAAACTGCGAGAAAAACCTAGTCATCTTATTAAAACTCACTGCTGAATTTGACATTTTAAGTCATTTTAGTAAGTCGTTTAAGCTTAATTTTAGTTATATCCAGAATATTATCGCAGAAAATCATGCGACATTTTGCGGTAATCTGCAATGTTTCTTAATTTGTTCCGAATTTTAATTAGCAAAGACATAACAAAGTATGGCTTTCTAATATGATTCGTGATTTCCATTACGTGGGTACAGTGCTTTGATTAGGTTTAGTACCTGGGCGACCGAGCTCTGCTCGGGTGAAAAAAGAGAAACCAACGTTTTCTAAAAATGAAACCTAGCCAGATCAATTTATCGCCCCCGAAACCCCCTCCATACTAAATTTAATGAAAATCGTAGTTTATGAAATAAAAACATTTTAAAGTACAACACAACTTACTAAAATTGTTTTTGTTTAAATAGACCATCAGAGCTACAACGTCAGCAGCTATATAATATAAGCGATACAGTAGTCTTAATTAGTAACGCACTCGGAAAATGTACCAACATGCCTGCTGCAACAGAGTTTTAACCCTAATAATCAATCAATCTGAATACATTTGTTAGTAGATGCAGCTGAGAGTTTTTAAGTAAGTACTCCATTCCTTCATACTCCATGTCTCAAGGTATTATATTCGTTCGATTTAACTTTCAATTAGTATTGTGTTTTGTGGTTAAGCAGTCAGCAGAGTGTTGTTAGATATTATGTCGTTAATGTAATTATAGATAAATATTTGCTAGGCTTTTGCACACTGTATACTATTATAACTTATAATATTTTTTTCATTGATGCTCTGCTCTTCTTAAAAAGTGTTTGGCATACTGTACTATTAAAACATGTTAATCGTAAATAGAAAAAGATGCGGAGTATATGGATTTGAACCAATGTTTTACCGTAGAAAAGCTTAGTTTAGGGCAGATTTTACTTTATTCGCTAGAATATCTTTTATTTATTTTATCGGTACATAATTATGTAACATCTAAAAAGTTGATGTAGTTCTTGATTTTGTATTAAAATAGTTTGAAAATGCGCTTAATACCTGAGCCGTTGTTTGTTTATTACTACAACTCGGTCCTTCTTTTCAGAAAACCCTCGATAAAAGGAAGTTAAGACCCAAGTGGTAATTAAAAATTAAAACGTGATTTTTATTATTTTTAGCTTACGTTCTTAATAGACTGGCTTTGAGGGTAAATCTGAGAAATGCTTTCTTTAAAATAGTGGCAGAAGTCTATTAGTTTTATGATTTCTGTATTAATTGGTTTGAAATTGTTAGAGGCACCATATTTTAACTTTTAAAGATGAATGACGAACTATTCCTAAGGATAGTAAATGAACATTTATTTACCTACATGTTGCTATAGGTAAAAGTTTGAATATAGACAAATTACTTTTCTGAAAAAAGCCCACTGAGAAAACTTAGATAATATAAAATTAACTCAGAAATTGGTGGAACTAAATTGCTCTGCGTTATTCTCTACATAAATGTTAAGAGCCTTCGTGAACCTAGGCAAATTCAATAATGTTTAGATTTGGATAAACGATGAGAGGTAGCGGGTTGAAATGGGGTAAAACCGTGACGGTTGGTGGGAAGTTGTTTTTGTCTAAGTTCTATGACCATTACTACAAGTGAACGGAAATACTGGTTTCAAAGTTCGCTTTCTGTATTTAAGTATATAATTAAAACTGAGATGACATGATAGAACAAACTCTGTATTCTTTAATGATTTTGAAAGCATTCAAATATATTTATAATATATAAGTAGGTACGTAAATTGTCGTGAGTAATCTACTAACCCTTGCAACACCACAGTGTCATAAAGAAGGTAAGGAAGGGATTTTATTCACTGAAATCAGCAGCTGTTATAATAAAACCAGAATCTTCACACAAGTCTTACACTTTTAACACCATTATATTATGACTACAATGCATCTTTTTAAAACGATGAACGACCCTGTAGTTTAGTGGCGCAGCAAAACTTAACATCAAATTGTATAAAAATCGCTACCGCTTAAAACTAAACACGTGCAAAGAAGAATAATTTAAAAATATAATTAACTCGGCGCCGAGAACACATTTTCTCCTCATTAAAACGAACTCTTCGTTACAAACAATATTATAAGTATTATACCACGTGCAACATTTTCTTCACACGCTAATAGGGATGTTAGTATGAAAATATGAATGATATATTTTGTAACCAATACTGTTTATTTTAATGTTTGCAGTACTTTTTGTGTGTTTATTTATTTGCAGTTCAGTGGAGCTCGCAATAATTTATGGCTAGGCAAATTTTTGGCAATGGCATCAGCTACAAATGGCCAAATGGACAGGTTGATTGAAATAAAGCAGTGAAACTTCACTATTATAACACAATTAAATTAACTTGATTATTTAAGACAATTAAGTACTTACCCTCTTACTAATAAACGCATAATAAAGTTATACCAGGTATAATACTATGAAAATGTATGGTTTTTCCTTTGTTATACCTGGTATAACTTTATTCCGTGTTTATTAGTAAGAGGGTTTAAGTATAACTCAGTAATAAACACAAACACTCAGTACCAAGATTCCGATACATTTTTAATGTAACCCTGTATTTTGGAACTGACTAAAAAAACCCAAGTACTTTTGTTTAATTTATATTTGTACCATTACATGTATAACCAGCTAAAAACAGGAAAATCATTAAATCATCCAAAGAAACAGGGCCTAACAAGCACAAACTATATGTGTTTACAATTTGTTTCAGTTTGGCAGAGTGCCATAGAGGGTTAACTCTATAATTATGTCAAACGGGCCGTAAACAAGTGTTAACTTTTGCTACAGATCGTTAGTCAGGGATCGTCCATTTAGCTCCCAACTATGGCTAGAAGTAACAATCTGAAAGCTTTACACAACAGGGTAGTGTTTCTAAATAGGCAGATTAGTCTTAACACATGGTTTTATGGAGTTTCTTGTGCATTCTTCTCCATAACTAGCTACTTTCCGAATGCACGGTAGAATCAACTTGTATTCCATTTAAATTTAAATTGTGACATTCAAAAGTGCCGCTTGGTGGCCCAGTTGAAATAAATATCTTTTGTCTTTTTGTCTTTTGTCTTTGGTATTTTACGATTAACTAGTTTGTTTTTTTTTAGCTTCGATTAAATTGGAAAGGTTTGTGATATTAACATTAAGTCAATTAAGTTAGTTTATTGGTAAGATCGAAGCCTAGCGACCGATCGAACATCAATTAAATTTTCAATACCTACCCCTTATTATCTACTTACATATTTCTATCCCATAATAACACATTATTCCTCAAAAGTGTAATTTTACTACCAACAAAAATCGTTTTACGTACTTTATTACTTTCAGTGCTTCATAAAATTATAATGTACCGCTCGACCCTCCAATTAATGTAAAGGTAAATACCATTTTCTGCTAAGTATAAGATAATAATTAAGAAAACCATGGTCAAATTAAAAATAATTGAAGACCTTGTAATTATAAGAAGTTTTGTGACGGTTATAATGAAAAAGAAAATGGATTGGTTTTTGATTGGGCCTAGACAGACAAGCTAGATAGTACTTTTACAAGACGAATCTCGAAAAGTAGTGCTAATATACTCTTTTACATTATCATCGTGAGAAAATTTATTCATTGGAACCAAGATTTTAGGATATTTTTTGTAGAGTCATTTAAACTGTGAGTCAAGAACTCAGGCTCAAAAGCCTAATTTCTGACATTATATGCTTACTCAAAATAAGTACATTAATTTACATTTAAACACACTATGAACTAAATGCTCCTCAGAGGCACAATGCAACAATGTTACAATCCGATAATGCAATGTCTGTTGGACCTTAATTCAAACGTTGCAAAAAGGCAATGCGTCGCAAAAATGTAAGGCAATCGTTAAAATATGTTTGTCCGTATACAGGAAATAGCTAATAATAAAATAAAATTAATATAAATATAATAATAAAATAAAATTCGACATCGTATTACTCTTCATACGGTGAGTAAAAAAATGTAAAGAGCAACAACAAACTAGTTAATCTATTAAAATTTATGAAGTAATTTCTCTCATCACTATGCTAACTAGCAAACATTATATATAAGTGTATGCAAATATGGTTCCACACATTCCACATCAGATACTCGAGAATCTAAGATTACCCAGTAAACAAACATACTACTAATAACAGGACAGGCCCTACTACTTAGGCCACCCACAGGGTAATCATAAAACAAGTTTTCTTTTAATTATATTATAAGGAAAGTAATCGAAGTAAACATGTTTAGCTGTAAAAAAAGGCTTATTTTCATTTAAAAAGGACTTAAATTATCACTTGTTGTACGAAACAAAAAGTAAAGAGTTAATTTATAGTAAACACATGAGAAAACAAAAGTTTTTTTGAGTTTTACTGGTACACGAACAGAAATTCGGCAATGCTGCTTGTAAACATACTATTCAGTAATTGAAACACTTCTCTGACTCTTAGAATATTAAACCAACATTTACACCCGTATTTATAAAGAAGTAATTACTTGTTGCTAAGTAATTTCTTGATTAAGTCATTACTTAAGGTTAGAATTCTTAATTCCAAATTCTCATTCTTTAGTTGAGTAACACACGTTACTTACTTGAGCAATTGCCCAAGTAACACTCGAAGTTTGGTGGTTGTTTCTGTGTGGCACACTTCGGGACTGCGTTTCGTTTCGTGAAAACGCGAACGTAAGGTCTAGATTACTTTTAAAATCTTGCAATAATATCTTTGATATTACTTTATTTTATATTTATAATAGTAACAGCGTTGTATACTTTAGTTTTAATTGTAAAAAGTACATCATTAAAATTTCTTTTTGTTGTACAAAAATAAAAAAATGCTTGGAGAAATAAAACGTTTGACATGATATAACCCTACTAAATTTAAATGTTTACTTTTTACACATGGATTAAATGCCGACACGTGATTTTTTATTTAGAAAGATTATACATTCATTTCTGTCAAATAATATCGTAAACGAATTCTGAAATCAAAACCGTTTTGTCGGCGAGTTTAATTTTTCTTTGAATATCTTTATTCTAAATTTCTAAATATGACTGAAATAGACAGTAAAAAACCATTTTCTGGTTTGGAAAAGGATTTAAGAATTTTATTACCAATATATAAATTTACATATTAGGTATAAAATACTTAATTAACAAGAACTACCTATATATACACTTGAATAAAAATAGAACGGATTTATTTTTAAATATCATACAAAAATATGATACTATCTTAACCTGCAAACAAACAAACGCTAAAAAATCATAATAATATGCTTTAAAAAAGAAGCATCATGGAAAAAAATACATAAAAACGTAACGTAGCATTAAGCAACCGATACAGTGAACTTATAGGAAGCCCTTTGTGTCTCCGATTGTAAAGAGTCGGTAATTGTTGGAAAAAATGACATACTTCTCACAATACTTTTGGAGAAACGAAATTTCTTTTTAAAACAATCTTCCGAATAGTCATGACATGGATCCACATCAACGAAAGTAAACTTTGGGATTTTTAGGTTCAGAAACTTCTATCTCCTTTAATATATTATAATTTTAACTGTCTACAACAGCAAATACCGCTTCGATGCTATCCACTCTTTCCAATTTTTTATCTAAAATAACCACAAAGTATTGCTTAAGTTAAGGAAATGGTGACTATTACTTGGCTGAGAATTCTAACTTTTGACAGTTCTAACTTCGATCAATTACTTATCTATAGAATACAAGTCCTTACTTAAGTAACTACTTTTACTCAAGTAATTACTTTTACTTGTTTATAAATACGGGTATTAATATCCTGTAGTTGGTACTTCCTGGCATCCTGCGGTTACCGGGAAAATTCCATAATGGTGGCTGCAATCACATCTCACCTCAAGGAAACAATTTCATGTTCAAATATTTAAACATGTTCATTATAAACATTCGTGTGCAGATTTGTATGTTCAGACCTTGAGCTTTAGACAAAGAGGTATTCTATATTACCCATAAACATTGTCAAAATTTCAAAATGTTTAGGTTTTATCACGTGACAGTTCAGCAAAGTTTTTGATTTTTCGACAATCTATAACTCATAGAATATCACTTTGTCGTAGACCGTCTTATTGCCTTTAAATGTCTCTTCATTTCATCAGTTGGTAAAAATAATATAACTATTAATTATTAGGGGCACACGGTTGGCGCAGTGGTTGAGCGATTGACTGCTGTGCTGCGTGTCGCGGGTTCGATTCCCGCACGGAACAAATATTTGTATGACCTACAGGTAGTTGTTCCGGCTCTGGGTGTTGTGTATTTGAGTTTAAACGTTTGTAAATGCACCCACGATACAAGAAGAAATTCCTAGTGTGGGGCCAACGTTTTTTTTATAAAAAAATAAATAAAAAAAACATGTCAGATTTATAACAATATATACGTCTTAAATTACTTTACAAATAACGGTTTTATTATAATTCCCTTTGGTTTGTGTATATAAATTAGATTAGAAGTTGAATTTTAGGTCGGAATTTTCGCTCTTTTTATTGCAATATATTCATAATAGAAGGCAGAAATCATTGCGCTGTTGGGTATTCCTTTTTTTTATGATATCTTGGGCTTGATTCTGTGAATATCCTATACTTTATAGGCACGCTAAAAATCGTTAGGCTTTGTTAAATCGAGGGATCAAGAATCTTATCAATCGAATAATATTTAGTTGCTTATTAGTTCTTATCTGTGACTAGCATTCACTCTTAGGTAATTAGGGATGTCAACTAAAGATTTTCAGTTAAAATCCCGAATGTAAAAATTTACCTGTAATCAAAAGAAAAACGGATTTAATATTTTGAAGAGCATATGTAGGTAAATACATAAAATCAGTAACAATGTACAATATTTTATAGAAGAAACAGATTCCCCAGACTAATCCCCTCTGAAAACGGTAAAAAAATCTTGGAATTGAACGCAAAGATTAGTACCTAATTAAACTGTATTATACCTGATTATTCATTATCTTAAACACAAAATAAACTTTAACAAAATCTCAGAAAACTACATACCCTTTACAAATCATTTCTTCTTTTAATCATAAACATTTCACTTCCCCGACCTCGGATATCTTTTTGACCGCGACTGATGTGCTCTGCCAGTAATTTGGCAAGTAGCCTGCCACTTATAGTATCAACCACACTACTCGGCAATAGTAATAGCTATTTGATAATAATTATCGTCAATGTCCTAATGCTGAGCAAAGGTCTTTCACAGTTCTAGGTGTGTTCACTTCACCTTAAGTACAACGAAAAAAAATCATTACTAAATTGCATCATAGTTATTAGTACGAGGAACTGCCCATTACCAATTCAATTGACATATAGAAATTCATTCCTATTCTAATCCCAAATTCACAAATCTGTTCAAATTTTGATCCCCTCTTTTATCCTCAGCCCCAGTCCTTTAACGACCCTTCCACCATATTAATCAATATTGAACCAACCCTAACTAATTCGAGTCAAACTATTTATTAAGTTAAGGTAATAAATTCTCATAAAATTCGTTATAGAATATTACTTTTATCGATGTTTAATCTTCTCGGAAGTGGAGGGCTGTCTCACTGATGGAATTTGGGATATTATTAACTTTTTTATTCTTAGATCACTTATTAAAAAATAGGTTTTTCTATCAAGTACGTAGTAATGTTATCAATAATCACTACAAAACTAATCACAAAGGACGTATTTTTTGCTTAGAACCAAAACAGTGCAGAAATGTCATATGAAATCTCATTATTGCACTGTTTTACATTAATGTACTGTTTTGTATTTTTTTATCTATATTAATATTATACTCGTAAAATCGAAGAGTAGGCAGGGAAGGCAGGGTAGGCAGGGTAGGCACGGTAGGCAGGGTAGGCAGGGTAGGCAGGGTAGGCAGGGCAGGCAGGGCAGGCAGGCTAGGCAGGGTAGGCATGATAGTCTAGGCAGGGTAGGCAGTGTAGGCAGGGTAGGCAGGATAGGTAGGATAGGCTAGGCAGGGCGGCAGAGTAGGCAGGGAAGGCAGGGTAGGCAAGGTAGGCAAAGTAGGCAGGGTTGGCAGGGTAGGCAAGGTAGCAAGACTAGGCATATGCAGGGTAGGCAGGATAGGCTAGGCAGGGTAGGCAGAGTAGGCAGGGTAGAAAGGGAAGGCAGGGTATGCAGGATAGACAGGGTAGGCAGAGTAGGAAGTGGTAGGTAGATCGCCGCGGGGGTCAGATAGTTTAGATATAAATTTACCACAGAGGTTTAATGTCTCCCATTAAGTTTAATATAAAATGTATGCAGTAGATCAATAAGATACTGGCTGAAAATAAAAAAGCGGCTGCTTAAAACCAATTAGGTAAAAAAATGCCTCGCATTTTGTATCATTGTAAAACTTTGATAGGTAGGTACTTCATATTTAGCAAGAAAAGTATAAGAAAATGAAAATATATGAGAGGTAGATTGGTAGTTGAAAGAAAAGTAGATAACGCACCTCGCTAAAGTGAGTAATTAATGCACTCGTGTTAATTTAGTGCCCTCGCATGCGCTCGGGCACCAACATAACACTCATGCATCAATAACTCACTTTGCGATCGAAGCAACAATCTACTATTTTTCTGCGGTATTGTTCCCGTAGCCCGTCTACAATTTGTCTCAACACAGAGATCTTTAGCATCAAGTCTGTCAGTTGGTCAGATTGGTAGCCTAGGAAACAAGCCAACTTAGTGGCGTAAAACTTGATGATCATAATTCCCAGTAGCATAGACAGACCCAGAAATATTACCCTGGATCAAATCGAAGCGATCGATCTGCATGCATTTATTATGATAAAATCAAAAAATCAAAATCAATTTTTTTATTTCATATAGGCCTACATGGGCACTTATAAAACGTCGACAATGTGCACGGTTCGGGTTGGTCGTTTCCTATGGAGAAGAACCGGCAAGAAACTCCATGGTTACTCTTTTAAAAAAATGGTTTGGTTTTACAATATTTCCTTGTTACAGCATTAGTACTTAGATATGTGGGGACAACGTAGGCCCGACAATAAGTCGTAAGAAAACAAAAAAAAAAAAGATTACATATTATTTAAACAAAAGAAAATAAAACGAGTTAAAAAGTTAACAAGCATCTAGAAGGCCTACAATGTTCACACATTTACAAAATAATCGGTAAAGGAATCTATACAAAAGTAAAATAAAAAAAAGACTAAATCTAACATGTGGCACAAATATTGTTATCAGTGCTGTAACTATTCTTAGCAAAGGGCTATGAAGATGATTGAAAACCATTGTAAAAAGAATAATCAAAAGAAAGAAAAAAAACAAAGAATTAATGAGATTGAGAATAGTTAGAGACAACCACATATTTGTGCCGTTTATGAGTTACCAGGGAAGCCGCATGCGCAGAAGAAGCTAAAGCCAAATTTTTTATCTTCAACGTAGTCCTTGATTTTATAATAGGCTTTTTTAACAAGGACACGTTTGATGTAGTTTTTGAACTTTCCATCGGTCAGTTCTATAACTGACTTTGGCAACTTGTTATAAAAGCGTATACTGTTTATATAAAAAGACTTGTTAGTTTTTGTTAATCTGAATTTGGGTATTACAATTTCGTGCTTACTGCGTGTATTTAAATTATGTAAGTCGCTTCTAGTTTTGAAAAGCCCTCGATTTTTGCGGACATACAAAATACATTCCAAAATATAGAGTGATGGTAGAGTCAGTATATCGATTTCTTTAAATTTTTCTCTAAGGGACTCGCGAGGACCCATTTTATAGATCGCGCGGATTGCCCTCTTTTGTAAGATGAAAATTGAGTCAACATCTGCTGCTGATCCCCACAGCAGAATGCCATAAGACATAATACTGTGGAAATAAGCATAATATACTAACCTAGCTGTGGCTACATCGGTTAACTGCCTTATTTTCCTTACTGCATATGCAGCTGAACTTAACCTACCCGAAAGAGTTCTAATGTGCGCGCCCCACTGCAGTTTTGAATCGATAGTAATCCCTAAGAATACAGTTTCAGCTATAACTTCAAGACTTTTGCCGTCAAGATTCAAATTCAGGTCTCGTTGTGGTACATTTGGTAAAGAGAACTTAAGACATTTAGTTTTTTCGCATTCAGTAAAAGATTATTAGCTGCGAACCATTTTGTGAGAATAATTAGACTTTCGTTGACATGTAAGACATCCGTATCTTTCCTATCTATTTTAAAAATTAGCGAAGTATCATCAGCAAATAGAATTATATCCGATAATTTGGCCATCATAAAAGGGAGATCATTAATGTAAACAAGAAAAAGGAAAGGGCCGAGAATTGAACCTTGGGGCACGCCCATCTTGACTAGAGACCCGGAGGACGTCACCCCATTAACATTCACTTTTTGCTGTCTGTTTGATAAATATGAAAGCACAAGATCAGCAGCTTGTCCTCGAATTCCGTAGTGGTATAATTTACAGATCAGTGTGTTGTGCTCGACGCAGTCGAACGCTTTTGAGAGATCACAGAAAATGCCAATGGCATCCTGGGACTTCTCCCAAGATTCCAAAATGTGACTGATGAGTTTTACTCCCGCGTCCGTAGTCGACCTACCTTTCGTGAAACCAAACTGCTGACTATGCAGGATCCCATTTGAATTGAAGTGAGACAACATCTGATCCAGCATGATTTTTTCATAGATTTTACTCAATGCTGGAAGCACGGATATAGGTCTATAATTAGAGGGATCACTCTTACAACCTGATTTGAAAATTGGTACTACTTTGCTGTGTTTCATTAAGTCAGGAAACGTGCCGCTGTCCAAACATTGATTGAATATGCCTGTTAGGACAGGAGCAATTGAGTCAATAATATCTTCAAGAACCCTAACGGATATCCCCCATAAGTCTTCAGTATTTTTTATATTGAGACTTTTGAACACGTTTTTAATTGTATCAATACATATTGGTTTAAATTTAAAGGTCGGTATGTCTTTGGTAAAGTTTTCTTTAAGAAGAGCTTCAGCTAATTTAGATGAGGAGGGAAGAGACTTCGTAACCTCTAACGGAATGTTGGTAAAGAACTTTTCTAATGTCTCAGCGACTTCTTGCTTATCAGAAATGGTTTGATTATTTATTTTCAAAGACAACTCATTCTGATCGCGTTGTTGTGTCTTTCCAGTTTCTCTATTTATTAATTGCCACACAGTTTTTATTTTATTATTTGAAACACCAATTTTGTTAATTATTATTTGAGATTTTGCTTGAGCGCAGACTCTTTTAAATATTTTGGAATAGTTTCTAACATAAGTGTGAAAAACTTTATCGGAAGTCAAAGATTTTTCGTAATATAAATTATATAAGATATCTCGGCTTTTTCTTATGCCCACAGTGGCCCATTCACTAAATTTTGATTTGGAATTGTTGACTTTAACTGTTTTTACAGGACACGTTTTATTGAATTCATGGCAAATTGTAGAAAACAACGTGCCGTAATTTATATTGGGGTCTTTTGAATCAAAACTGGCGTTACAAAGGTTACTAAAAACGTTATTATTAAAAGAATTTGATTTATTTTTAGTAAGAGGTCTTAATCGAATTGATTTAACTAGGTTTAATTTTATATCCGACTCAAAAGATACTAGTTGACCAGTATGGTCTGACCTAACGCCACTAATTACAAACGAATCTTTTACTTTACAATTAGTGAATACATTGTCTATGCACGAAGCTGAAGTTGCTGTTATTCTTGTTGGTTCATTAAATAAATATTTTAAGTTGAATGATTTGAACAATGAAATGAGCTTACATTTTTCAGGTGAATTGACTAACAGATCTATATTTAAATCACCACAAACAAAGACTAATTTATTATCTCTGAAAAGTTTACATAATAGTTCTTCCATTGAAATTAAAAACAATGACAAGTTTGATGCTGGTGGTCTGTAAACACACAAGATAGTATGCCCCTCGACCTCTGCACATGCTACCTCACATAAGCGATCAACAGAGTAAGCAGTGATATCCTTCCTTTCCTTATATTTGAGATGACTGTTACAAAGTATCAAGGTACCACCACCCACTGTGGATCTGTTGTACGCGCTGGCAACTGAAAAATTATTTACATTAAACAACATCCTATCTGGTTTTAACCAAGTTTCACAAAAACATAGGATATCCATGTGGTATTTATCTACTAACAATTCCACGTCTAAAATTTTGCCGGAGAAGCGATTTATATTTTGATGATATAGTAAAATATTACTATTCGTCTTCTCTTTTGTCGGCTCTAATAGTTTAAAGGGTCTACAGTAGTATTATCAGAAAAACTGGATAATACTGTTAAATCACTAAACCTAGTTTCAGTTAAATTATCAATAACTGCGTGTATATTAAAAGCTAACAATGTAGCTAATAAATGTCGGCTATTTTTGGGAAGAAACATATGTTCCCGAATCAAAACAAAATCACTAACAAAATTGTTGGTGTCAAAAAACAATAAACGGTCACTATGACGACAAGATAAAATATGCATCAAGTTATTTAAACTAGATATGTATTCATTTTCCTGAACAAGTAATTTGTCAGAATAGGGCAATGCACATAGTATCAATTTGCCTAATCTTAACTTAAGTAGGGTATCAATACCATTAACTATGTCCCTTTTTGTTACACTAAGGCTATTTCCAAAAATAAGAACTACAGTAGTTTGCTCATTCAATTGTGTCTGTTGAATTTTATGAATAAGCTCATTAAAATGCAATTTATGATAACAATGGTTCACTATTGTATGTTTAGAACGGTTATTTAACAATGATCCAAAACCTGTTCCGAAACTATCAGAATATACTAAGACATTACTTTTGGAGGGGTTCAAATTTGTTGCAGTATGCTCGATGGGTAAAGTTATAGGAGCAACATGTTGTGAAATGAGAGGTGGCGGAGCGGCAGCACAACTACAGGTGAGGTTGTTAGTCAATGACTCATACCTCTCTGCATTATACTTCACCAGGTCCACCAACTCACAGGCCTCCTGCATGCGCTCACTTAACATCTGTTGACTACATTCATATTTACAAAATATTTCTTTTAGTGTATTTTCCCTACTCAATAACTCCCTTTGAAGATTCTGAATGTCAACATCATACATTTGTGTACTAGTTTCTAATTTACTATTACATAAAATTAATTGGTTTTTTAAATTTCTGAAATCTCTTTTAAGGTTAACATTATATTTGTAAACACTTTGAGTTTTTAAAAGTTTCTTGTATTTCTTAATACTTTTATTGATTTTAATATATTTCTTAATTTTATTATGACTACTATGATAGTCGCACTAATACATATGGTGTGAAATAAAAGATATTGTTCGCACAGCAATTTAGTGCTATGATAACTCTTCAATTTAATGCGAATATTAGTGCGAATAACATTTTAGTTCCAAAACGGGAGTTTGCGAAACTCGATTAGTAGTTTTGAACTTGGATATTATTATAGTTGAAATTATTGGGCATTCAAGGATATCTAAATGTTCAAGTTTTGGTTATGGATTGAGGCGGACGTGGTGTTGTGTGGTAAACTGGAAAGGAGTTAGGCAGAGAGAGAAGTGGAAATAAGATGGCAGTATTAATTATGTATCTAGTTTGTGAGTGGGATGAAAAACGTGTAGTTTTTATGTATAAGAATAAAGTGAAGAGTGAGATGACCTGAGAAAATACATAAAACGGATGATTCTAAATAAGGATGTGAGCATGGCGATGACATTGCATTATTTTTAATATAGTGAACAAAAAACTACTATTCTATCTTGGAACCATGAAAATAACGAACACAGCACATACCTTTTTGATGATAAGGTCTAACAGGTTATAAGGTCAGAAACGTAATATTTTCTGACAACCGGGCTTGCATGTGTGACAAAATATTTGATTGTGAATAAAGCAAAAGAAGTATGAAAGGATCGTGGCGCTCTCTATTTCCTACGTAATCTCTGGCGAAAAGTTGTGAGCTTATATGTTCAACACCCAGCAATTAAGAAATTTACAGATTTAGACCGTGGCCTCATACCGCTTTTTCTATACCCATATCACACTTTTGCTACATTCTCTCACGCCTTTAATTCCTATAATGTGAAGCACTACAGCACTAAAAGGAATACAGGCACATCCTGAAACAGAATAGTCTAACAAAGTAGACACTCAATTACCCATGTAAGCTGCATGCTCAATGAGAGGAGGAAGCGGAGGGTAGTCAATACGGGCGAGAGTAGTTCCGTGTTTTTAAGGTTAGGGGCCTTTATTGGCGATTATATGCATGTACTGACTACTGCATAAATTGAGCTGTTTGAAAAGCTGCTATTTATGCAAAAAATGATATAGAGAATGAGAGTTACCAAGGGCTTTAAACAAAGTGGTATTCTATTTGCGATAAAGTCCAAATGTTTGGGATTGACCCGTGACTTTTCTTTAGTTGTTAATCCCATAAAAATTGGACTTTATAAGAATCCATTTCGTTGTTCGAATGTCACTTTCTCTGTCATCTCTGTCTAGGGGCTCTATTATGTACTGACGCCGCAGACTGAGCAGTCTATTTGCGACATGTGAATTTTGAACTGCCCAAGTAAGATCTAGACATTTACACTGCAGACCCACCGTACCCCTGGAATCGCTAAAATAAGGACTTGAAAATTCAAATTTTTGTTCATCTCTATTTGAAGAATGGTGCGGCCTTCTTCAAATAGAGTTGAACAAAAATTTTAATGTTTAAGTTTTACACGTAACGTGATATCGTCGCTAGGATATTTAGTTACATACTTTGCGCTTGGCAAGGGTTACGATTTTCTTGTCATGACATGTATATCGGTTTTCTATAGTTTTATGGATAAGAAAAGGTCTGACTTCGTATCAAGGCGTAACGTGGATAGCATTTTTTATGTTATTGTTTGGCAAACAGGTTAACAAGCCGGCAATAGACTCACTTCTTATTTTTTATTTCTTTCTTTCTGACGTAGAACTTAGCACTCCTTTTGAAACTACCAAATTATTTTATAAAAATTGGTTTTTCTTTTTGCTATAGGTAATGGCCAAATTATCTTTCACGCTAGAAAATAAATTCATCTCTAAAATAGGTTACTAAGAAACGATAGACCTCTCGATGATCAAAGTATGACTTCACCATTCAAACTGCGCCAGTGTCCTCTTACCACTACCGCTCTTCAAATTTCTATTTGTCAAACATATAAATAAAGGGCGTAAACGTAAAGAACTTATTTTAACTCAGACTCTCGTTGTCGGCAAAAACAAAAAAACCGCTGTGACGGTTAATTTTCGTAGAACTTCCTACTGCCTGGATATATTGTGGTGTTAGGTATGCCTGGATTGAATTAGGTTGGATAAGACTTGTATGTCAAAGGACTTTTTTTAATTTATTTTCAATGTTTAAGTATGGTAATCTCGTTTGTAAAATTCGATCAGTGATACACTATTAATGAATGTCAAAAGCTACTTTTAAGGCCGAAAAAATTTGAAGACTTTCTGAGGGAGAAGCCGAAGAAAAAAACCAATTTACCATATTAACTATAGAGGCGGTTATATTAATAAAATTTTAGAAGCCTAGCAATTTCACAAGCAAAAAGGCTTGCAGAATACCGTTTAAGATAGATAAATATCTAGGTGAATGTATCCAATCGTACTAAACCAAGGAATGTACATTCCGTACAAGTAACAAAACAATGCCAAAGCGAAAAGAAAATCTAAACCAAACGCTACACGGCATTTCTTAATCAATTGAAGGTTACAATTTAATTAAGACTCTAAACTTAAAAGAACACCGTTCAAGATACACAAGGAACAATATGATTTCATTTCATACTGCATTTGAACATTTCTTATCCATCTTTGTACGTTTCGAGTGAAATTTGTATTACTTTTTTATATAGTCCTATCGTTTTAGATGGTATTGACTTGCTAGTCAATATCTATTCTCTGCTTATTGTTTGAAGTTAAATACTAGTATTCAACTGTATCCGGTTAGACTGAAAGCCAACCCCTAGACTAAAAGGAGACTGTTCATATTTATATCTGGGCACATACGCACGCCGCCAGTAAGTTGTGAGTACTACGCACCTGACCTTTCTAAAGAAATTTTTCATATGGTCTTTGTTTAATTCGGTAATACGAAAAAGAATCCACTTCATATTTTACTACCCAACAATCTCAACAAATTCTCAGAACATAGCAGGAATCATATCAGAAGAATCTGCTTACCAAAGATTAATCGTCGGCGATACGGCTAAGAGATTTCCCTTGAGGCAAGTGGGGGTTTATTGCAAGTATTAATGACTGGTTTGGCTTAATGAAGTGGTGGACTGCCAGAGGCATTGCTTGTAGAAAAATGTGTTCAGGTTTTGTCGTCAATTTTGAATTGTAAGTGGCAAAGGGTCTGTAAAACATGACTCTACGGCATCTCTTTATAAACATTATTGATCCGTCTATATCAAGATCTAGCATAAGCCCTGGGATAAAAAGGATCCTATATCCTAATCCAGGTCATGGTTCACTCAAGTACCAAGTTTTATTTGCATCCTCCAGTCGTTAAGGCGCGAAATAGTTAAAAAAGAATAGGCACAAACTATCCTTTATCCATGTTGAAATGATTAATTGGCTGACGAAAAGCATACGAATTTAGTTTCGTCATTAATCCAGAAAGAAATTCTAAATCTTTAAACCAGCACTTTTATAAGCTACCAAAATTACACACAAACAAAAAATAGTACTATTATTAATACTATTTACTATAATAAAAATAAAAAAACAACAACCCACATTTAACACGGCAAAAAATAAAGCAACGATCATTTCATCAACTCAGTCGGTTGACTGAGATGATAAGACATGATAATTTTACAAAGCCATAAATAACACAAATGAACTGGGACCCTTATATTGCTTTTATTTAGCTGAATACCCAGTGGGCTCCATTGGTCACCTTTAAACCATATTTAGTTCGACATTGTGTTCAATAATTATGTTTTGTACTTTTACGGGAGCAGTGAATTATGTGCGTAATGGTGGACTATTTGTAAGCTATGTTGTAGTATTGAATGGTAGTACGTTCTTTAAATGAATCTAGATTATAATCTTGACAGAGATTGAGTTTCGATTACTTATGTTTTTAAAGGAGCTAGTTTATTGGATTGCCAGCCAAACATGGAGGATTTTGGCAGATATAAATAAGGTAAACTTCATTTAATGAGTACTGGCTTTCACTGGTTAATCTTAACCAGTCGTATTTGTTTGTTATCCTGTATTAAAACCACTATGTGGTATGGTGCGCAGTTGCCTTATTATGGAATTTATAAAATCCACCACAGCGACACATTTATTTCCAAATCGTCTTTTCTCACCAAAATCGCAAGTTTGATACATTGTTTTGACAGTTGATGATGTACAGCTTATATTATAATATTTTGGTACCTCTCCAACATTACATTAATGTAAAAGGACATAAGCAATAAATTTTTACAATGTTACCCAATAAAACACCCTTCGACATGTTTAGCACGTAGCCAACAAAAATTTAAATTACATCCTTCTTAATTTAATTCACCAAACAACAACAATAAATAGGCATTAAAAAATCAAAAAGAATCGAATCAATCAACTCGAGTTCAATCAATCGGTTCCAGACATGTGATCAATTTTTTACCAAATTAAATTTGTTAAAGACCAGACATGGACTCATGGGACCAAATCGACCAAACCTTGTTAGACTGAAGGGATTTCAGAAAATATTTGAGATTTCTGTTGGTTTTGTAAACAGTTTGGATTTTGATCAAGATAATGTTATTTTCTGTTGATATTTACATTTTTAAACGTAATACTAGAATCAGGAAAGACTTAAATAAAGTATTTACCCTCTTCAGTCTTCTTCAGTAACTAAACTTTTTATTTATTGGAAAAAAAAAACATAGTTAACGAGCAGAATTGATAACTAGTATCCACACAAAATGATTTAAAAAAAGTTAATTTAAAAATCTAAAAACCCGACTGCGGAAAGAATCGAACTAAAAAGAAAGTAAACAAGAAGAAAATCATGTTGTGCAGCTGGAGGATACATATTCGCGAGTTGGCTGACCAAAACTAGATGTATCCTCCGACTGCACAACATGATTTTCTTCATGTTTACGTTCTTTTTAGTTCTATTTTTTCCGTAGTCGGGTTTTAGACTTTTAAATTAACTTTTTTTATTTACAACTTTGAAGTTATGTTTCGAATTTGGTACATTTAAACATATAAGTGTAAAATATTTTTGAAATCACCTCTTAAAACCCTTTATTTTGATATCCCACACGATGGTTTTAGAAGAATTTCCCCCCCCCCCCCCACCACAAAATGGCGCCCAAATCCGCCATTTTTTTAAATTTCCCATTTTAATGTAGCCAGTGACACTCGCAGGGTTAAGACGAAGCGATTGACGTAAAAATCATTAAAATCGGCCAACGCGTTTGGTCTCTAGAACGCCGTATAGGAACAAACATACATACATACATATATACATACATACATACATACATACATACATACATACATACATACATACATACATATATACATACATACATACATAGACTGATAAACACATTACCCTCCTTCGGCAGTCGGGTAAAAAAGGCATTAAAGGTACAAGATAGGCTTTCCCGCAGAAAAAGTATAACCAAGCATATCAAGAGTGGGCTCATCAATAATAAACAAAACCTTTGGTAGATTTTGTTACGACGCGACGATGACCTTCATAAACTATACTTACCTAAAACCTACATAAGGCTTAAAATACACGTATCCAACGTCCAATTGTCAATCCAACCTTATAGTTTTATTAAATGGTCAAAGATCTTTAGCAAAAGGGACGAAAACAAAACGCGTGCGAAACCATATTAAACCAAAACTAACCTCAATAATCCAATTAATAATGTATACAAAAACAGAACAGATGTAAGCCTTTACCCCATTGTAGTTTATTTTAACATAATAAAGGTAAAGATAGAATAACTACTTTTTAAAAACGGTACTTCCTTCATTCGCAGCACCGCTAACATACTAATATTATACATGTGAAAGCTTATGAGGATATTTGTTACTCTTTACGAGTAATACAAAACCTACATAACGGATTTTAATAAAATCTTTATACGTATAGTAATATAACTTATACATCAGATTATCACATAGGCTATAAATAATAGCCTAATTAAACGCAGACGACTATAAAATTCCTTCGACCTAAAGTAGTGTTGATTGGATCTTCTGTCTTAACATAAAGTGTGACTTTAACCACAAAGGCATAGCCACTGCGGGCGGTCCATAATGTGTACCTTACCTGATGTAAGGTTATCTTACAAAAAAAGTTGGGTCAAAGAACAATAAGGTTTCTATACCTACTGTCATTTGTGTAGGTGTTGATTTATATAACAGGGTTTAATAGTCTGGGTAAAGCCTTTCTGTAGTTCACGAATGCAATTCGGTAGATAATGCACGGGAATTAGGTTTTAATGTCTGCATGGATAAATTTACTGTGAAGTATTATTGTGTGTCTTTTGTGACGTTTGCGTGTGCGTAAATTTGGTCAGATAATTTTATTGTAATATAAAGTATAAATCTATCTATTTACTGACTTTTATGAGACGTCAATATTAATTCCAAAATGTAGCCTGAGGCTTACAAACCAACACACAATCTGAGTATGTTTTGTGTTCAGTGCAATGAAGAATTCTATTCTCACGAACTGGTAATACAATCAGACAGATCGGTAACTGCGAGTCTCTTCTTAACCAAAAAAATCCCAGCCATAAATACTGTCTGACCCAAGGATCGAACTCGGGATCCCATACTCTGAAGTTAAGCTTTTAACAACTAGATCAACAAGGCAATCGTATCATTTTGAAATAGTATTATTTGAAGATGATATCAAAAAATATTCCGTAAAAACCGGCCAAGTGCGAGTCAGACTCGCGCACGAAGGGTCCCATACCATTATCGCAAAAAGCGGCAAAAAAATCACTTTTGTTGTATGGGGGCAAAAAAAAAAAAACACTTAAATATTTATTTTAATCTGTTTTTTGTATTTGTTGTTATAGCGGCTACTGAAATACATATTTTGTGAAAATTTTAACTGTTTAGCTATCACGGTTCATGAGATACAGCCTGGTGTCAGACAGACGGACCGCGGAGTCTTAGTAATAGGGTCCTGTTTTAAACTTGGGGTACGGAACCCTAAAAAGCCGTAACCACGATTTTCAGGTACCTAATCTAATCAACCATTATAAAACACGTTCAAATGCCCAAATTCTCTAAAATCTGGACCAAATCAGTTCAGTTCTAATTAAAATATCAAATGTTATTATCGGCCTATCAGCTTTGAGCCGAAGGAATCGACAGCCGCCGGTGATCGGATGAGCCAATGTTTGGCAGAGATATTAAATTACCAGCTTTTAATAGAAACTATTACACGTTAACGCACTGCGCTTTTGAAGGGTAATTTTCGAGGATATTGAAACTTTGAGTGTCATGTTTGATAAAATATTCTTTTAAACTGACCTTCTTCAAATACTCGTATATTTAAATATTATGAGTTAAAATGATTTAAAGTTGGTAAAAGTTGCCTCCTGGTCCTTAGTGACTAAGGATGTGCACAG
Source organism: Orthosia gothica (assembly GCA_949775005.1). Classification (NCBI taxonomy): domain Eukaryota; kingdom Metazoa; phylum Arthropoda; class Insecta; order Lepidoptera; family Noctuidae; genus Orthosia; species Orthosia gothica. Next base: position 28,386,589 of record OX459036.1, read on the forward strand.
ACTTAATCAAAACTATTTCAAAAACAACTAATTGGCTGCAGGATGATAGAAAATTCCTGATAGACACCATAGAAATTTACTGTTTTATCATAACAGAACCACTATTCTGCAGTCCAAACCCTCAAAATAAGAATACTCCCTTAAGTATTCTATCAAGTCAACGTGATAGAGATATATTACGGGTCGCAAATATTTTTTACAATTTAGAGCCCCGTACATGGAAAGACACTCGCCATGAAATGGTTGGTAAGGAAGGAACGGTTGTTGTATATATTTTTAAGGGGACTTCTCGTCAAATAGTGAACGCTGGGGTCTTGGCTTATTGATAGAGTATTTACTTGAAGGATAGTGGTTGTGTTCAGATTTTGTTGTTTTTTTATCGTTATAATTATTCGTTTTCCTTGAACAGTATGTGTTTGTATGTTTCCAGACCGAAGCGAATTCGCCACGCCTTGGGCTATCTTCGGAAGCAGTCGTGTGCATGATACATAAAAAATGACGAGCTTTTTGGATGCTGAAAGCGTATAAGCGTTCGGACGGTCGTACCTTTACCATTTAAATATATTGCGGAGGCTCTATGTTCTATGTTAGGGGGGTTTGGTTTCCGCACTTAGTCCCTCAAATGGACCTTTGTACGTGGGCCATGGCGGCCGTTGGGTGGTCATTCCAACCAGCCCACCTCCCTCCAGAAGTCGACTAGAGCTCCTGGTTTCCTCAAAACATCAGTGTAAGATCTGGGTGACCCAAGGGTTCGTGTTCTTATCTGGGTAACAACTGTGCACTCAAAGAGGACATGCGTAACGGTTTCTTCAGCCTCCATGCATGCCCTGCACAGAGGACTGTCCGTTATGCCTATTGTGTGGAAGTGTTTGTTAAGTGAGCAGTGTCCCGTGATGGTCCCCGTCACCAGGCGCAGGCCATTCCTATCCAGGCGTAAAAGACGCCTGGTAAGCCTACTGTCCAAGGATGGCATAGCTTCTTTGGATTGTCTGCAGCCCGGTGTCGAGGCCCACCAGTTCTCTGCCTGTGTCTGGGTGAATTCCTGTAGCCACCTGCGTATTTGGTTGAAGGGGATGGGCACAACAGGTTCAGGCCCATAGACCGCTGAGCTGGATCCGCGCCTCGCAAGCTCATCAGCCGCGTCGTTGCCCAGCGATCCGCTGTGACCCTTTATCCATTGTAGTGTCACCGTGTTACGACTAGATACAGTTATTTGTTCCAGTGCGTTGTGACATTCTAGTATTAAACTTGATGTAATGTATTTTTTTCGTAAGGATTGGAGTACTGATGCACTGTCGGAGAGTATCCGTATGTGAGTGTCCGTAACCCTCCTATCTTCTAGGGCATGGACCGCTTGTATAATGCCCACACATTCCGCCTGATAGACGGTGTTGAACTCTCCTAGCGGTCTGGATATATGTATATTGAAATCGTGTGAGAAGACTCCGACTCCGGTACCGGAGTCCGTTTTCGATCCGTCGGTGTATACTCTCATCTCTTTCGGGCCTGAGTAGTCACATCGTTCTTCTGTGAGTACTATGTTATAGTGCCTATGAAAGTGATGTGTTTTGGGGGCTCTGTCGCATGGTGATGCTAACATTGGTTTACGCTTGATCGCATCTTCCTTTATGCGTGTGTGCTTAATTCTGGAGTCTTTGTTTAGGGTACCTGATAGATGGAGTCTGAAAGTGGCCAGGGCTGCCTCCTCCCGCACAATAAGGTGTAGTGGTGGCAGTCCCAGCATTGCCTGTAAGGCGGCAGTGGGTATGGTTCTCATACTGCTAGTGATTGCAACGCAAGCAAACCGCTGCAGTTTTTCGAGATCTCTTTGGGCTGTGCTGAGGTCTGTCCTGGGCCACCAGACCAACGAGCCATATGTGATGATTGGGCGGATGACTGTGGTGTATAGCCAGTAAGTGATCATGGGGCTAATTCCCCAATTCCTGCCTAGCAGTCGCTTACACTGCCACAGGGATATGCTGGCTTTTGTGGTGATATGGTTTATGTGTTTAGCCCAATTCAATTGTTTGTCCAAATAGATGCCCAGGTACTTGGTTTCGGTTGAAAGGCTTAGGGTTGTTCCGAAGAAACGTGGCAGTTGCAGTGTCATTGGTTTCCTCTTTTTTGTGAAGAGAATTAGTTCAGTTTTTGTGGGGTTCACTGAGAGTTGGTGCTCGCTGCACCATTCCTCTACTATTTTCAGGGCTTGACGCATGAGATTGCATAGAGTGTTTTCATGGGTCCCGTTTATTATTATGGTTATGTCATCCGCGTAACCTACGGTGAAATAACCTTTGTCATTGAGTGTTTTGATTAGGCTGTCAGCTACCAGGTTCCACAGGAGTGGCGAAAGGACGCCCCCCTGCGGACAGCCCTTTGCAACGACAGCCCTTGTTGTGTCGTTAACCGTGACTTGAACCGCTCTCAGTTTGAGCATATTAGTGATCCATCCCCCTAGGGTTGGGTGTATGCCGTGTCTGTCGAGGGCCGTGTTTATGCTGTTGAACATGGTCTTATCGAAGGCGCCCTCGATGTCAATGAAGGCAGCCAGTGCTGAGCATTTGTGATCCACTGCGCATTCAATTTTAGAAACCACATTGTGCAACGCGGATTCAGTTGACTTGCCTGTGGAGTACGCATGCTGTTGTTTGTGCAGTGGTTTCTCCCGGAGAGGCCCATCCCGGATGTGCCTGTCACAGAGTCTTTCAAGGGTTTTCAATAAAAAGGATGTAAGGCTTATAGGTCTATATGCCTTGGGTTGCGTGTTATCAGTTTTCCCTGGTTTGGGTATGAAGATGACTTTCACCTCTTGCGAGGTGAAAGTCTCTTTCGTTGCTCTCTCATTGCGGAGGCTCTCATTTCACATCAATAACACCGCCAAAAATATCTTTAGTTATATTTTATTTTTTTATTAGCTGACCCAGCAAACGTTGTTTTGCCATATAAATTAATTCAAAGATTCCCAAAAAAATTGCACGCACTGAGTATTATATGTATGGGACTGCCAAGCGCTATCAAAATGTCACGTGATCAAACCCTTACTTTTTGTCATTTTGACAATTGTATAGCTGATAGAATTTTAATTAGTATAGAGCTTCTTAACGTAAAAATCTCTATAAACCTCTCAAGCAAGCAAATGTTTATTTCTGAATGTTCACCAGAAATATTTACCTAGGCACGAGGGTAAAACATTGCCCTTCTATAACAATAAGCTCTAATAAAGATTTACCTACCAAATCTAACTCAACACGGAAGTAGCAAAATTCAAGAGATTATTGATAATAACATCAATTTCACGACTTTTTGACTTCTTTTGTAGTCGTTCTTTATTATATTACATAACTATTACAAAATCATTACTTCTAAAAAGGCTAATTAAAAAAAACAAAAACCCGACTGCTTCAAAAGCGAACTAAAAAGTCGTAAACAAGGAAAAAATCATGCTGTGCAGTCGGAGGATACATATTCGCCGGCTGGCTGACCAAAATCTGGTGTATCCTCCGCCTGCACAGCATGATTTTTTCCTTGTTTACGACTTTTTAGTTCGCTTTTGAAGCAGTCGGGTTTTTTGATTTTTTTAATTAAGTTTTTTTATTTATGTGAGTTAGTTTTTTCGAATTAGATACATTTAAACATATAAGTGTTATATATTTTTGAAATCACCTCTTAAAACCCTTTATTTTGATACCCCACACGATGGGTTTGGAAGAAAAAAAAAATTTGGGCCCCCACAATATGGCACCCAAAATCCGCCATTTCTCTATTATCCAATTTTAATGTAGCCTATGACACTCGCAGAAATAAGACGCATCGATTGACGTACGAATCATCAAAATCGGCCAACGCGTTTGGTCTCTGGAACGCCACATAGGAACAAACATACATACATACATACATAGACTGATAAACACATTACCCTCCTTCGGCAGTCGGGTAAAAAAGCCTCACACAAGGTTTTTCCGTAATTCAGGCTTATAATAAAATATTATAATGTTATGGACAATTTTGCCGTAGTTTTTCCACTGAGTCACACAAAGATGAAAGTGGGTAAAGTTTATGAGTATATTGTGTTAAAGATTAGTGTTTTAACTTTTGAACTGGTTGTTTTGTGTTGCAAACCGGTGCAAGATGGGGTTTCCAAACGGCAAAAAATATGCCAGTCATGGGGAGGACGCCAACAAAATAAAACTTTGAAATCATTGAGTGTTTGTGTGACAGAAGAGCGATGCGTCACGTCATATTCGCATGACGATGACGCTGTCACGTAAACCATGTCGCTGACGCCCGTAGACAGTTATGCCACATCGAAAATCGATCAATGCGGCGGAAGAAGTTTTCACTTCAAAGACTTTTATAATTTTTAATTTCCTACTTTAACCCTTTGTACGGCCAACAATATTAAAGTCAAAAAATATTCTTATTTTATAAGCGAATAAAGCGGGATAGACTTACATTTTTGTATGTAGAAGATAAACAGAAAAAGGCAACTCGTGCGAAATGATTGTTATATACAAATGGGCATTGTTTGAAATATGGTTTATTTACTTTTACGAAGGCAGCCTTATTATGAATTTTATTATGCTCAGCTTAGGTACACTTGGGTATGGAGATTTTGAATGCGATCGCTGCTGGCCCTTTTTATTTTGCGCACAAACTAAATTAAATCGAATATCTTACGCACACATAGACACGATACAGCGAGTCCAATCGCACTCGTGACCGACATTTGTTTGAGATCGCCGTACGTATGCTTCTATGTGTGCGTGCACCTGTATTCGCTCGTAGTATGAAGTAGGGAATCCAATCCCGCGTCAAATCCTCGATTCCGTGGGATTTTCGGTATTAATAATTTATTTAATATTTATTTTTGAAAAACATAATTATGAAAAGATAGGCAAATCTTATTTTTTTTTTTTGTCGTTACTAATTGTATATTAAATAATTATAATGTTGTTATAGGGGTATAAATATGATCAGTCAATCAATGTAAATCATCATCCCTATCCTTAGGAATAAAGTACTTGAACTGACATTGATTACGTTCCGATTTGATACAGGATTTACACAACATAAAACAGGAATTATTCAATATTTATGGTGGTAGGTAGTTGCCGCAAGTATGGTGGTGGGTAGTTGCCGCTGAACTGTCAACAGCTGTTTTGAGAGCTCCGTAATTAAAAGTGGAAATATAAATAGTTAACTGTGCTTATGATACCTAAAAACATTTAAAACAAGAAGAAGTGTGCCAGAAACTATCGTGTTTATATGTGAACAAGTCAAATTCAAATGTTATCTGGAAAGGGAAAAACAACAAAATCAAAAGCTAACGTACCTACAGTCTGACAGCGACAGAAAAGTGGAAAAAAAAAGACATATAATATACGAAATTGGGAAAAACAAACATGGAAAGTACTAGTAATGTAAAAGCGGCAAGAGAACAAAATAATTGATTGAACTTTAATCATTCAACCAGCAAAGATACCTCAAAGAAAAAATTGAAACCAGCGCCATCTAGGATCGAGTGGCAAAAACATCAGCAACCAAGACTAGAACCATCAACAATCATTCTATCCCGCTGTATCAGATCGTTAAACTAGCGACATCTATCGGTGAAAGTCAACGCTGGTTAATAAAGCTACCATAAATAGCCATTCATCCAATAAACTGTCAACTTACACGACCATAGATAAGAAAACTTCTCATTCGCTGTGTCAACCTAACAACCATTGACAAAAGCGAAAACGTTCCAGCGCACGCAGTTTTACGAATTGCAAGCATGGCGGAAGAAATTTCAATCACAATGTTATACAATATGATGAAACAAGAATTAGGAAACCAATCTATTTTAATCAATCAAAATACAGAAAAAATTATGATGACTATTGAAGAGAAGATTAAACCATTAATGGAAGAAAATAAAATGCTTAAATCAGAAATAGTGATTTTGAACAAAAAAATTGCCATATTAGAAAACATAACCAAAAAAAACAATGTCATCTTGCATGGAATAGAAGAAACTAATACAAATTACGAGAAATTATACGAAAATATCACTCATTTAATAACTCAAAAGTTGGACGTACATATAGGAGACTCGGATATAAATAGATTACATAGAATTGGAAGATACGAGGAAGGGAAAAGTAGACCAGTGTTGATTTCTTTTACCACCTACAACAAGAAAATCAAATTATTAAAAAATAAAAATAAAATGCCCGAGAACACATACATCACAGAGGATTTCTCTAAAGAAGAGTTAAAAAAGCGAAAAGAGTTACAAGAGGAGCTTAAGCACGAAATAGCGAATGGAAAACAAGCCTATATTAGAAACAACAAAGTTATTGTGAAACCTAAAGAAAATGAAAAAAGAAAAAGAGAAATCTCGACATCGCCCTCAGCAAAACAAACAGATGGTAAAGCTATTATAGCTCCAGCAAAACTACATAGAACGGATCCATTCGCATATATGAGATCCAGGTCAAATTCGTCACTGGGAAATACTACACCAAAACCATAGGTTTTGTTAGACATCGGTAACAAAGGACAAAATTCAGCAACGCCAGTGAAAGAAAATTATACCAAAAACATTACCTTCCCCAACCCGGTTGGTCACCGTGGGGTCGTAGACCGACACCCCCCAGCTATGCAAAAGAAGAAGAAAAATGAAAACACATTCAAAATAAACAAAAAACTAAACGTAACTGAGAAAAACGAAAAAATTATGAAGAAGGGCTTGTATTTATCTACCTTGAACACTAGAACTCTAAGGACAGAAGAATCTCTTCAGGAACTAGAACATGCACTTAATTCAATCAATTGGGATGTCATTGGCCTGAGTGAAGTAAGAAGAATGGGAGAAAAAATTGAGGAACATGAAAATTATATCTTTTACCATATCGGTGTGACACCAGGCTTACACGGAGTTGGTTTCATAATTAAAAAGTGCTACAAAACACATATTGAAGAGTTCATTGGAGTCTCTGAACGAATTGCCCAACTAAACATTAAGTTGCCTGGTTATGAATCAATGTCTATAATTCAAATTTATGCACCTACAGAAATTGCACCACAGCATATAAAAGACTCATTCTACACACAGTTAGAGGAAACTATTGAAAAAGCACATAAAACAATAATTCTAATGGGTGATTTTAACAGTCAAGTGGGTGAAAGACTACCAAATGAAGACATTATACTGGGACAATTCTGTAAAGGGAAAAGAAATGACAACGGGCACAGGTTGGTCAATTTAGCACTTGCACATAACCTAAAAATTATGAATAGCATCTACAGGAAAAACATAAACAAGAAATGGACCTGGATATCCCCGGATGGAAAAGTGAAAAATGAGATTGATTTTATACTCTCTAACAAACCTCAATTCTTCAAAAATATTGATATTTTGAATCAATTTAACTTTAACACAAATCACCGAATGGTAAGGGCAGAAATCTATGTCCACAAACCAAAGAATAAGAGAAAATATGTAAACCATTCTCAACCAAGCCACATCATACACCCCATTCCGGCAAATCTATTAGAATCACTAAACCATAAATTAGCAGAAATTATGAAAACCAAAAGTACAACTCAAGAAAAGTATAACCATATAGAAGAAGCCCTTCAAAGTATATCTAGGGAGCTGTGTTCCATAAAACAACAAAAAGACAAGATTGGAGAAGAGGCCAGGTTATTAATAGAATTAAGGAGAACCCTCTTGAAAAATAGAAAACATAATAAAAGGCAACTAGCGGTAATAAGTAAGGCAATTAATGAAAAAATCAGAACACACAGAAAAGAAGAGAGGAAGAAGAGGCTGGAATTCCATATAGAAAAAACAGGAGGTGTAAAAAAAAGCTCTAAAAGAGTTAAGAGAAAGCTCTACCTGGATACCTAATATTAAAAAACCTACTGGAAGGAAGGAAGCAAGAAGACCACAAATTACAGAAATAGCCACAAAGTTCTACAGTAAACTATATGATGACCCCTATTATAGAGACACACAGCCCTCTTTTAAGGCAAATGAAGACCCTACGCCTCCAATATTAGAATGCGAAGTAAGACATGCAATTCTTTCCCAAAAGAACTACAAAGCTCCCGGAGATGACAAAATAACAAATGAAATTCTCAAGGGATGTCTAGAAACTATACTTAGAGCCACCACAATTCTATTTAATGAAATACTCAGCGAAGAAATTATACCAAAACAATGGACAACATCCACTATTATATTACTGCATAAGAAAGGCGACATAGGTGAAATCAACAATTACAGACCGATTAGTTTGGCATCAAACTTGTACAAGATATTCTCCAAAATTATATTGAATCGAATCAGCAAAGAATTGGATGAAAATCAGCCGAAAGAACAAGCTGGATTCCGAAAAGATTTCTCAACAATGGACCATATCCATACCATAAAACAAGTCATAGAAAAAAGCAATGAATATGGAAGGAAGTATTACCTAGCCTTTGTTGATTATAACAAAGCATTTGACTCTCTTAGACATATACACATATGGAAAGCTCTAGAAGCTCAAGGCATACATAATAAATACATCCGAATAATTCAGAAAATATATGAAGATTCAACAGCAAAGATACAAACTGAGAGAATAGGAGAAACATTTCGAATTAAGAAAGGAGTGAGGCAAGGAGATCCTCTATCTCCTAAACTATTCTCGGCAGTTTTGGAACATATATTCAGGAAAATGGATTGGAGCTTCTTTGGGATCAGTATAAACGGAGAAAAACTAAATCATCTAAGATTCGCAGACGACTTAATTTTGATAAGTGAAACACCAAGTGAACTACAAGAAATGTTGCTCCAACTAGAAAGAGAAAGCAAAATCGTGGGCTTGACTATGAACACAGATAAAACAAAACTGATGTCCAATCACACAAAAGCACCTATCTCACTAAACAATAATAGTATAGAATATGTTGATCAGTACACATACTTGGGTCAAATTATATCACCAAAGGACCAAATGCAAAAAGAAATAAATATAAGAATAAGCAACTCATGGAAAAGATATTGGTCCCTCAAAGAGATCATGAAAAACCCTCACATGAAAATGAAAGAGAAGACAAAAATTTTCAACTCATGCATATTACCATGTATGACGTATGGATCACAAACCTGGAACCTCACTGATAAGTGCAGAAGAGCCCTCAAGACCTGCCAGAATAAAATGGAGAGAAGTATTTTGAATATCAGATTGCAAGATAAGGTTAACCTTACTGTTATAAGACAAAAAACAAAAGTTACTGATGTCACATACACAATAAACAAACTTAAATGGAAATGGACAGGCCATATGATCAGAAATAAGACAGAAAAATGGTCCAGGAGTATCACCATGTGGTATCCCCGCGAAGGGAAAAGGAAAAAGGGGCGACAGAAAAAAAGATGGGAAGAAGACATTAGAAAAATGGCAGGACCACTATGGAGAAGAATAGCCACAAACAGAAAAGTATGGCAAAGTCTGGGGGAGGCCTTTGCCAAAGAGCAATCTGATACAAATGTTAATAATACAAATGTTACTGATGTCACAATTAGAAGTACAATAAATAACTAGAATATAATGATAGATTTGGAATCTGAATCGTAACAATTGATTTTTGTAAGATGGGTGATTAATTCATGAATTTGATTACTAAATTGGAAAAAATTATTGCAATTCGTTTTTTATATTTTAACTGTGACAATTGATTTGTATACTTTATATAATTAATTCAGAAATTTAATACTTTATTTGACATTCAATAAATGCAATTACTATTTGTTTGAACTACTTAAAATATCTTAATTCATGAATTTTTATTACTAACCTGACATTAAATAACCGCATGCATTGTGTAACCCATAATATAAAATGTGATAATTATATAATAACAATTTTATAATGTAATTTATGTATCAGAAATAAAGGCTATTTGAATTTGAATTTGAATTTAAAGTTAAAAACTGAAAATTATTTTCCATACAAATTCTATAGAAAAGTCACGAGTTCCAAGGGAAATTGGTTAAATCACTTATTAATGAGGCTGTGCTGGACAGTCTAATAAATAATATCAGAAAGTTCGTTTGCGGCATTTTTCTTAAATATTTTTTATTTTATTTTCGCAAACGAGGGGCATCCCGCGTGAGTAATCCCGCAAAAAAAGTGCGGCATCTTGCATCTTCCTAATGCCGCGTTTGCGGGATTGGATTCCCTAGTATGGAGCTGACCTTCTGTACATTTCTTTGGTTTAGATGTCAGTCGCTTATTTTATCAGAAAATTGTTAACCGTGACTTTGGGACTTTGGGGGTAGTTCTGTAGGTACTCTTTTAGGGCACGACGGTGGTTCGCTGAATTTGTCCTAAATAATAGCAACGACGATTTGTTTGGGACTCATCGGGTCTTAATTGCTAATGGGTGCGCCCACCCATTTTGTCACAAATGACACATTTTGACAGATGAATTAGAAAAAATTATCACTTTCGTTCGGAGGTGGTGATAAAATTTTACAGTTGAAAATAAGTATATTTGCCTTAGTTATAGAACTGACCGATGGAAAGTTTAAAAACTACATGAAACGTGTCCTCATTAAAAAAGCATATTAAGTGCCACATGTTAAATTTAGTCTTGTAAAACATTTTTTTTCCATTGTATAGATTCTTTTATCGAATGTTTTGTGAATGTGTGAACATTGTAGGCCTTCTAGATTTCTAGATACTTGTTAACATTTGTTAACTTTTTATATCGTTTTACTTAATTTTTTTCTTTTGTTTATATAATATTTCTTGCCGGTTCTTCTCCATAGGAAACGACCAACCTAAACCGTGCACCTTTTGTCAACGTTTTATAAGTGCCCATGTAGGCCTATGTAAAATAAAAAATATTGGTTTTGATTTTGATATTAATACCTGAATGTCAACAAGACTTAATTTACATGTTGTGACAACGCCAGCCTGATATGATTCACCTTTTCGCAAAATATCACAAACGCTACAATCTCTACTCGAATGACATCAACCGGGTCTTCGAAATAGGACAACAAATGAGACGAAAACATTGGATTGACTGAATTCAAACCGAGTAGAGGACCCGACCCGGGTCGAATACAAATTATGGTTTGCATGTATAGTGTTACCGAATATTATACGAGCCTTTGAGGTTTTTAGCTCCGAATTAAACGTTTTGATCTCTGTTTGTATGGTTAAACGGTTTGGTCGTGTTGAGAGGATAAGTGAAAGGCGGGTTACAAAAGGAATATTTTATTACAACCCCGATTTTATGAGTCAGTAGAGATGACCTCAAAATGGTCTTTTCGAGACAGAAAGTGCGCATGTAAGCAACATGTCTCTTCGCAAGTATATATAATCTGCTTAGACTGCAGCTGAATACCAATATTTTACGTGGAGCGACTGATAAATAATCTAACGTCTATAACCCAGTTAGTAGATAATATGATATTCCTAGGTGAGAATGAATAATTAACATGAGATATATGACAGCAGATTATTCTAGGTCCTCAAAAACCGCTTAATCTAGTCAATAAGGTGAACTTTCACAAAAATACTTTAATGTTATAATGTCGTCAAATACAAACTTCCCATTTTACACAAATAACGCTAGTAAATAAGATTTTCAATTTGTATTTGAAGATGAATCAAATACCATATACTAATTAAATTTAGTAATTATGTTTCATAATTAAATAATTAGAACATAATTATAATTTTGCCTTCATAAGAAGTTGCTGTGTAATTAATTTGATGAGTTATTTTGGTAAAGTGGATTATTCGGATCTAATATAATGAAATAGCGTAAAAACAATAAAACATCAGTGTGAATGTATATGTCTTCCCGTATGAAAAGATAAAAATATTAACTTTTCCAAATTATAATTCACAAAATAATCTAAATTATTAAGACTAGGGCACATCAAACGTTTACCAGGAAGACAAAGGAAAAAATACAAACGCCGTCCGCTTGCTAATCAAGAATGTCGAATGATAATTAGTTTCGGAACTTACAACGGTGACATACGGACGCAAAGACAGATAAAGAGTTTTTTCTTCTTTTGTTGATTTTTAATGCTAAGTGCTATGTGTTTTTAATAATTAATTTACCAGACCCGGGACTCGAACCCAGGATCGTTTGCGACACCTGACCAAAGACCCAGTCTCAAAACTTGGTCTACTTTATCTTTATTAAATTTAGTAACACTACGTATTATTTAGCACAGCAGAAAAACTACTTATGGCCTTTATACATTATGTAAGCAGTTTTTTTAACCACAAACCTTGAAAGAAGATCAAATACTTTTTAGTACAAAGACCTCACAAACACTCAACATTTTATTTGATCTTCTAGCCTTAAAGGAATTCATTCAGTGCTCTATAAAGTTTTACCTTTATCAAATAGAAAAGTAATACCTAGTTCACTGTTTTACCTTTGAGCTTACTTTTGTCAATTCATCACGTACCTTACTTATAAATAAAATAATTTTCTTCGGCCTTTTTCCTTTAATACTTACTAAAAATGTGTTACTCACATGAAATAGAAAACGTGACTAAAAATATGTATCAGAGGATATTACATAATAAAACACAAGGAATATTTGAATGATTGAATTGCCTGGTTTTATAGAATTCGTAAACATGAGATTTATCTGCGTTTTACTTTAGTGTATTTTAAGCCGTCTTCTTTGTATAAAATGTGCATCACCTCTATCAATTTTCAGCACAGTATTCTATCTCTCTCTTCTATTCCTATTCATATCATGTATCTAACGTCTTTCTTTCTTGCAATCCAGTCATTATTTCTATTTTATGTCCATACTCTTATAACCATCCAAATTCATACTGAGACAGCTTCCTCGTTGCAACAATATCCACACGAATTTCCAGTCACCTGTATCACTTTGACACTTCCGCTTACCTACTCATAAGTTATTGTATCCATTCCCTCTTAACATCATCTCAGCTGCATCCAATTGCCTTTTTCCATCGCTAATTTAATTAAAATTCTCATCCTTACAAGACTGCAGGTCTGACCGTCGTATCTGCTAGTTGCTGGCGGTCTTTAAGCAAGAGTGATAAGGCTACTTCTAGGAAAGCGTGCTTCATCGTCTACTACATTATTGTTTACCATCAGGGGAGCCTGTGGTTAAATAAGAGCCTACCAATATCTAATAAAAAAAGTTAAATTGGAAATCAAAGTCTTCGGCATAAGCAAAACCTCGAGCAAACATATACCCTAAGTTTACTGCATCATATCAGGACGACAATAAATAGCACAAGTAAACTTTTACTCGTAGGCCCTAAAGTTTAATAGACAGCTTAAGTTAGACCATGACATGGTTGTGCCTCCACCCTTTCTCTTACTTATTCCCGCCTTCCACTTAAAAGGATAATGAGCGGAAACGGAGCTAACTAACTGAGCTGACCGGAGTAAAATAGTTTTGATCTGCCACTAAGAAATAATTTCAGTATTTGCCTTCTAATGCCAGCGGACTCTGTGACTGCGGCGTGTGCGGCTCCTGCGGTGCGTCTAGGTGCGCGTTCATTTTTAACCAGAACGAAAAAAAAGTATCGACAACTCATCCTAAACATAACAATTGTACGAATTACAAACTTTTTCGGAACGATTTTTTTTCTGGAGTATTTCCAACAGAAACCATATATTTTATCACTGACCAAACTAATTTACACAATGCACCATTCAAGAATACCAACTAAAATTTGCAAGTTCTAATCAGTTTTCCATTTTTTCACATGGGATGTTATTAAAGAATTTCACTAGCCTTTCTGATGGTGAAGTCTCACCATCAGAAAGGCTGAACCCTAAAACTGTTATGATTAAACTGTTATGGCAAAAATAACCAGCTATGATTTACCAGAATGACATTTTAAGCTTGAGCGGTATTAACTTGCAAAACAATGCAAAAGGTACGTTTGGAACAATGTCTAGAGATAATTTTTTGGACAAGTCTTTGATGAAGACTTCACAGTATCACTAGCTTTTGCTAAATTTGTTACACCATCACCGGTAGAAACCACTATTGCCGAGTGTCATAACATACATTTTATGGCGACACAATGCACGCTTCTTGTGGGATAGGCCTCGTGACGGAAGCTTCGGATATAAAGCTTTTACGTTTTTTCTTTTATGTTTCCTTGGCATTGTTTTTAATGAAAAAAGTGAGGAGAAGGTAGTGAGATGAGGTTTAAAAATATATAATTATGTTGTATTGCGATTCTATGTTTTGATTCATTTATAGTTATCAAATTTGTACACTAGGCCTCTGTTGACAGCACAATTATGAGCATTTTTGATAGTTCCAGTGCTTTTAAAGATAATGTATCATCAAAAAGAAAAACCCAGGGGCACAGTACACATATCTTTATTTTTCAGTTTATCAAATATCTTTTAAGTTGGTCCAATATTGGAGGAGGCAACAGGCGGGAGCGAAACAACGAATTATGACTTTTTACTTCCTTTTAACCGGAAATGCTACAGAGAAATCATAAAGGAAAATCCTAATATTAACACGTTTTCCGACAGAATATTGGACCCGGGATCTCACGCTTAACAGCTGCGATTGTGACCATTAGATTGCCTGTATTTTTACAGCAAGCAGAATGTGGTTGTACTATTACCCACATCTGCTGACCTCTTTAGGGAGTTGGTACAATTAGGACGTTTTGTTATATTTGTTTATCCCAGCATGCTTCATCAACATTTATCAAAACAACAAATTTTGTTTGTTCCTTTCGTATATTCATATTAATCGCGCAAATAACAATTACTTTATTTGCGAACAACTGCACACAAATAATATTGCTTGTTTGTCTAACTCTACATTACAACTATTTGCTCAAGACCAGCAATGTGCACTTTACTAAGTAAACAATTTTATTTCACTGCAGTTCGGTCGCACCACAAAGTACGTAAGCGGCGGCGCGCCGCAGAGTCGTACCTAACAAATAATATGCATTACCCATTTGTTATTTAGTGACCAGTGAAGCTTACGAAATTACATTAACTTAAGCTGATCTTAACAAGGTTGGGTAAAGGCCATGCAGGTGATCATGGTTTTTTAAATGCATGGCCAACGCAACCGGAGCTGTCAGTCAAGCTACTACCCTTTTCATAATATAATCAGCCTATAACGTTTCTATTGTTGATACCCAGGCCTACTCCGTATCGTCAAGTAAGTTTGTTTCAAAACAATAGATGAAGCAAAATATTATGCAACTAGCTGTGCCCGCGGCTTACCTACCTACCTGTACCTACCCTACTTACATAGACCTACCTACCTTACTTACCTTTCTACCTACCTAGATCGAGCGTTCACTGCACAGAATGCTATTTACTCTAGGGAGAAGAATATCGACTTCATACAAAAAAAGTAAAGACTAATTTGCTGCGCGCCATCTAGTAGCACTCCAGAACACCACACCGAAATCAAACATAAAAAAAAAACAATTTAGCGACTTCCGTATTTTCTTGAAAAAAGTTTTTTTTATTTTTTGCTCTTTAGTTGCACCTAATAGGCAAGTTATTAAGTAAAGTAATACAATAATAATAATTTCAGAATAGATTACCCGAATATCATGAAACTTGAACATACTCGTAGCCGGTGAAATGAGGGTGTATCAAGGTGAACTATACATATCTGTGATCCCCGTTCTAGCGTGATGTTATGTTATGAAATGGTATAAAAAATATACAGACATGCAATTGCAGCAATCCCGAGATATTAGCCGTCATTTATTGAAAGGTTCTATTGTATATCTCCGAAGTTCTACATCAGATCTTCACCAAATTAAAATGGGACCAATTTGGGAACATACTCTTTCAAATAAAAAATAATAATTTTCAAATTCAGTTAACAATTGTCGGAGATATTCGTGAACATAAACAAAAAAAGAACATAATGTCGAACATAGAACCTCCTCCTTTTTGGATAGTCGTTTAAATAACACCTATCCATAGCTGGGACTTGAATTCGCAACCTGTAGTAAAGCAAAGTGTAGTACGCCACCACGTTTATCATTAGGCTATCAGACGAACAATAGCGGCAGCGAAATTACGAACCACATTCAACACGCACGTCAACGTCAATATTGACATTAGTAGTATGATTAGAGACCTATAATTTCATAAAACGTTAGTTTTTAGTTTCGTGCATTAGGTCTCGAATCAATATTTTTACTCTAGCCACACTTGAAATAGCTCTTGAAGGTATATCGTCGATTCGACATAGAGAGTTGAACCCCTGGTTCGCTGCGTCCCCGCACGGAGCTGCGGCTGGCGGGTGTTGGGGACCTTAACTACCTAACATTTTTTTTCTATGGTCATTCTTCAGCGGAAAATTTTAACACCGCCATTCAGATAATGACGTGAAATGCACAACGCCATCTTTCGAATATGGACTTCACCAGTCCGAGTATCTGAATTGCGTATGTTGCGCAATTTTACTTCTTGAACACTACCTTTTAAATTCATCTAACTTTTGATAGAGTGAACCAATTGCGATGAAACGAAAACTTAGAAATATTTCAAGTTACGCACATTTTTTATGTAAAGTTATCTACATTAGTTTCGAAGATTTTACGTGATGCGTGCATAAATAAACAGACAATTAGATAACCTGACAAAAATGCTGGAAATGGGTTCTGTTGGTTCTCCTTTAACACCCTGTCTATTTTTTATTTTGAAATATTTGCAATGCACAAAAACGACTTTTCTACAGATTTAATAAATTAATTGATAAAGGGATCTAAAGTTCCTATAATTTTACCCATATTTTTGATGAAATCCTTTTACTTTACAACGCCACAATGGCCAAGGAAAATTTTTCCATAGCAAATCTACAAGAAACGGCAATATTTGATACGCCACACAAATTCGTAGCGATCGTCAATTGATGAATATCTGAGCACTAATACGTGAATAGGTTATGAACGCTGAAAATCCATGGACCAAAGTGTACGGAAACCGTTTTATTCTTATTTTTTTACTGTACACCAAAACAATACATACAACAAATCTTTAACACCTAGCAAAAAGACTTTCTCCCTCGAAACTTGCTCCATCTTTTTTCAGAGACTTGAATAGCTAAGGATCAACGGCTCTGTAATAAAGACTGACGCAATATTTGCTCATAATTAGAAGCCGGTACGTCATAAGGGATCAACATTATCTTTGAGAGATAGAATGAGAGGATTAGCGCTTCGTCTATGGAAGATGTAACGTTGATTAATATCACATTAATGACTAAGCGAGAATAGACACAAGTTTTGTTGAAGGATTTCTTATCTTACAGCTTAATTGTTTATTATTCTTTACGCAACAGAGGTACCTTGAGCCTGAACATTAGTTTGGAGTATTCATGGAAATTTAGGATGTGCAGCGTAGTGCATTGTTAATTCTGTGTGAACTGGATGCCTACAATTTGCGCAGGTTGGTACAAAGAGGTGTGAAATAGGATATGTGGGAGACTTTAGGCTAACGGTGGGGCATGCGGATTTTCGGGCATTGCGGCAGTAAATATCAAAAGGGTAAAAATATATACAGTATTCTATCTTCATACAAACGGTCGGAACGCGAGTAATGCCTACGTGACTCGAGCTCAGCCCACACTCGTTATACTACCAGTCGCGGACGCGCCGCTGTGACGGACGAACGATGTGCTGGATTTGTAAGTAAGCGTGCGATTTGTGAAAATTTTGTTCAAATACGTACAAGTACTTACTTACTTAATATGTCAGAGAGCAATTATAGCCTATATTGTGCTGTTTTTGGTTGCTTGAATTCTTCTATAACGCACCCAAATATAACATTTTAAATTACCTGGAACCGCCGAGATGCAAGACAGTAAAAAAAAATATATACCTAACCTGATAATACGTAATTTGTTTATTTTTTTAATAGGTAGGTATTTCGCTTTTTCCACCGAGTAAAATACCTGGATCAATAAATATAAATAAGTGGATAGGGTGATAAAGTCACACACGAGGCACCTACCTACGCTCGGGCAAAGGCTCGGTTTAAAAAAAAACTAGTAGGTAGTTTTCCAGGCTAGGCTATCTACTTACTTATGTACTAAGCTACTTACATATATTTATTTATTTAAACTTCATGTACAATGGTGATACATAGGCGGACTTAATGCAGCAAGGCATTCTCTATATCTATTCCAGTCAACTTTTGGGTAAACAAGTAAAATTTCACAATTTAAAAAACCCCCGACGCATTTATCTTGCGAAAACACCCCGATTCAAACAGTAAAATGCCCATAACTTTTGAACGGCTGAACCGATTTTATTCAAACATAGCTAAGAACACTCTCGACAAAATTACCTTTCAAACAAAAAAAACTAAATCGAAATCGGTTCATCCGTTTAGGCGCTATGATGCCACAGACAGACACACAGATACACAGATACACAGCAACACACGTGAAACTTATAACACCCCTTCTTTTTCCGGCGGGGGTTAAAAAGAACACAACAAAAGTAGGAGTCCAAAATAAAAAAAAAAAATGAACAATAATTAAAATTGGATTAAACTATCTAACTAATAAAATACATAAATAATTTCGAAAACAATAGACTAATAAATATTATAATAAATACTATATTCTAAACGAAACAGAAATTTAAATATAATATATATTATTTAATAAGAAAATATATCATTATGAAATAATTACTTATGAGATTAATAATTGGTAGGTAGGTAACCTACCTAGTAAGATTTAAAATAAGTTTAATAAAAAAATAAAATATTTACCTCGTATTATAGAAAAGAATCTGAGATATTTACAATCACAAAACTAGAAAGAAACTCGAAGTAGGTAGAGGCGGGCGACCCTAACGCGTATTAGGTGACGAGCTTGTAGGCACTTATTTCAAGGTCAGAGCCGAGTCACAATACTGTTAGATATCTTTACCGTGATGTTACCCAGTTACTGGGTTGTGGAAGTCAGATAGGCAGTCGCTCCATGTAAAACATTGGTACTCAGCTGAATCCGGTTAGACTAGAAGCCGACCCCAATATAGTTGGGAAAAGGCTAGGCAGATTGACAATATGTCTCAATAATATTGAACACTAATGTCTTTATTATATATTTACAAACACTAAAAAGTTTGTAGAACAGAAACGTAAAAATATTAACTTTGTAGATTTTCGTTACACTAATTCTTCAGTAAATATATCTTAAGTACGTCGACCGATTTTCACAATTCATACAGAAATGTTAGTTTTACGCCTATATCTATCATTTAAGTATAAAATAATGAATAAATCACCATAAACAAAAAATCATGTTTTCAAGTTACGTAAATATACAACAATGTCAACTTTGCTCGAAAGTTCCCTTAAAAATTTACTATTCTCAGTCTTTAATGATCAAAGTAATAATTTAATACGAATCTTATACTAAATTAGAACAAGATAACACCAGAATTAACACATTGTAATTGGAATCTAGTTAGACATAGAACATTGCTCAAATTTAGTAGATTGCTAGGTACTAGGCTATTAAGTGAATCATATAATTGGGATCTTTTTGTAGTATTCGTACATAATGGTACGAAGCAAGCACGATAACTTTTAAGGTTCAATATTTATGATCAATATATCCTATATTCATCAATATATTAATGATAATAACAAGATTGAATCGGTTAAAAGTCACAACACTGTATCAGCTATGTGCTACATTGAGTAGAAATGAACGTTGTGACGTCACACAGGCTCGGGTTTGTTCGGCAAACTATCTGGGTGTTTTCGGTACTGGATTCAAAAAAATATTTTCAATTGGATTTTACTTTGTAATAACAGTGAAAAAAATTACTAAAAATAGTTTTGTACGAAAACTTATATATGATCTTATCATTTTTTACAAAAAAAAATTGGTTCAACAAACCAATTATGGAATTAATTCGTAATAATTATTATGATTGAGATTAAGTGCTCATTTGAAGGTTTGATAAGGTGTTTCATTCAAGTGTTACGACGCTAACGCAGCGTCATCACAACTAACTAAACTTTCACGTTAAAGTACGTTACAAATATCCTACCTACACAACGCTAGCGTAGCGTCTACGCTGCGTTGACCCGAAGACGACCAATTTATAGTTCCCAAATAGTTGCTAACATTTTGGAAAAACATTTTCCCATACCTACTAATAATGGTAATAAAATAAAGAACCGAAATAATTTTCCAAAGATAAGTGGAGAGATCCAAAACAAAGAAAACTGACAGATTCCTTATTTTAATTACATTGAGGAGCCATTACAAAAATCAAAACCAAATTACAGTAACATAATTCTGTTGGGAGATGTTTGTTCGCGCCACTTGTAGGTGCGAATATTGTTTAGTTACCCACATTTTTCTTAATATTTTATCTACCCATTCTTGTCAATTTTCGCTGCATTAAATAGTCTGTGTTCGGCCCTCGTCGAGGGTAGCCTCACCGCTCGTGATAGTCAACCGTCTGGCTAGTCACCCTAATTCCTCACCCCGCTGTGAGATCCCACCGCTTAATCACCGCTTTATAAAACCGCATCGTCTGCGATCGACTATCGTCGCCGTCGGATTCGTGGTGATCACCTCTGATCATCACCTTGAGCCAGCATCACGTGGCTCGCCGTTCTACCGCACCACATACAGTCCACTTTCGCGTCAGCAAATTGTGCCAGTACCCAGGGAACTTCAAATCAAGACGTCCAGTGGAACAGAGAAGGAGCGCTGCCAGGATTAACCGGAACGAGCACGAGGAAACCCGCCTCTGAGGTTAGTCGTAGCTTTGTTTAATGCAGCATCTCTCTCAGCATACCGACCCGTCTATTTTCCCTAGGTCTAGGCTTTCTACTTCTTGAACCTAGCGCACCACTCGTGCCTTGGCGTGCTCAGTGCTATTACTGCGCTGCCGCGCCGACACAATGTTCATTATTGCTTGGCCATTCTAAATCGTAATTTTTAGATTATAAGGTCGATATTTGGTTGTATAATCACTTTAATTTATTTTTCGTACCACTTGCTCAAAAAAGTGACATTATATGCCACAAAAAGCGAACATAACAATAGTCATTATAAATCTGTTAAAAACAGGGAAAGAAAATTGTACTGAATTTCATTCATCCTCTAGGGGGAGAATGTGATTTAAATTTGGAATACTTACCGAAATTTATACTGAACTACATCTGTGTTTACATCATTGAGTTTGTATATAAAGCATTATACATCTTTTTGAAAAAGGAATACGCATTTATTATGCAGTTATGATTATTAAATAAAATTACGAAAACCGACGAGGCCGTGTGAGCTTGATGCCTTTGCTTTTCCGACAAAAAAATATTAGTCTAGGAATTTGCCGCGTTTTTGTTTTCTTCAAATACATAAACGTTGAGTTTATTTTAATTTATTTTTATATGTCATTATTTTTAATAAATGCTTATCTCATATTATTATTGTGTTAATTTTTTCGCAAATGGTACGAAAAGTAGAGTATTTTCCTCGGTGATAAAGCTGTCTTAGTCTTGGGTGAACTTAAATCCCTCGCTACACTCTGGACTCGTCATAAATCCCTCGCTTCGCTCGTGCTTTAAGTTTTTAACACCCTCGCTACGCTCGGGAGTAAACCTCGAGTCCTTCGTTACGCTCGCGATTTAAATCGTCACCCGCGACAGAAGACACTGCTTTATCCCCTTGGTTAATAATCTACTATTATGGTGTAAAGAGGGTCTATATATAGTATGTGTTTCCCACATACTACATATAGACCTTTAGTAAATTTAATTGAATTTGGTGTTGCTTCTTGTTTTATAGGTCGTAAATCTTTATTGTATTCATCATTAATGAGTGTATATCATTGCTTCGAAGTTCAGTATCGATCATAAAAATATTGGTTTGTAAAGTTTATCAATAATTGCTCTAGGGCATTTTCAGGAACGTAAAGACTTTTTCAATATTTAATTGATGTGTGGAAGGCTCGTTAAAAACAACAACACACATTTTATTGATTCTTGCTGCATCTGACAAGCAATTCCGTACATTTTAACAAGTTTTTGACATTGATTATAGCTGAGATGAGATTGCGACATGAATTTGAATTTTTTTTATGAACTAGAATTGACGAATATGTTACCTAACCTCATAATGCTAACATTACATTACAAGAACAACATTTATAACAGTAGTCTTTAAAGTCGTTCTATTAAATAAATGCTTTGAGAAATCAGAATCAGAATCATCAGAACTGAAATTGTTTTCCAAACAATTGAAGTCCTTCCAAAACGTAGGGGTTAAATCACAAACATCACCCAAAACAGGCAGGGTTTGCAAATCCCCAGATCACGACCAACAATGTTAAAGGAGATGTTCCAGAAATGTATGGAGCCTGGGCCAGCTCTGGGTACACTTTATGTAAAAATTGCTGTATATTATAGTAACTGTTTTTTACTGTTAATTTTCTTTAATTTCACTTCGTTTCAATGTAAACTCAAATTAACTTTGTCAAGTAGAGCAACACAATTTACAATTAAACATGGTTTGTCAGATCAGCAGTAGGCGAAAAAAGTCATTTTGACAGTGACAGTATGCGAAGAATGACATTTTGACAATGACAGTATGCGCAGAATGTCATTTTGACAATGACATTTGTTTGACGTGTCATCCTAATATTTGCGTCAATAAAAACAACACCAATTAAATTGCAATAGAGAAGCAATCAATTATTGTCCGTAGTAGTAAAACAATCACTTAAAACTCCGAAACATACCCAATTCAAAGTCAAAGCAAAGAATAAATCAAAGATGTCACTTCTTAAAACTGTCAAAGTCGTCAGACGTCATGACAAACACAACTGTCATGGCTGCCCTAAAAATAGGGTTATCTAATTAAAAAACTATAAATGATCATTTGTGTTACTCCTGTACCCTTCTTCAAATTAATTTGTTAGTATTTTTGTGGAATTCCCCTATTTTTTTCCTATTTAACTATGTAGTGTACATAGAGATGGCCCAAAATCGAACATCTCCTTTAAGTATATACAGATAACAATCGCCCATACTATACACATAACAATCGATCTCAAATATTGACTCTGACAACCCTACGAGTGTTCTTTATTCAGGGTTCAAGCCTCAGCCTTATTTACAGACTGGCTGTGTTTTGAAACACAATTGCGGTTGCTTGTCAACAAAATGTGGAATGGAGCCTGATTAAGTTCTCGCCAAATGTCTTGGCTGCCCTGAAGTTAGCTAAAATGGTGATGCAGTAGTAAATCTCAAACAAAAACTGCTACGCATATGCTCAGGTCTATAGTCCCTTGAAGCTTTGCAAAAATCAAACTTTTAAGTTAACTATAAAAAAACATGCGCCAAAAAAACAAGTACTAGGTATAATTTATACATAAGATATTTTTTCAGTTGTTTAGGTTTTATTTCAGACTTTTTAATTTTATTAATGAACGAGTTCTCCAAATAAGTTATTGGTAAAAGATTATTTATTTTTAAAAAGCTTTTTACAAAGTTACGCTTATCTTGAATTTGTGTCAAAATAGTAAACATAAAAGTGTTATGATGTCATATATTTTTGGAATGGTTAGCTTTTATTGGATACCCATATTGTTACGAAATTAAATTAAAAAAAATGTATCGCACCCTTTTTATAGGGGGGGCCGCCATATTTAAAAATTATATAACTTATGTCACGCCCACCATTGAGACAAATCCATCGATACCTCATAATATGTCATAATCCGTCAAGCAGTTGGGACTGTATAGCGCGCTATAGAAATGAAATACATACATACATACACTTGGAAAAAAAAATTCCGTCCCACAGTCGGGTAAAAATGCGACGAAAAAACTGCGAGACTCGATTCCTGAACTATTTATAATAATCTACAAATTTGTACGAACCAACGGTGGTCGACTCCGACTCGCACTTTTCCGGTTTTTTTAATTGGACGTGTTTTTGAAAAAAAAAAAATTTTGATTAATTTAGAAAATAAATATCACTTGAGATAAAAATACATTATTACAGACGCAGTGATACCCATATTAAATAACATCTTGCGAAAGGTGGCAATCTTAAAAAGTAATCTGAAAAAGTAAGACGCAAATAATACCGTCTTTAGACCCCAGTTTTGATCCTCAAATACTTTATGGAAATCTTACTACAAAAGGTATTTCTCAAATTAATATAATTTTGCTTTATGTAAGTCCTCAGTATTGTAGTCGCAATATTTATCGTTGGAAGATTGAATAACACCGCCTGGTTGGCTGCCGGTTTTTAAAATAAATGCACTGACTAAAATAAATGCATGCATTCAGTCATTTTTATAAGAAAACTTGCAGTTCTGCTCTCGAACGAAAAAAGGCTAGCAATGGGATATCCGTATAGCTACGTGAGCGCTCGCTTTTGCTAAATGCTAGAAAATTGCGACGCGCCAATTTGACAACAATACCATTCCGATGCGACACGACGCGTTTTCATAGAAAGGAGATTGCCCATACACAGGTCCCTTATGAGGTATCGTGTCTGCGATTACAGTATTATACAAAAATAGGATTTATATTTTGTGTTATTTTCCATCCGTGTCCTTTTATTTATATGTACAGACAACAACAAATCAGGTTCCTGCACTTGGACATTTGTGTGCACCTTAATGCATTGTAATAAGGGTTCATTTCAAGAACAGAAACATCGTTATATCTCGTGAACCCCGCTAAATAAATAAAAATAACATGTTTTTCTACAATATACAACCAAATTCATCAAGATACAACCATTTTTTCAAAGAAGCCCAAGTTCCTTTACAAAATGAGCATTCTCCTTTAATTATCTTTCAAGTATTTTTGGAAATATTTTGTTGTACCATTGCAATCTATAGAAACCGCGCGCAAGTACATGAAAACAAAAAAAAACTATTCTTACATGCTTCCTCAATGAGATTCTCCTGCTGACTCTCGACGCAGTACTGCAGCAGTATGGTGAACAGTACGCTGGAGATCACGTGCGACATCGAGAACGGCATTGTGGTCAACACTAGCTGTTTCTATCGATATGACCCACTTTTCGGTGGCACATCACTAGCACTTTCATTCACTGGTGACTGCACTTTTATTCACTGGTGTTTGATGAGTTGGTCACTCTTGCGGATCCTGGATTTGGGTTCTGGAACAATAAAAAAAAAATTTGTCTGTTGAATACAATTTCGTTATTCGTAATAATTCGTAATTTCTTTTTTTTTTTCGTAATTGGTAATTTCGTTTAGGCCGGATTGCATTAATAAAAAATGTTAGCACAAGCGATTCCATGGCCTAGGTACTAATTATGACTAAGCTTACGGGACTAAATTATTTTAGGCTAGCTTCCGCCAGCGGCTTCTCCCGCGTGAATGTCGAAATTTATCCCAAGGAAACATATTTCTGGGAAAAGATGGTATTATGAAGAACTAATTTTATGAAAACGAAAGTTTCTGACTATGTGTGTTTGTTACTTCTTCACACTCAAACGGTTGGACGGTTCTGGATAAAATTTGGCACAGAGATATATTATAGCCAGGCCATAGAATACTTTTGTATCCCGGCAATATGTTCCCACGGGATAATTTTCTACTTTCACGTGGGCGAAACCGCTGGCAATAGCTAATAAACTATAATGTCAAAGGAAGTTGATTAACTTTTCTATAAAATATTTTTATTTCAAAACCCCTGACTTCTATAGTTTAGAAGAAATTGCAATGTCAAAAGTGTGGTACCAAGTTATTCTTGTAAACAATTTTACTTCGTTAAAATAATAATTAGTTTAGATCTAAGTCTAGGTTTCAGAAATACATAACATGTAAAAGGCAAACATGATGTAATTTAAAGAAAATCCAGCGAAAGGTAAACATCAGGTAATTAAAGGAAAAGCCAGCGAAAGGTAAACATGAGGTAATTTAAAGAAAAATCCTGCGAAACGTAAAAATGAGATAATTTAAAGAAAAAGCCAGCAAAAGGTAAAAATGAGATAATTTAAAGAAAAAGCCAGCAAAAGGTAAACATGAGATAATTTTAAGAAAAATCAGCGAAAGGTAAACATGAGATAATTTAAAGGAAAATCAAGTGAAAGGCAAACAAGAGGTAATTTAAAGAAAAATCCAGCGAAAGATATAAATTTGAAAAAACTGCACTTTTTACACATATCGTGTCCCATGCTACGTTAAACCTATTCGCGGTTTTTAACGGCCATCTTTCATTTGTGAGCTTGGTGGCTAATCACTCTATTTTAGTTTCCTTACTCAACTATTGCAGTGGCTAGTTTGAATAGAGTCGTTGCAGCTGACTTAAATTTCCATTTGAAAGTTGCAAAATACTTATGCTTATCGGTATTTTAGTGAGTCTTTATCTGTGGCTCGTCTTCACAAACCCTTACGCGCCCTTTGGCCATAGCCCTAGGTGGTTGAAATACAAATTATATAACAATGTTAGATTTTTAACTAAGAGAACTCAATTGCATGTAGTAAACACTTCCAAGCAGGTTTGATGCCAGGCTGTTTAATGGACTAAACATGGAAAGGAAATAAAGAAGACAAGGTTTGTTTGGGCTTCATTAAAGGCTGGTTGTGGTTTAAGGACGCTATTACATTTTTCTACAAATAGCAGTACTTTTGAGGTACCATTTTAATGTATAAGCAATCACCGATGTGAAGATATCATGGTCTTAATTTAAAGATAATATATTCAGCTCCAGATATGCATCAGAAAAATTGTATTACATCATACAAAATTTTCGCACAAATACGTTTTGCCCATCACAATAATCGCAAAAAATTAAAAAAAGTAGGGTCCCAATAGGTTCCAGTTTAGGTAAATTTACAGCATATTTTATCTTCAAAATTATAAAAAAATGCGGTATATTTAGTCCTTTACAGGTTCAACTAATTATTTTTCACCCAAATAATTATATTTTTTAATTATTAGCTAAATTAAAATCTCTTGCCGACGTCTTCATACATTTTGTACCCGCCGCTCATCATTCCGCGCTCAGAAGCGCTCGTGGAAGTACGGGCGTATCGCTTACTCGCAGGAAATAAATACGATAAAAGTAATAGAAAGATTGTAGTGTGCATGCGTGTGAGTACCGTCCTCGTCGTGATCGAAAGGAGTTGATATTTTATCGGACGTATGCCGTATTTTTGAGTTTTCTATTATTATTAGAATGTGATTTAGAAATTATTTTGGGTAAGATCGGGATTTGAATAGTTGGTGTTAAGCAGTTGTTGACAAGGTTGAGAAATGGATGGGTGGGTTTAAACAGCTCTGAGTAAGGTTAGGATTTGGATGGGTAAGGTTAAGCTGCCGACGGAGAAGTTTAGAAGTGGATGGGTGGGAGGAGATTTATGATTTTAACCTGTTTGTATGTATGTATGACAAATACGGGGCCAAAACCAAAATACAAAACGGCGCCGACGAAAAAATGGCCGCTTTTCGACATGGGTGTCATTTTCATGGTAATTGGGGTCGCTTTTATCGATTACGGGGTCAAAACCAAAATACAAGATGGCGCCGATTAAAATTTGACAGCTTTTCGTCATCGGTGACATTGTCATGGTTTTTGGGTTCGCTTATATCGAATATGGAGTCAAAACCGAAATACAAGATGGCGCCGACGTAAATTTTGCCTGCTTTTCGACATGGGTGTCATTTTCATGGTTTTTGGGTTCGCATATATCGAATATGGAGTCAAAACCAAAATACAAGATGGCGCCGACGTAAATTTTGCCTGCTTTTCGACATGGGTGTCATTTTCATGGTTTTTGGGGTCGCTTATATCGAATATGGGATCAAAACCAAAATACAAGATGGCGCCGACTAAAATTTGTCATCTTTTCGTCATGGGTGTCATTGTCATGGTTTTTGGGGTCGCTTATATCGAATATGGGGTCAAAACCAAAATACAAGATGGCGCCGACTAAAATTTGTCATCTTTTCGTCATGGGTGTCGTTGTCATAGTTTTTGGGGTCGCTTATATCGAATATGGGGTCAAAACCAAAATACAAGATGGTGCCGACTAAAATTTGTCATCTTTTCGTCATGGGTGTCGTTGTCATAGTTTTTGGGGTCGCTTATATCGAATATGGGGTCAAAACCAAAATACAAGATGGTGCCGACTAAAATTTGTCATCTTTTCGTCATGGGTGTCGTTGTCATAGTTTTTGGGGTCGCTTATATCGAATATGAGGTCAAAACCAATAGACCTGTGGCTCAGCAGTGGGAAAATGTTCCCACTGCTGAGACACAGGCCTCCTCTCTGTAATAAATATTACTATCACATCATCAGTCACTATTAATGAATAGTTTAAGAAAAAAAACACAAAAAAAAACAAAATAGTGACTGATGATGTGATAGTAATATTTAATATATTCCATATAATGAAAAATGTTCAAGTCATTTTTTTATCCTTGTGACCGGATATTAATTTGTTTTAGGTATCTACTTATTTCACGTAGCGTTTTTTTTAAATACCTACTTACTACAACAAAGTGAAAAATATTTTTTTTTTCGGAAGTCGGTGTCGGTACCTATTGTTTTTCGTCACAGGAAAGCTATTATTTTTCTCTTTTAAATTTTTGTAGGTACCCCATATCGGGTATACTAAATACATCTGCTTACCCCCTAAAACCGTACAAGCGTAATGATATGTTATGGTATGGTTAAAACAAAACATAAACATACGATCACAGTAATCGCAGGTCATTTGCTGTTTGTTATTGAAGAGTTCCATTGTCTATCTCCGAAGATCTTTATCAGATCCTTATATGTTATACAATAAAACCTTCCCTGAAAATACCACCACATACATTTATCGATGAAAACCCGATAAGTATCGGATAAGTAGTTTGGCCGAATAGATAGAGCATCTCCTTTTTTTGAAGTCGGTTGAAAATATTAACCTACATTTTACGACGACGGTTTGTAACAGTTATCAAATGCATTTTCAAAGTGCCAACTAACCTTCCTGAATCAACTTCAATAAAATTAAAAAATAATATCAAGGACCAAGATTATTTGTTTGATGTATAAAATCGAGCGCTCAGTAGTTTCAATGTGTGCGTACGCGTAATAATGCTGTGTGCGACTAGATACCTAAATTTGAGTTCGTCGAAAATGTAACAGCGTCCTTAAGAAATTTTGTTTTGGCATTTGGAAAATAGGTGCCCGAAATTTGGACTTAACTAAAAGAAACACAATTTAACGCTTAATAAAGCATTAAATTGTATTTTTTTTAGTTAAGCCCAAATTCCGGGACACTTTCATAATATTGTTGAGGAATAAAAAATCTAGAAACTAAAAAAAAAACTTTCTAAAGAAATTAATTTCGTGTAAATCTAGGTTTTTGTAAAAAATATGGTCTCATGTTCCTATGTTGTGTGGCCAGTAATTTGGGTGTTTTGTAATTAAAGCTAGCAACACAAAAGTAAAAAACCAAATTCCATCAGCTCATGTTGACCAGCCCATAGTAAAAAAAGAGCTTAAAGCGATTTCCTCCTACAAAGCCGGACTATTGTCAACGCAATATCTAATGGAATGTCAAGCAAATATTCATATTCATCAGAATACCACAAACCCATACCAACTTTATCGTCACGACGAAACGTTCCGGCGATTCACGTGCAAAAATGAGTCAACCCATTGTGAGCTTCAAGAGTAAATATTTCATCCGATTAGGGTCTATAGTCATTCGAACATTGATGAATAAGTCAAAAAGAAATGAAGTTGCGTGTAATGAAGATCTTTGTAACAGTTTTGGATTTGTTAAACCTTTTGTGGTTGAAAAGGTTTGTGTTAAGAGTGTTTTGGTGGAAAGACTCATACACAATACTTTTTTTTTTTTTACTTGCAGTATTTGACATTATTTTGAAAAGGTATTTTATAAAATTATGTATTTTGATGTAACAAAACTTGGTTTTAATGACGATCTTTTCATTTTTACTAAGGAAGACCGTAGTCCAGATTCACAGCTTCCAGGTGCCACTATCCATTAGAAAACAGATCATCCATACCGTGAAATTATAATTATGGGGTCTCCCCGCACCACACCACATTGACCGGTCCCGTGCTTCTCGCATCCAGCAACGGGCACGTACTTTGCAGGTCATCAGACCATTTAATAGAAATTTATGAGGAGTAAGGTGAATAGTTGGACCAACGTTGGACAATACCGGTGAGGTAGTGAAACATGACATACATAATGGGCTAAGGCTCATTGTGATTATTCATAGCATATTAGCAGAAAAAGGGGTTAACGGCTCATAAAAGATCTAATTAATCATTACAACTATCTTCTATGAAATGTACGTGACATTAATATTACTGTAATGATCAGTGCTAATCTATGATTTACTAATTATAATTGGCAAAACGGTGTGAAAAAGGTGATAGATGAAAAGTTAAAGCTTGTGCGGTGGTCGATACAATATTATACACAAATATTTATCGTCAAGGGATAATAAAATGCCGATCCGAGGTGGTCTTGCTCTAAACTATTTCTGCCAAATAATCTCTTATAATAAAAGCAAATAGACAGTCACTTCATATACAATATAAGGCCGTACCCTGACCAAAACACCGCCGTGAGCAATCCTAGTGCCCTAGCGGCACACTGGTGGCGCATGAGTTACGCCCATGTAAAAATGAATAATCTCTTTATAAAATAGAATTTTGGTCATTTGAAAAAAAAAAAGAAAATTTGTTATTTAATTGTCTATCCATTAGTTTACTTCATAAAAAAAAAAAAACTACCTTTTTGGAATCAGTGTTATGTAGTAATTTAATGTATTTTTATTAGTTGATAATTCTTTTTAAATAACGAGTAGATAGCTCCTAAAAACTGCACAAAAACGGATAGCGCGGCGTTTTGCTCGGGGAGGCACCATAAGTAGCTGCATCATGCATGGAAGCTCACATCGCTTACCATTAGGTAAGACAGTGGTCAATCGACAGCCTATCGATAATAAAATAAAAATTGCTCGCCCCAACATTGTTTAGAAAAGTATAGGCAGATGATGATGTTTCTTTGGTACCTAGTCCTTACCTTAAATGGATGCCAAGTAAATCATTAATTCAGCCTTTAGATATATCTAAATTCTAAAGAATTTCCTTTTCACTAACTGAATGGGTAACTAATCTACGTAGGTATGTATAATGGGCAGTATTTACAGAAAATTCGGATGTTGTAACATACTGTTGTGAGAGTAAGTTATTTACAAATGTACTCCTAATGAACACTGGCCTTATATTATTCGCTGCATTTTATCAATCAATGGGTTAAGGTATAAGCGGTAGCGGGATCAGCCACCTACAAAGTTGGAAGTTTAAAACTCAGTGACCAATTTACCTAAGTAAACAGAATAACAAACAGATAAACATAGAGTTTCTTTCGTGTTGATAATCATCATCATCATCACCATATTTTCAGCCGAAAGACGTCCAATGCGTGTTTATAATATAACTACGGATTTTCGTTTGCTGCGAAAACACAGGTCATTATTTTCTTCGTTTAATTACATTGTGTTAGTGATTGAATTTAATATCTATCACTTAGTAACGCAACGCTTTTGCTAAAAAACGCCAAAGTTAAATAATAGCGCCTAATTCAGGCACATCTCTACCAACTTGAACCAACCTTCAAATAATTATTAGTTTCCCCGTCCGCCTGCCTTATACGTTTTTCTAATTACAAAACACTTTGAATCAATAATCGTGAGCCTACGCCAATAACATAAAGTTTTTCATTAATTATACAGTTTCAATTAATTTCGTCAAGTTGCTGGACTTATAAAGGGCGCCACAGGGTTTGAATATTTTCTTCTTTCATTGTTCATTTTTAATTTGTGGTTATCGAAAGTTTTATACCGGTCATAAAAGTTGCGACAGATTATCTACTGCATATTTAAAAGGGTAATCTTTGGAAGGCAATTTAGAATTTTAACAATTAGGTACAAGGTATGCATGTAGTAGTGTTCTAACCCTGTGGCGTCTCCAGTATGGGTTATAGGTAGGTCCAAGAACCCCTCAGCCGTCAAAGCAAGGCTAATAGTGAACTCTGAACAGGCACATTTTGGGCTCACTTTCTATCAAGCCAAATCGAGCTCAAGAGCAGGCCCATTAATTAATAAAAAAAAGAGGAAAGAAAAGTGATAGTATAGCGATTTCGCACTATCAATCAAGCTCATTTTAAGGCTAAATCTATAGGTATTTTATCTAAGATTCAGATATTGTTTTGTACCTTTTCACAATGCAGTGTAGATAAAGAACTGAATTGTTATAGAAATATATATATAATATATATACGTCTATAATAAACGTCTATAGTAAAACTAAAGAGAAAATCTAACGAAAATGGTTAGTAAGATATTGTCACGTAAGGTATAGGCAGACCGTACGTAACAAATATCTGAATCGTTGCAAATTGATGCTCAAATAATAGTATTTGAGCATCAATTTGCCTAGACGGGTGAAAGCGTCTAGATAGACACAAAAGCTGTAATGATAAGACTTTCATACCTATGGTAGATTAAACTTCATAAAAGATAGCTTGATCTCTGCTATAGCTGTCAGTATCAATAAAGTAACATTAGCGCTTGACAGGCTAACAATAACGTAACAATAAAGTTTACGTCAGTTTGACATATGTTGCAGAGATCAAGCTATCTTATATGAAACGCTGACTGAAATAATAAGACTTAGACTGATTGGACGAAAAAAAGCTAGCCTTTATGACAACAGGCGACAGGGTTTCTTTTTTCCTATTTGTAACAACAAAGTGTATAAATGGATTTATTTAAAAAGGTATTTATGTTGTCTATCTTCTGCCAATTCAAAAAATCAAACATAGCTAATACTCGTAGTGGAATTTATAAATAGATCAATACACAGGCATATTTTTCTAACTAGAAATTATTATCATTAGAATGAAATTGACATAAAACAAGTATAACAGATGGCAACTTCATCAAAAGTCAATTAAAATCAAAAACTTCCCTCTGACATCAGAGCGGAGTTTCTCTCTTCGCAGCTCCGCACCGCTTTTCTCTGCTCCGTGCGAAGTGTTCAGGCAGCCTTAGTCACCGAAAAGCGGCATAAAGGATTCCTGCGTCACGGATTAGCGGAATCCGATCAAAATTATTTATTAACAAAATGGCTAAGACGGGTGAATTCAGCACAGTCACGCCCTACTAATTGACAAAAGAACAATTTTTGAATAAAGAATGAAGACTTTTAAATTTAGAACAGCCATGTAAATGACGGACGTGCATAAGCCCGCATTTACGCCATTTTGACGACACTGACATGAGCCGAAACAGATTATGTGCGGTAGGATAACTTGAATGGGTTTTTTTATTTATAGGACATGCTGTGTTGCGGAACAAGCTTTGTGTGCGATTTATAAAATAATTCAACAAGAATAAAAATGAGGAAGTGCTTGATGTGTAGAAGTAATTCTCGTACATAAATTACATTTTCTGCATAAAAAACCATGGATTTAATAAAAACCATGCAAAAAGATATTGTTCCGTATGGTGTCGGACGTAAAGAATCTCACCATCCCATATCTTCCCGTGGGTGTCGTAAGAGGCGACTAAGGGATACACCAGAGAATGGGCAGCAGCGTTCTCTGTGCTCTTCAACAACAAACTGCGATCGCCAACCCGCCTACCAAGCGTGGCGATTAAGGCAAACCCCCCCAAACCAAATGAATAGCACAAATAAAAAACGGCCCCGAGTACCCGGCAGCCCGTCTACCCTCGACTACGGTAGCGGTCGAGGCGATGGCGTGGCAAGGGGTGCGAAGAATCCCCGGAGTGAACCCGGCTACCCCAATAAACACCGACGACTGGCCCTGGCAACATACAACACGCGAACACTCTGGACCGACGAGAAGATAGCCGAACTCGAGGAAGAATTGAGCAGGTTGCGATGGAGTATTATAGGGTTATCTGAAGTCCGAAGAGAGGGGGAGGACTCGATAATCCTCAAATCCGGTAACCTGCTCTATTTCCGAGAGGGTGACCGGCAGTCCCAGGGTGGTGTCGGGTTTATCGTCCACAAGTCCCTTGTGAACAACGTGGTGAAGATCGAGAGTGTGTCGACCAGGGTGGCGTACCTTATACTCAGAATATCCTCGAGATATTCGCTGAAGGTCATACAGGTCTACGCACCGACCTCGGCACACCCCGACTACGAGGTAGAGACCATGTATGAGGATATCTCTATAGCGATGCATGGTTTCAAAACTCACTTCACCGTTGTCATGGGGGACTTCAACGCAAAACTAGGCAAACGAAACGAGGATGAGCTGCAAGTGGGGCAATTTGGAGTTGGACGTCGGAACCACCGGGGTCACCTACTGGCCAGTTTTATGGAAAAGGAGGGCCTCTACATGATGAACTCCTTCTTCAGAAAGCGTGAGCATAGGAAGTGGACCTGGCAAAGCCCCGATGGTGCAACAAAAAACGAGATCGACTTCATCATGTCAACCAAGAAGCAAATGTTCAATGATGTCTCTGTGATCAATTCGGTGAAAACCGGGAGCGATCACCGAATGGTAAGAGGCACATTGAACATTAATATCAAGCTTGAAAGGTCTCGACTGATGAAGTCAACGCTCCGTCCAGCACAGATCCAGATCCAAAACCTCGAGAGCTTTCAGCTCGAACTCCAGAATCGTTTCGAGTGCCTAGGGAGCTCCGTGGACGAATACAGCGACGGGTTCGTGGAAGCTGTCCATACGGTCGGGTCTAAGTTTTTCAAGACCCGCCGTACAGATATAAACAAAAAGATCTCTGATCCTACTCTCAATCTTATGAAGGAGAGGCGTGAGATGATCCTGCAGTCTTCAGACGATGCGTTGAAATACCGGCAGCTTAATAGACGGATCTCAAGGTCCTTGAAAAGCGACCTCCGCCGCTATAATACTAAGCGTATTAAAGACGCAATTGAGCGGAATAAGGGCTCCAAGGTCTTTGCAAGAGATCTGTCATTTGGGCAGAGCCAGCTCACGAAACTGAAGACCGACGATGGCAGGATCATATCCGCCAAACCGGAGCTTCTGAGGGAGATCGAGAAATTCTATGGGCAGTTGTACACGTCAACCAGTAAACCCGTCGCAAATCTAGTAAAAGACCCTAGAGCTAGATTGACCCGTCACTATACCGGACGTCAGCCTGTACGAGATTAGGATGGCTCTTAAACAGCTAAAGAACAACAAGGCACCGGGTGATGACGGCATTACGGCCGAACTCCTGAAGGCGGGTGGAAAACCAATACTTAAGGCCCTTCAGAAGCTGTTTGGTGCCGTCATACTCGAGAGGAAAACGCCACAGGCATGGTGCAGGGGTGTGGTGGTACTCTTTTTTCAAGAAGGGTGACAATGCCCTATTGAAGAACTATAGGCCCATCTCACTTCTTAGCCATGTCTACAAGCTGTTTTCAAGAGTCATCACGAATCGTCTCGCGCGCAGGTTTGACGATTTCCAGCCTCCCGAACAAGCCGGATTCCGAAAAGGCTTTAGCACCGTAGACCACATACATACGCTGCGGCAGGTTATACAGAAGACCGAAGAGTATAACCTGCCTCTCTGTTTAGCGTTTGTGGACTACGAGAAAGCCTTCGATTCAATCAAGACTTGGGCTGTACTGCAGTCTCTCCAACGGTGCCAAGTCGACTACCGGTACATCGAGGTGTTAAAGTGTTTGTACAAAAACGCCACCATGTCAGTCCGACTTCACGATCAGGCCTCGGAACCTATCTTTCTGCAGCGAGGTGTGAGACAGGGAGACGTCATATCTCCGAAACTGTTCACCGCTGCACTGGAGGATGTCTTCAAGGTTCTGGACTGGAGAGGGCTAGGCATCAACGCAATGGCGAGTACATCACTCACCTTCGGTTTGCCGACGATATAGTGGTCATGGCTGAGACCATGGAGGACCTCAGTATAATGCTCGATGACCTCAGTAGAGCTTCCAAAAGAGTGGGTCTTAAAATGAACATGGACAAAACCAAGGTTATGTTGAATGCCCATGTAACACCCACTCCTATCAAGGTTGGAGACTCTACACTCGAAGTTGTGGAAGATTATGTCTACCTGGGACAAACGATCCAGTTGGGTAGGGCCAACTTCGAGAAAGAGGTCAACCGTCGAATCCGACTCGGCTGGGCAGCGTTCGGGCAATTGCGCGGTGTCTTCTCGTCCAACTTACCACAGTGTCTCAAGACGAAGGTCTATGACCAGTGTGTGTTGCCAGTGATGACCTATGGCTCTGAGACGTGGTCGCTCACAATGGGCCTCGTCAGAAAGCTTACAGTCATGCAAAGGGCAATGGAGAGGGCTATGCTCGGAGTATCCTTGCGTGATCGAATCAGAAATGTAGAGATCCGCAAGAGAACCAGGGTTACCGACATAGCCCGAAGAATTGCCAAACTTAAGTGGCAGTGGGCAGGGCACATTGCTCGCAGAACGGATGGCCGATGGGGCAGAAAAGTTCTGGAGTGGCGACCACGAACCGGAAGACGATGCGTTGGAAGGCCTCCCACCAGGTGGAC
This sequence comes from Orthosia gothica, assembly GCA_949775005.1. Lineage (NCBI taxonomy): Eukaryota > Metazoa > Arthropoda > Insecta > Lepidoptera > Noctuidae > Orthosia > Orthosia gothica. Next base: position 28,423,198 of record OX459036.1, read on the forward strand.
CGATGACCTGGTGAAGGTTGCGGGGATTCGCTGGATGCGGGACGCACGGGACCGGTCAATGTGGCGACACTTGGGGGAGGCCTATGTCCAGCAGTGGACGTCTTTCGGCTGATATGATGATGATGATGCAAAAAGAACAGCATGAACAATAACTGTAAGAATATAAAGCTTGTGAGTCTACTAGAAGTAGCTTAAAATTCTGATGATCGGTGAGTGTGTGAGTCAGTGATTAAACTAAGGCACTTTGACTTGCAATAAATTCTAAACGACAAGTTCAAATTAAGCGTTATTTGGGATTATGCCTAGTTATATTATGTATCTTTTAGTCTCTGAAAACTCAGGTTTCTAGCTTTATCCACATTCCTCAACAAAGTTGCAGGGGGGGTCGAAAACGTCGAAAAGACTTTGAGAAAAGGATAGCTGTGCCTTTGTTAGCTTGACCTGTTGGGGGCTCTGCTTTTGACCCCAGATTATCCGTATCCAATTTCTATGAAACATTTTCGTCGCATCAGTGTCGCATTGACAAGTCACGTCTGTTTGTGGAAGTTATTCTGCCAAATTTGCAATTTTATATCTTCATCATCATCATCCACAGCCCGACTTTACCCACTGCTAAGCATAGGTCTCTCGTTTTTTGTGCCATTCCTCACGCTCCTGGTCCAGCCTTATACACCTGTACGAGGTTAGTCCAGGAACGTAAAAGCTTCTACCTGCGATGGCAAAATGTCATCTGCCCCTCTCGCCGCCGGACTCCCGATACTTTTTCTTCCATTACATGTCTTATGGAGCTGCAAATACAACGAAATACTTCTGGATACCCTGCCTCTTGTCGCCAGTTATGTTCGGAATTCTGTTAATTCTTGTGCTGAATAGAATTCATATTTTTTGTGCTGAAAATTTACGTGAGCAAGCCCTTTTTGAGTATATTATATGCCAACGAGCTGATTTAGAGGCTGACTTTACGTTTTAGGTTATAAAGATAACACTTTTATACTTTTTTGGACGTATTTAAGTTGTGTTTTGGCGAGTTCGGTGTTTTGCCAGTTTTTGAGATGTTGTTTGGGTGAGGAGGGTTTAATTGTAGCTCTATTACGTTTGACGCTATGTGAGTATTTATTGAAATTATTATTTTTGTTACATAGGTAACACCTGTATTGCTTGAAGGATCATTGGTTTATAAACACTTGACAGACCCATGCTGATTGGTCGCTCTTAGACATGATCTATTTCGCATTCTATCATTATTAGTTATTTATTTATGAAGTTCTGCACGAGTTTTTTTATGCGTAATTAAGGCTGTATTCGCTTTACGTATCCTTAAGAAAAGTTAAAGGAACCATTCGTGCCATCTTTGTTAAACAGACAGACACGTGCAACGGCCTACGAACTTGGATATTTCCCTCAAAACAGTTCTAAAAATAAATGAAAAATAAATGAAATTGAAAAAGTATACTGAAGTAGACAGGTTTCCATCTTCTTTAGATTTTGTTTGGAAATGCCTATTTTTATACTGAAACATTTTTACTTGAGTGATAAAAGGAAAACTTCATCTTCTTTGTATTTTCAATAGAGTAACTGCTTCGTTGGTTTAGTGGTCATAAACGCTTCTATCGTGCATAAGGTCCTGGGTTTTATTCCCTATTTGGGCAAAGTGTTATTAGGTTTTTCCATCTGGAAATTTTCATTTGTAGCTCGGAGTCCGGTTGCATGCAATAGGCTTGTCCCCACAATCATCTGGTGTAATGTAGGTAGGTAGCCTAACCCTTTGGGAAATACAAGCGTGATGTTATATTAGGTAAATGAGATCTTCCCACTAAGGTCCGAAGTTAGTTCAGTGAGCACAGTACAGGACAAGAGATAACACATACATCACCATCAGGCAATACACTTTAGCTGTTTATAGGTCGTGGAGCTCTCCAAGCAAAGTTTTAGCAACAAGCCTCAACTGGATACAAGGCTAGGTCACTGACTTACAAATTAACGAATCAGAACATAAGTTAAATTTATTCTCCAACCTTTTCAAAAGTACCAACTGTCCCAATAATTCCTAATGCCAACAAACACAAGCCTGGATAAAGTAAATACTCCTGGTCTTTTGAATTATTACCATTTTATTATTACATTCAAACAAATTACAGAGTAAAGTTATTTTATTTTAATTGCTTTTTCACGCGTCGTGGCGCCAACCGCGACCATTATGAATTTTAGTTACAGGCCTCAAAATGTATCGAGATATTATATGGTCTTTGTATGGCGAAATATTATTTGTAAATTATATAAGAAGCTTGAAGAATTGTGAGCTGTAGTGACATAATAAGCTATGTTACTACAGCTAATTATTGTTACTACAATATTAAGGGATATTGTTTGGGCCTTGTATCTTATAATACTGAGACAGCGCATCTATGGACTATGGTCCATAGATGTTGGGTAACGCCTGTAAACGACTAGACATTTCATTTGTGTGTTTTAGTAGTAAAGTCATAAAATACCTTTTTATTTTTTGGTACATGCTCGTGAGTTCGTCGGCGCATTAAAGTTTGATTTAAATTGTTAAACGGCCTATTGATAAGATAAGGTCTTAAAATATAAATTATTAAAAAATCACAGCACGTAATATTTACAGAATTTATTTCGCAATATCTGCTTTTAATCGTGTAACACATAAGACCATGGTCTGCAATATAGCAGTTGGATGTTTAGTTAAGCTTCATAATATCAAAAGCAATGTACATATTGAAAGCATCCAAATCATATAATATGAATGCATGGTTCTAAGAAGACAAAAAATACAAAATAGACTATTCTTGGAGCTGAGCAAAATAACAATTATTCACCTTATTGTTTTGACTATTGAGGCCGTGGGCTAGACTTTGTTGTAAACTAGGCCACAAAATATACCCAGCGGTATGTTGAATATTTTTGATTACCTAGTTATTTATCAAGTTATCAAACTGTTTTCGGTATTATTAGGTGAGAGTTTGGTTAAACGCAGGCCTACCTTATTTGAAAACTCCAGCAATTGATACGAATTTAAAAATGGTAGTTCTGTTCCTAAAAATACGAGTAGGTAGGCACTTAATAGCAAAAAACTTAAGTATCTCACTTAATAACCCATTCAACTTCAAGACAACTTACTTCAACATTAAATTATGTTATATTATCGTAAATAACAACATCTTACTTACGGCGCCATCGACGCCACAATACTCTATAGATAAGAGATTATACCACCCACATTACAAAGGAGGTATTAAACCAATTTATAGATCTGCTTAAAAAAGTCACAAAAGTAGATACTATTAAATCAATTTAGTGGTTTTGTAATAAAATGTTACGTCTGTGACCAAAATGAGTACTGGTCTCATTAATGACACAGTTTTGTCGTCCCATAAAAAAAACTTAATAAATAACATCTTGATTTCAGACCCAATATTGCAGATAAATTACAACGATTTTAAACAATACTAAGCATTTACAGCTTATACGAGAACCGACACTAAAAGACTTATCACCAACAACAACAGCGATAAAGTTGCTGCACAAAAGTGTACCCGTTCAAACGTAGCCTAAACTAGACCACAACTTAAACTAGTTTCAAACTGGTCTCATAAATAAATCTCTAATAGAGATGTATATTTTATTATGAAGTCATTTCTATTTATTGTACGTAGGCGGAAATTGTTATACCTGCAGCAGAGGGAATAAAATTGGCTTATCTTTCCAATAAAGAGGTGTATGTGTGTTGGAATCTCGGGAATAGATGCACTGAAAGCTATTGAGTTGATATTTTAGCTATGTAAGATAATCCTTGGAGTAAGTTCGGATCGTGTTACATTTTTTTTATATTCTTCATTAACGATTAAGGAAAGTGAGGCCGTGGGCTCTCGACAACGTGACATACTATCGGCGGTAACGATTGTCAAAAGCTCGAAATATTTATGAGATTGAACACGTTATATAATATTTCGGTGGAGCTCAAATCCGTATCAAATCCATACTTTGGATTTTTGACAATCGTTATCTCTGATGGTATGTCACTTTGTGGAGCCCCCAATTTATTGGCAAGAAAAAAAAACGATTTCATTCCTTTTCACAGAGGGAAGGCCTGCGTTTCAGCAGGAAGCACATTATAGACCGATAAATAATGAAGGTCAACAGTTCAAACTCATAAAATCAATTGATTAATTAATCAATCCACAGCTCTATCGCCCATTCAATTAAATTGTTCGCCATCAACACTGAAATATTGGGTTTCGAAACTAATTGCTTAAAGTTTAGGCTTACAATGTCGAATCCTGACTATACTGTTATCGTGTTTCTGCTCGATAAACTTGAAGCGGGCTATAGGAATATTTCATGACCTTTATTGTGAACTGAATGCAAGAATTTATTTTAAAACTGTATATCATAATATCACGCCTGTATTCCCCGAAGAGTATGGCAGGGGTGACCTACAGCATGCCACACATTACGCTCGTAATATTTTATCCCCATTTAACAGAGGGCAAGCCTTTTGCCGACCGGGCCACAAATACAGGTTACTACTCAGAAATCCGAAACTCACCCACGAATCGAACTCAGGAACTCATCCTCAGCTGTAGCGAAGACTTTCGGGCTTCTGACTATTCGTTACTTCTGTCAAAGATCTACAAATTTGAAAACCTTTGCAAGTATGGTTTAACCTTGAAAAGGGACCCATGCGGTTGTTATTATTTAGCTACGACCTGCTCACCCCTCAATAATACCACAGTGTCATCTGCAATATATCTAAGATATCTGTTATTATTTAGCTACGACCTGCTCACCCCTCAATAATACCACAGTGTCATCTGCAATATATCTAAGATATCTGTTATTATTTAGCTACGACCTGCTCACCCCTCAATAATACCACAGTGTCATCTGCAATATATCTAAGATATCTGTTATTATTTAGCTACGACCTGCTCACCCCTCAATAATACCACAGTGTCATCTGCAATATATATAAGATCCCCTTCCACACATTATGTGTCATTAGAAGTATAATTCTGCTTACTCCCTGAACATCAAGTCGAAATTTAGGCCATTACACGTCGATTGGAACGTGATATGGTTATAATCATTAAGAACAATCTCTTGGTGAGCTTTTAGACTAAACAACGTTGTGAAATGTTGTCGTAATTTGAAGATTTGTCAGAAGAGAGGATAAAATTCTTGTTGTTAGCATAATAACAGCTTCCACGTGTAGCGTTGTCCTTAAATGAGTACATTTAGAATCATCGTCCCTACCACCTAGGTAAATATTGATTATGTAGTACACGCAATTATGACGTTTCGACAAATTATAGGAATGATGATCAGAACTGTTATAAGACTCAATTAAGAATAGGATTTCCTTTAGGTACCTATCCCAGAGAAAGCAAAGGTTATTAAAAATGAAGTTAAGCTCCTTGTGAAACACTTCGTTCGAAGAATCATTGCAGTGTTTCAAATTGAAATATAGGTGTAAATTCAGGTTTAATCTCTGAAAAGTTGGTGCAATGTAAAAACTTTTTTGTGAGCAGGTTATAAAGTTGATTATTATCGTTGGTAATTAGGCATGGAAATCATGGAATAGGTATAGGTACTTAGATAATAAATAATACTTCGTTTCGAAAACGAGTTGAAACTGATGGTATATTATTCTAATATTTATTGTAATCAATACAAACATAAATAAAAGCTCATACTTTATTAACTTCGAAGTTACCTAAAAGCTAACTACATTTTCCAGGGACAAAAGTTAGTTTTAAGCCAAGTTTACGAAACACAAGTGGAACCTAGACCATTCATCATAAGAAGGTAGAACTGTCAAAAAAAACAATAAACTTAAGTGAATACATAATATAAAACGCAGATATTACATTAAAACGTCTACTACATCTGCTCGTTGATATTCACTTGCTGTTAGACTAGTGCATCGCATTGACTTATACATATTGCGGTGAACGCACAAAATTCTCTCCCGTATATTGGAGAGAATTTTGTGCGGGCTCGCAGTGTCTTGGGCGTGGTACTCCCTCAACTGCAGGAATACGCTTGTAATGAGTGCTGTTCAAAGACCTTATACATATTTCTTACTACTAGACTGTGTACCAAAAATTTTTGTATAGCTAATTTTTATATAATAAGGTCTTTGGTGCTGTTTGGTCGATGCTAATGTAACATTACTCAATCTGGGATATCAGATCCACCCAGCCAGTTTATTTATCCATTCCTGTCGTTATAGACTTGTTTGTTCATTATGGTTGTTCACCACACACACCGCGCATCCCTATATTTCCGCATGCAGCCAGTCACTTACATTTTTAATTGTCTTGGCGTTTTGAACTTACATGATATATAGCGCGGCGTGGCTCACATAAACATGCAGTGCCGACGCAGTAATGTACAGAGAGTTGGCAGCGCTCGACTTAGGATTACATGTACAATTCCCTAGTGATTCGAGGAGCTTTGAAGTATTTACATAGATGACTTACTGCGAGAACGTCGTATCGTCTAACAAATTGAACAAATGAGCATCGATTAATCACTTTTCTCAACTGGGTTAGAGCACAAAATAGAACGCCGTCATTTACGCACTTTGTGGTTAGAGCCTGCTTTCTTGTCATTATTCTAGTCACTTTTATTACAGTGCACTGGCGGACAAAGCCCACTTACACTATTTAGATCGATCCGCAGTCACTCAACTTTTGTGTCTTAGTTTTGCGCTTACCGTTGCCCCACGAGAACAAGTCTAGTCAAATGCGACTAAATATCAAGGTGTCAGATAGGCATTTGCTCCATGTAAAACAGTGGTCACACTCTTTGCTGCATCCGATTTAACTGGCAGCCAACCCAAACATTCAGAGTTCGGTGACTTCCATAGACTAGCTCATTTACAACAAATACACTCTCAGCATCATCAACATCATAAGCCTTTTAATGTTCCTATTGTTGGGACATAGACCCACTCTTTTAAAGGGAGTGGGGCTATAAGCGTTCTAGGACATGCCGGTTTCTTCACGATATTTTCCTTCGCCATTTTAAAAGCAGTAGTGATTAAATAAATTGCACAAAGTAAAGTGCCTGCTCGGGTTCGAACCCATGACTCGTAAGTCGGAGCCATGGGCACTGGGCCACCACTGCTGTAAAATACACACGATCAAGTAAAAACATTACTTTGATGCACATACAGAGAACAGCGTAATTTTATTATTTATTCAGAACAGCAATTGTGCTATAGTCCGTTTAATCGTCCATGCAGCAGTATTTTATGCAAACGCCGCTGTTTGCTGCCAGGTTTTTATAAATAATTACATTTATTTTCTTAATTGCCAATTACATTGCACAAGGCGTCTTATAAGGACAATAATTAACAACACGTAATTAATTAAAATCTGTGACTTATTATCCTGTTTTCTTAGTTAATGTAAGTAATTAGTGATTGAGTATTAATAGTTGTTGTGTTAAATACTACCTGCACCCGGTGTTCATCAATGTCTGTAAGTGATAATTATGGCTATTTGTTAAGTATTTTTTTTAATAATTCTCTATATTGCAAACATACTTTTCTCATTTTTTTTATGACATTTTCCTTTTAAGACGCCGCTGGGTATTACTAGCAAGAGAAACACTGTTTTATTTTACTTCACAAATTGAAAAATAAATAAAACAGATCGATGAATTTACTTAAACTAGCAACAACATCAGTAAGGATCCTCTTAAATTCAAAATTATGTAACTTAAAGTAAATATGCCTATATTTACTTTAAGTTACATAATTAAGAGTAAAAGCTGGTTAACTTATAAACAGTGCATACAGTTTATAACTAAGATCACCAGCTTTTGCCAATATTAACTCACGTGAACGTACCGTGATAAATACGTAGCATCTTTTGTTTTAATCTAGACCATGATCAACATCTATTTCTAATCTAGTTCACAAACATTTGTATAGGTGTGCACCTATACCTACAAATGTTTGTAAACACGTCGGAAAATACAGGCGTGATGTTATGTTATGTGCGTGTAAACATCACTACACAGTATTACACTAACAGAAAATACACTCTGCCTAACACGTCAGATAATACAGGCGTGATATAATATTATAACTCCATACTATGCTAGGCCAGCTCAAGGTCACCTTGTGGCTCAAGGTTCCTCTGTTAGATGATATCCATAGATTCATAGCGATGGAAGAATTCAAGAAGACATTAGCACACACTTTTTGAAGGTCTTCTTTCGTCTTAAAAGCAGATGTTCTGCTGCTGTAACTTTCATTCAACCCAACATGAATCACTAAACCAACATTCCTTTTATTAAAAGCTTACACTTGGAAACGGTTCACAAACTAACACGACGAGATTTTATTCGGCTTCCTACATTACTTATACACAACTTCAAACAAAAATAAGAAAAGAGTTTGTTCACTTAATAAAAACACCCTAGGAAATTTAATTTTATTGTTTCTCAGTACTTCAAACAATAAGTTCAAAATTTCCCACTCACTTGAAAATATTCTCACACTTGATTATTTGCATCTGCATTTTTTGGTAAGCTCCATTGAACTTTAATCCCTCTCTTAATGAATGAAAGTTCATGTCTGCCATGAAATTAATATTTTTTGTGGCAGGATATATAGATATCAGAAACAAAATTCAACGTTAAGCTATAATATATAATGTTTATCTTCTCTTGCAGCAACACAGTACAGTTTACAGTTTTAATTGATTTTACTTTTTGTACGGTGGGATCCATAGCTATAAAAGTTATCGATTTTATTAACTGCATGCTAAATTGTTTAATCCTTCCTAGGCGTTGCGTAATTCATGAATATCCCTTTTGTATGGAATTTAAATCATACATTTTGATTTTGTTTTAACAGGCATGTCAGTCAGTAGTCATATTTGTTAATAAAATGATGGGAGGCTGTTGCTTTTGAGCCTGAAATAAGTTTAATCGTGGCTTTAAAAGGCTGTGCTTCATAGATACCAAGTAATATTATGATCAACGCTCCACAAAAAAATCCATCGCTATCAACAATATTGAAGTCCACTGCGGCCTTCCAATGTCTAGATTTTTTAAAATGTAATGAAATGATTAATGGTAACAGGTTTAAAACTAGAAGATGATGACTATAAGCTACAGCAAATGATAAAAAAACAAGCTTAATATTTTTTTAAACACGGTTTTATATTCAAAACTGCATTGTCACAAGAACCGAAGGTTTGTGCCAAATATCAGCTCAATCGAACACTGGGCAGTGGGCAAATTTTAACTGCAAACTTTTATTAGTGTCACTGAGACAGGTGCAACTAAATAAAAGCTTATACAAAGTTCAAGGATTTTAAGAAAATTATAATTTATCATAATCATTTGCCTTGAAAAAGAAAAAACTTCCCTTCACTTACAGAATAAAAAATGCGTTGCTTTTTGGAACCCATTCATAAAAGTTTTATGACACAGCCTTGCGGTACCCTAAAAAGATTTAAGTCAACAAAAAACTCGACTTAATTGTGTTAAGTGCTCTAAAGAAAAAAAGGGATCAAATTCTTTTCAATTATTTAAATTAAGTTTGCTCTTTGTTTCCCCACAAGTGGGCTATTGTTGTAGCCCACAATGAATTTATAAAACAGTAAATCATAAAAAAGTTGGGCTTGGTTTTTAAGGTTCCGTACCCAAAGGGTAAAAACGGGACCCTATTACTAAGACCGTCTGTCTGTCTGTCTGTCTGTCCGACTGTCACCAGGCTGTATCTCATGAGCCCTGATAGCTAGGCAGTTGACATTTTTACAGATGACGTATTTCTTGGCCGTTTTTTTATTAATTAGATGGTTGCGTGCTTAAATTATTGTTTATACGTTGCAAGATAAAATAAAAACAGAAATACATCATCTGTGAAAATTTAAACTGCCTAGCTAACACGGTTAATGAGATACAGCCTGGTGACAGACCGACAGACAGACGGACCGCGGAGTCTTAGTAATAGGGTCCCGTTTTTACCCTTTGGGTACGGAAACCTAAAAATTAAGACCACGACAGTAAGTAAGTCCAAAAAATGTATGCCTTGCCAACAGCCAAATATCTTCGAAATGTTTTAATAAATTTCCTGGTTTTACTTTAGGTCACAACTCCATGTTGGTAGATAGAAACGTGCCTAAAATTATCTCTAAAGCAGATAGAGAACGTAAGCTGCTTGCCCCTTAATCGAGCAACCTTAGTTAAGAAAGTACTAGGACCCAAGCTCTAGATTAAGTGATATATTATTATGTCAGCGTTGAAGGTAGAAGCCAAACATGAACGTTGGATGTGAGTCCCACACATTTTGGACTTTCTGATATCATTATCGCTGACAAAATGTCACATGTGTGTTGTCCATGCCCATCGATTAAAATAATCAATTCAAAAACAGAACATTACAATAAGTATTAATTTACCTTAAACAAAACATCTGGTCACCACCTGGTCTCTCCCCTATTCAATCCTTAATTTCATTACAAGCTTGCTTGATTGATATTTAAAATGCGTAAGTAAATTCAACTCCGTGGCGCGGAAGAATGGGATGCATTATAATTAAATTATTCATAAATTACATTAAAATTTAATGTTCGTTGTCACTGATCTTGTCTTGTTTGGGGTGTTATTAATAAATGGGTTCTGAGGTGTATAAGTACAATGATAATAATGATGATGACTTGTTATAAAAGGCTTGTTGACTGCGTGAATTGGTTACTTTTTGTAGATGCTAAAAAAGATTTCTGCAAGTTCCTTTTCTGTTTTAAGCGAAAGTGCCATAAATATGTGTTTGCTAGAGCAGTGCGGAGGTTTATAATAGCCAATTAACGCGGTGGAAAAGGCTATATACGTTACTAGCTGACCCCCGCGGCTTCGCTCCCGTCAAAATTATAGCCTATGTTACTCGGGAATATTGAAGCTTTCCATTGGTGAATAAATTTTTAAAATCGGTCCAGTAGTTTCGGAGCCTATTCGGTACAAAAAAACACACAAACAAAAAAAAAAATTCCTCTTTATAATATTGGTATAGATGTACCTACTTCTGTTTTTACAGAATACAGACATTTTGTAGAGTCCTTGCCTTCTCTGTATGAAAAGAAAACTTTACCCAGCCTACGAAATAGGAAAATAATCATAGGTGGGTATTGGCATAATTAATGCCATTTTTAGAAACAAAACACTCATTAAAATAACACGATATGTACCTAAATTAGTAAATTAATGTCTATTTAAAAATCTAAGACTTTATTGTACCTTTGTCCACAGTACGACCACTCTGGGTACGTCTTCGAGGCGGCAAGAGACCTCTGGTGGCGGGACAGAGCACCGAGCTGGTCTGCCAAGCTGTGGGTGCCAGACCTAAGCCCACCATTTCCTGGTGGAAAGGAGGCACCAGGTTGAAGACTGTTAGAGAAACAGTGAGTAAAATATTATTATTGTTAACTTTATGGGGTTTTTGTTATAACGACAGCTGTGACCGCTGGTGGAAAATATTTTACCAACGCTCGTGATCAGATGTGAATAGTGAGGCAAGATCTTAGCAGTAACATATGTACGTGGGACACTCAGAAAGTTTTGCGAAACTAAAAAAAATTGTTCTATACGTACATATATTTTTATTAAATCTTTTCAAAGTACTTTCCACCAGCCTCTATACAAAGATACATGCGCCTAAACCAGTTTTCAAAACACTTTTTCCAGTCCGCCGCAGACACCTCGTTTACAGCCTGCTCGAACGCAGCCAGCGCATCTTCCGGCGACGAAAATTGTATCCCTTTGAGCTGATTTTTTATTTTTGGGAATAAAAAGAAGTCACACGGTGCTAGATCAGGGCTGTAAGGAGGGTGACCCAGGAGTTTGACTGGCGTGCTGTCCAGGAAGTCCCTCGTTTTGAGTGCGGTGTGCGCAGGTGCATTGTCGTGGTGGAGCAGTAGCCCGCGGAGCCCTGTGTTTGGTCGCTTGTTGCTTATAACAGAGAAAACTTCTGGCAAACATTTGGTAGTATACCATTCGGCATTAATGCTTCTTTGATCCCGTAAGGGAATTGATACCAAGTGGCCAGTCAAATTAAAAAAGCTAGCGATCAAAATCTTACCCCCGCTTCTAGATCGCTTCACTTTGGTAGGCGTTGGCTCATTTTGAAACACCCAAACAGTCGACTGGCGCTTGGTTTCTGGGTCGTATTGATAAATCCAGGACTCATCACCTGTAACGATGTCGTAAACACGCCGAGACGAGCCTGCTTCAAATTTGTTAAGCATATCACGGCACCATTCCACCCGGGCCTGCTTCTGAGCATCGGTGAGGTTGTGCGGCACCCAGCGTGATACTATCCTCCTCACGCGAAGATGGCTGTGTAGAATCTCGTGAACGCTTCCCGATCCAATCTTCAATATGTGTTGAATCTCCTGATATGTAATTCGCCTATTGTCTTGGATTAAATTTTTCACTGCTAGCACGTTTTCTTCGGTAACAGCCGTCAAAGGGCGACCGCTTCTTTCGTCATCCCCCAAAGTTGGTCGACCGCGCTTGAATTCGTTATACCAACGATACACGGTTGCCTTGGAAGGGCCTTCATCCATGAATGCCATTTGAAGTCTATCGTACGATTCATCCGGTTTCAGGCGACACTTGAAATCGTATAAAATCATAGCTCTAAAATGTTCCCGGCGCAGATCCATATTTCAGTGAGACACAATACTTTGAATTAACTCGCAAAAAATGTGGAGGGAAATTTTGAAATTGGAACTTACTTATTTTTACTTATAAATAATCATATTTTCGAAAAACATTATAACTGGCCAGTCTCCCATATATAAAAACTTTTTTTCGCAATACTTTCTGAGGGGCCTGGTATGTTTCTAGCATTATTAGGATCATTATACTCAAGCTTTGTCTTAACAAACGAAACTTTATGTTATTCTAGTAAAAAGTAAATCTTGTCTCAATAATTCCATTTAGATACCGACCACAGAGCGTCGTACTTTGTCAAAATCTGGCTTTAGCTCCTTCTGCGTATGTGGCTTCCCTGGTAACTCATTAACGGCACAAATATGTGGATGTCTCTAACTACTCTCAATGTCATTTCTTCTTCTTTTAATTAAACTTTTTACAGTGGTATTCAATCATCTTTTATAGCTCTTTGCTAAGAATAGTTACAGCACTGATAACAACATTTGTGCCACATGTTAGTTTAGTCTTGTTATACTTTGTACAGATTCTTTTACCGATTGTTTTGTAAATGTGAGAACATTGAAGGCCTTCTAGATTTCTAGATGCTTGTTAACATTTTATCTCGTTTTCTTTTTATTTAATCTTTTGTTTATATAATATACAATATTTGTTTTAAGTTTCTTACGACTTATTGTCGGGCCTACGTTGTCCCCCCATCTAAGTACTAATGCTGTTACATAAAAATATTGTAAAACCAAACAATTTTTTTATAGTTACTCTTTTAAAAAATTGTTTGGTTTTCCAATATTTTCATGTCCGTGGAGTTTCTTGCCGGTTCCTCTCCCTAGGATACGACCGACCCAATCCATGCACCTTTTGTCGACGCTTTATTAGTGCCCATGTAGTCCCATGTGAAAAAAAAAATGATTTTGATTTTTGATTTTCGTGCAGGAAAAAATATTTAATCAGCACACTTTAATCAATCACGCTTTATTACTTAGACACTTCTTAAACAAGTTTGTTACTTCGCATTATTTCGTTTTTGATTGCTCTTAATCGCTTCCAAATCAAAACTGTTCCACGACAACTGCTCTTTATATAGCACGGGAAATATCTCTGGAACTTCTAGACCGTTCTTGATGCTCCCAGGACTTGGATATTAAAACAAGAAAAAACAAATCCAGTGTGACCGAAGCTACGAGAAGTTCCAAGAGTTTTTGTCTCGAACATTCTGCAAAGTTCAATACAACACGAAGTTCCGCGAAGATAACTTCCGCTATTCGATTCGAAGTGGCGCTACTATCTGAAAGTTGTCTTCCTCTCGTTAAAATAATTTTTCATCAAGTATTTTGATGCGAATAATTCTGAGATCCGTTAAAAAATGCAAAAGAAATTGTTGTACCTATTATTTAGTTTATTATACTTTATTGTATCATTTTTTTTTTCCTGAACGCAATAGTGCAATTAAGCAAATAGCGACTATTTCGGCTTCACATACCCAGTTTATTGGCCATATTCAGAATATGTACTTATTACTTCCAATCTGGGTATACCTTGGACGCACTGAGACATGTTATTAACTCAAAATTCTCTATTCAGAATACAGGCGTTTGACTTTTTCTCCTGTCTTTGAGAGCGGGGCCCCATTGAGAACTATTAACTAGTTTTATTTATAGTACAATAAAAAACCTTTTTGCAAAAAAATACTACCGACTTCCAAGTAAAAAACTACAAAGTGAAAAATAATTTTATTTTTGGAAGTCGGTGTCCATATCGCAAAAAAATGGGTAAAAAGAAAGACGGATTTGGAAGTTGGTAGTATTTTTTTGCAAAAAAGATTTTTATTTTTCCCTTTTTAGTTGTACCTACCTAAAATAGGCAAGTTATTTAGTAAGGTACTCTATAACGCCAGAATAGATCACCCGAATAACATGAAACTTGAAAATAACCAGTGAAATGAGAGATCTGCGAACCCCTTTAGTGCGTACTGGCGTGATGTTATGTTATGAAATGGTATATACAATAAACAGACATGCGATTGCAGCAATTCCGAATGATTTGCCGTTATTTATTGAAGATTTATGTTGTCTCCGAAGTTCTCATCAGATCTTCACCAAATTAAAATGGGACCAATTTCGAAATATACTATTTCAAAAAAAAATATAATTTTCAAAATCGGTCCACAATTGACGGAGATATCGGAGAACATACATAAAAAAAATAAAAAAATAAATAAGAAGTCGAACATAGAACCTCCTCCTTTTTTGGTAAGTCGGTTAAAAAGAGCGACGCTGCAATTAGATCTACAAGGTTAGGCAGAAATGACACTATAATAATTCACTAGTTTGTTAGTATGGAAAATAGCTAAAAGCTCTTGATAGGACCTTGCCCTTGCACTGAGTCTCTACGGGTTCCTGAAGCTTTAAAACAATACCTACCATTTTGTCACAGACATCAACGGACGGCAACATCACCAACAGCATCCTGAACTTCGTGCCAACTATAGAGGACGCTGGGAGAGTCCTGTCCTGCAGGGCTGTGCAGCCAAGTCTGCCGCTTTCCACTCATGAGGATGGCTGGAAGATGGAGATACAACGTGAGTTATTCAATAAAACCAGTCTAATATTATACCACTAGTAGACAAATTTGTCTCCTTGTGCAGAGAAGGCATGTGCATTTGAGCGTTGATCATTATGCTCGTCCTTTACCTATTTTTGACGTGAGTAAATTTAATTAAATTAAACTTAGTAAGTATCTACTTCAAATTATTATTGTCCATATTTTCATGTAATCATCATTAGCCTTTTCTTTAATGTTCCCACTGCTGGGAAACAGGCGTCTTCTCTGTGAGATGTTTTCCTTCACCGTTTTAAGAGCAGTGGAGATGAAATAATTTACACTAATTAAAGCGCCTGCCTGGGTTTGAACTCACGACTTACTTGTAAGTCGCGGCCGCTACCACTGGACCACCACTGCTCTAATCCTGCTATCCAAGACAAAACTTTGAGCTGGTTTAGATTACAGTTGAAGTTTCTCAAAGTCGGTATTGGAATACTGAAATGATAATCTGTTCAATTTATCAGAAATAGGCTTAGTTAGATTCCAAACTTACAATTTCACAACATTCAAAGTCCCCAAAAACAAGCAACAAACTCTCGAGCAAATATTAGCTTAGAAGATTCAACAAAATAATCTAGAGAAAACATTACACGGATTTTAATA
Organism: Orthosia gothica; assembly: GCA_949775005.1. Classification (NCBI taxonomy): domain Eukaryota; kingdom Metazoa; phylum Arthropoda; class Insecta; order Lepidoptera; family Noctuidae; genus Orthosia; species Orthosia gothica. Next base: position 28,439,116 of record OX459036.1, read on the forward strand.
GAATGATTTAAGTATTTACTTTCCACAATCATCAGTATGATCCTCCAGTTCTTATCCCATTTTTTTTGGGGTCGGCGAAGTATGTCTTCTTCTTTCATTATCTTCTGATGTAGTTTTCAAAATGTAAATAAAAATATGTTGTGAATAGTTTTTTGTTTTTCTCCCAACAGATCTGCCGGTAGCAAAATTAGAGTTAGGTGCTAATGTAGACGCCAGCAAAGTGGTGGAGGGCTCAGACGTGTACCTGGACTGCCGAGTGCAAGCGAACCCGTGGCACAGCCATGTGTATTTTACGCATAATGTAAGTTCTCATTATTTTTATTGCTTACTTATTGCTACTATCAGCCGATTACGCATCTCTGCTTAAACTGGTGTTTAGATAGCAATAACTTAATCGTAAACTGCTACAGCAAAGCTCAATCAAAAGGCAAATGAAAGACCTGAAGAAACCAATAGGCCATGCCTCCAAGGGACAATTAATTTAGCAGTCCTGAGTTGAATTCCCACAGTTTAACAAAGCGTTCATGGGCTATGCCTTTAAGCCCGGCTGATGATACTACATACTAAAATTGACCGTTCGCGGTGGCTGTATTTCTTTATAAAATTAAACATTACACTTTCAAATCTAAAGTACGAAACTGTAGTAACCCATTTTATTTCTACCAGGGTGTAGTAGTCAAACCGGGACCAGGAGTTCTTCTAGCCAACCAAAGCCTGGTCCTGCAGCGGTTATCAAGAAAGGCAGCTGGTGCTTACGTCTGCTCCGCAAGAAACGCTCTAGGAGAAGGATCTTCTGAGAGCCTGATGTTGGATGTCAAGTGTAAGTAGACTAGATGTGATATTGTTATTTTAATGTATAAGCTATATTACTGTAAAATTTAATAAAAATCCGTTCAGTAATTTTTGCGGGAAAGAGTAACAATCATTCATGCAAGCTGATCAACTTTCGTTGATATTAGCAGTAGGATGATAAACCATCATACCCTTTTTCCCAAGTTGACGAAATAGGTAGTTAAAAGAATTCCTCTGATTTTCTCTCGTAATAGCCTTTTTTATCCATCACCGCATGAGAGGACACAATATATCGTTTCATAATACAAATTATTTATCTAAAACTCAACTTTTAAACCAAAACTAAAAGACATCGTTTATAAAATTTGTATTTGCTAACTTGTTAAAATATATATATTTTTTTATTGTACACAAAACAAACATATACAAGTACAGAAGTACAACTTATGTACAAAGGCGAGCTGAACCCATAATTGGGTTCTCTTACAGCAAACAGCAAACCTCAGTGTTATAGCGAGATTTACACAATTAGGACAGTTAACAAAAGCGCACAACAAAAAAAAACTTAAAATCAAATTCAAATTTTAATTCTTACTAACAAAATTCACTACAAATACGTTTACATCACACAATTTTATAATGTATAACTAAAATAAATACATATTTATGAGTCATGTTGACAGGAAATGTACCCTAGTTCTTCTCCTGAAGATCTCTAACGAAGGTAAATACTATAATTAATAGTTAAAACTTGACGTAAAGTATAAATCTTCGTATCGCGATGGGTTGGTTTCTCCCACAGAACTCGGAATCGTCGCTTTGGCAGCAACTAGAGATGCCAATACTAATAATATTCAAGCACGCGCTGAACACAAGTTTCGACTCTCATAACTAGATTAGAGAGACATAGTATTCTTTTTTTTGTTCTTTATGAGCCCTTTCTCGCCTGCGTACTTGACCTCGTTCTTGTCCAGACGATGACTGTTCAACTCTCGCTTTGAAGACTGGCGGGTGATTGATGATAGGGCAAAAAGATGCCACAGGCAGTTGCGCTTTAGAATATGGAGAAGAAGCGCTTAGTGCGACTTGTCAGTATACCAATCAAGTGTGGATGAAAACTGTAATTCGTCTGGTTGTCTGGTAACCTGTGTTGTTTTCTGTACAGTTGTTCCAACCTGCACGTCATCAGCTCCCACCTTGATAAGGGCAGCAAGAGGAGAGGTGATTGACATCGACTGTGATCTTGATGCTAATCCGAAGGTAAGCACATCTTCTGCATTACAATCATCTGCCTAGTCTTTTTCCAACTTCGTTTAAAGAGCTTCCAATATAAATAGATTTAGCTGAATTGGTAGCAGTATTTTACAAGGATTGACCACCTATCTGTCCTCCATTGCCAATTAACTGGGTAACACGAAATCCCTCAGTGTACTGCGTTATGTGTAATGCTTAAATTTTACAAAAGGGTCACGCTATCATATTCTGGAAGGCATACATACGTCGAATTATAAGTCACCTTTTATAACGGCACTGTCAGTCATATCAATATTCAGGTATAAAGAGCTGGTAATAAAAGACGACAAATAGTTTAACTGTCATGTCTGTCAAAAATCTTGCCCTATCATCGGCAAACTAAATTGTCTTGATGATCAAATAGTAGGTATCCCACATGGATTAAAATAATTAGACGTTTTAAAGATAGGCAGTTGCTCCATTCATCACGCTCTCAACACCAAACACACAAACATACACACACGCATACGCAAACTCACATATACACACACTCACACTCATGACTTCACATAATAAAAAATAAAATAAACCTTCCAATTAGGTGTTTGCACTTATAACGTAAAAATTTAACTTTTGTTGAGCGTTATCTATATATAGTAGTAGTTTTTGATGATATGTAAATTTTCTTTCCTGTATTGGAGTCCCTGGTGTCCTGAAATACAGGTTATGGCTTAGCTCAGGCACCAGTCTCCCGCAAATAACTAAGTGGCATGTCCTTATTATTATTTTTCCGTTTTAGAGTATTTAGTTGATAAGTGTTATTTGAGGAAGAAAAATAAACATGATTTTGATTGAAAACAAAAATTATTTTGATTGAAAACAAAAATTATTTTGATTGAAAACAAAAATTATTTTGATTGAAAACAAAAATCATTTTGATTTGAAATACTAGTATTTAGCTGAATCCGGTTAGACTGGTAGCCGAGCCCAACATAGTACAGACTATTCAGGCAGACGTTTTAAATCTATAGTGAGAAGCAAATACACTTAGCTCAAAATACTTATTTGTGTGATAGTAGAAATTATTATGCTGATACTGCCAAACTTGGCCCTCTAACTAGCTAAAATCTTTTACTCGCTCCAATAACTTTTATTTATCCAAATTTTTATTCATTACTTTTATTGATTTCAATACTGATAGTAACGTCAATAGTACGTCCGGACATTATTAAAATCCTTAATTCCTCTCATATTTTTCCTCTAATACCTTTCCATGAAATTCCGTCCAAAAAAACTTTATCAACAACTCGTCCCAGAAAATAACTTCTGAAGATTATGTCACAAAAGATATCGAAGTAGGGAATTTCGATCCAAGGTCACCTCAAGGCCATTATTTTAGGTTAAAATGGCTTTATATGAAAGTTAAAGACACAAAAGTTGAAAGTTGATTCTTGATAAAATTTTCTTCGATAGCTGTCACAGAGTAAAAAGTGCCAGCACCCGTTCAGGCTCATAATGGAACTAATCTCCGTCCAGCCTATTATTTTACATTTGACAGATACACGCCTATGTAGTTTCATAATTATTTACAGGCAACCATAGTCAATAAAATTCAATACTTCACAACAAGGGTCCATCCCTTACAGTAACTGTAGTGAAGCGACGTGCTTTTTCGCTTCGTTATTACGATTAATTAAAATTTACAGTTAAATTGAATTAACTTAGCAGTAAATATCACAGTGTAAATTAAATATTTGCTATATGACAATAATCTAATTAGGATAAGACATGCAATAAAAAAAAATGTCATGCATTCAGCATTACATTGGTTTTTAGTAGTAGTGCAATGCTTACCATTACTTCTTAGAAGTTGATCCTTATTAGCGAGGGTCCGTGGCTTACGCCCCCAGTGGTCGATGCACCTGTGGCCGATGCCCCCGATTCGATTAATTTTATATTTTTATTTTTTTGTGGTTTCTCGCTTAGTACAGTAAATGAGAAAAGTGTTTCAACGTAATGAAGTATTTTTCCTTGTTAAACAAAAGTTATCTATCGAATAGCAGAGGGAATAGATCGCCACTTAAACTTATCCTGACACACCTTTTTCTCCATTAAAAGCATATTTATTATGTACAAACATCCAAAAAATCAAAATGACTTCATATAAAATGTTAGTGAATGTTGTTAATATACATTTATAATAACTAACCATAATATAGACATTTTATCTTTATCACTTTATCACTATTATTTTTATATTATATTTTATTACATTTGAGACTGATTATTGTAATTAAGTTAAATGATTCTCTTGATTATAGGTGATGTAAACTGTGATGTATATACAATTTTTTTACTAGATATCTTATTATTATCTTATCTTATAAATAAATAATGAAAAATAACTAAGACTTTCATTTTTCAAAAGATACAACCAATATTTCTTTGTTATAAATATAATTATGATTTAATATTATACTTAAACTTTCAATCAATATACATTTATTATTTTTGTACAACATTTTTGTGCTTGACAGTACATTTGATCAAAAACTGCTTTAAAATAAATTAATCGAATCGGGGGCGTCGGCCACAGGTGCATCGATCACTGGGGGCGTAAGCCACGGACCCATTACCGACACTATCGAATAGTGTAATAATAAAGCACGTGTTTTTTTTTAAATCAACGGTTTAGATTCTGGCTGGCTAGTAATATTGCTTTTTCAAAAATCCAATGATGCAGTTTTAGTTTTCATCAAAATCAGCCTCGTGACTCCTTTGAGTGTTGTCCGCTATTCCTCATAGTTTCGGATTTAGTAAATACTTGCAATTTTATTATAATGAATCGTTGGATTCTTCTCCATGTAAAATGGAATCTTCAATTGAATAAAATCGTGGGTTATGTCAATTATAATTTCTTCATTAATATAGTCAATTGTTATAATCTATCCTAAAAGTTTCTCACAGATTAGGTATCTGATACCCCACTGATATGTTATATCGTGAGACAAGAGTGCTGACGGTGCGCCAATTGTTTATTATGGCAGTGGTACACTCAAGTTCCATAAAACCGCAGCTTCCACACTGGTTACGGACCAGCGCACGCGCAGAAAGCCTAAGTGGAACAAAGTTTCCTGAAAACTTAAATTTGACAATAAAGCATCTCACATATTGGGCCACATCTGTATGAGAGGGTCAATGGAAAGCTAAATGTCCTTCTCATGACCAAGTTTGTGTGCAAAAAAGAAGTCCAGGATTGGTTACTCAGACTTATCTACTGTGAAACAGAAAACTTACTAGCAAATGAGTATTAAACTACACACCAACACATACACACTAACACTCATCAATAACATACACACCTTTAGTTACCTTTTAGTTTTTTTAATTATGTTTAATGATTGGAACCGTTGCATTTGATATCTAAATTGAACAATCAACCATATTTGTCGAGAGAGACTGGATCCTACGACACAGGGTATCCTAGTGCAGGATCCAGTGTCACATCTTAATATTGTAACACTTTTTATGAAACAATTTTTTTTTATTTTTTTATATATAATTAACTGAATCGGTACCGCATAAGTTCGTTACTAAATCATTCGTTTTTGAACTGTCAAATGTAAAAGTACAGGCTGGACGGAGATTACCTATAATCCATTCCAAATATACCAATATTATAAATGCGAAAGTAACTCTGTCAGGCTGAACGGATTTGGATAAAATTAGGCACATCGGTAGACCATGTTCTGGGTTAGGACATAAGATATTTTTTTCCCGGTAGTACGTTTCTTTAAGATAATTTGCGACTGTAACTGTGGCGAAACCGCTGGCAGAATATAGTAGCCTGAAAAATTGATCTTTAATATGAAATGGTAAAAATTATAAAAAATAATTATTTGGTTACTGAACTTTTCTACACTGTATCCGCACTATCGAAGCGTACTTAGTCAGCGTTTTATTAATTTACGAAATCATCTTCTGTAAAAAATGGCGGATTCGAGCCAGTTAGGTTAGTCATGCAAGAAATATTATCGTTATTAAATATTATTCGATGTTATAGCTAATAATCAATATGTTTATCTTTTGCCCATCAATGTCGGCTTTCAGTCTAACGAGACTATCAGAAAATCGCCCATAATTTATTTAATAAATTGATCATGCTTCTTTTTACCATGATAATACCCAATTAATTTTTAACTTTTGAAATGGATAATGTTCAGTGTCAACTAATACTTATGTTACAATCAGGGTTATTTAATTGGTCGATAGGCCGTTAATATTACGTGAAAATTTATAAATAATTTGCTGCCAATTAACTATGTCATCATCATCATCAGCCTATTAATGTTCCCACTGCTGGGACACAGGCCTCCTCTCTGTGAGAGGGAATGAGCCGTAATCCATCACGCGGGCCCAGTGCGGGTTGGTGGATGTCACATGTCTTCGAATTTTTCGAACCCTCGACCTACAACTTGTAAGTCGCGGCCGATACCACTGGGCCACAACTGCTCACTGCACTGCATCAACTATGTAGTTACTTCAAATTTTGATTATATCATAAAATCATCATCTACCTGCCCTTGTCCCATGTGACTTGGGGTCAGCGCAACACGTTTTCTTCTTCCATACCGTCTTGTCACCCGTCACGCTATAACTAACTCCTTTTTTGTAAATACCATAAAATACTACTTTAAATTAAAACATAGTACATCAAATAGTTTTAAACTACAACTTTTCAAATACGATTTTGCTGTAAAGCTTTATTCAAACCGATACACAAATAACGAAAGCAGGCTGCGTCAAATTTTTTCAATATTGACGCCTCCAATGGTTTTGTCTCCGAAAATATTAATATATTCAATGTTTACGTTCAAAATTTCGTCGTTTTGTAAGTTGAAATGCTGTTACAATAACACTATACAGGACTTCATCATCATCATCATATCAGCCGAAAGACGTCCACTGCTGGACATAGGCCTCCCCCAAGCGTCGCCACATTGACCGGTCCTGTGCGTCTTGCAACCAGCGGATCCCCGCCACCTTCACCAGGTCATCGGTCCACCTGGTGGGAGGCCTTCCAACGCGACGTTTTCCGGTTCGCGGTCGCCACTCCAGAACCTTTCTGCCTCATCGGCCATCCGTTCTGCGAGTAATGTGCCCTGCCCACTGCCACTTAAGATGGGCAATTCTTCGGGCTATGTCGCTAACCTTGGTTCTCTTACGGATCTCTACATTTCTGATTCGATCACGCTAGGAAACGCCCTCTCCATTGCCCTTTGAGTGACTGTAAGCTTTCTGATGAGGCCCATTGTAAGCGATCACGTCTAAGAGCCATATGTCATCACTGGCAACATACACTGGTCATAGACTTTTGGCTTGAGATACTGTGGTAAGTTGGACGAGAAGACACCGCGCAACTTCCCGAACGCTGCCCAGCCGAGTCGGATTCGACGGTTGATCTCTCTCTCAAAGTTGGCCATACCCAAATGGATCGTTTGTCCCAGGTAGACATAGTCGTCTACAACTTCAAGTGTAGAGTTTCCAACCTTGATAGGAATGGGTGTGACATGGGCATTCAACAACACCTTGGTTTTGTCAATGTTCATTTTAAGACCCACTCTTTCGGACGCACTACTGAGGTCATCGAGCATTGTATTTTGGCTCTCCATGGTCTCAGCCATGACCGATTTGTCGTCGACAAAACGAAGGTGAGTGTTGTACTCGCCATTAACGTTGATGCCTAGGCCCCTCCAGTCCCGAACCTTGAAAACATCCTTCAGCGCAGCAGTGAACAGTTTCGGAGAAATGACGTTTGTCTGTCTCACGCCACGCTGGGGAAATATTGGTTTCGAGGTCTGATCCTAAAGACGGACTGACATGGAGGCGTTTCTGTACAAACACTTCAACACCTCAACGTACCGGTAGTCGATCTGGCACCGCTGGAGAGACTGCAGTACAGCCCAAGTCTCGATCGAATCGAAGGCTTTCTCGTAGTCCACAAACGCTAAGCAGAGAGGCAGGTTATACTATTCGGTCTTCTGTATAACCTGCCGCAGCGTATGTATGTGGTCTACGACGGTGATAAAGCCTTTTCGGAATCCGGCTTGTTCGGGAGGCTGGAAATCGTCAAACCTGCGCGCGAGACGATTCGTGATGACTCTTGAAAACAACTTGTAGATACAGGACTTATGCATATCTATTTAAAATACTATTACTTATGCTTGAGGTTGAAGCTTTATTTTGGAACGGTCAGTATTTTGTTTTCATACTTTTTGAGGTTGTTATTTCACTACATAAATCGTGACTGTATCAGCCTGCAAACGTCAGGTAGGTTCTTTAAATAATACAAAACAATTATTTTTTCATGCGATAATTTAACCGGCAACCAACTTATTGCCAGTAATAGACTGTGGAATAAATAAATATAGCTGCTTATTAGGCACCTATTTATCAGAAAATCTTGTTTTGATAATCCTTAAATCCCTCTACGAAAACGAAAAACCCTATTTCCTGTACACTAATAGTATACTTAATTTGAAATTGGGTAACTGAAATGGGGTAACTGAAAAAAGGAAACTGAAGTTTGCAATAATTCAGTGGAAAACTTTCCCTGAATTATAAACATTCCTCGAATTTTCCGATACTTTTTATCTTTAGCTATAAGATAAGCGCTACGTGACAATGCTACAAAGATGCCACAGCGCATTTTCATAGAAACTTTTATAAATATCTAGTCATTTGAACAACAACCGGTCAACCGGTCTGACCAACTTCAACTTAGTTGGGAAATGGTTAGACAGATTGATAAGCTTAAAAGCATTTATTTATAGGTTTGCCACATTGTCAAATCGCGCCTGTCTGCATTTACACCTTATCTATTTCCGGTACGAATATTCATTCATCTAGCTAGACTAAGTTTGATTTTTATTTCTTTATCTAAATAAAAAAGTGTGTGTTCAAAAACTGCTGTAATTTAAATTGAAAAGAAATATTACTTCGAGTAGTCCTGAAGAGTTTCAGAATGCCAATTCGTATGTAAAGTAGAGTTTGCAAAGTCACAATACAAGTTTCAAAACTTTTAGTTTTTGCGTGGGAGTCCTTATGTCTGATCTCCACCGTATAAAAAACATAAATAGACTTTTCAGTTTCCTGTTACATAATCTAAGAAAGAGGGAAGAAATTTTTCATAGAATTTAACGTTTTTAATAGTTTGACATAGATATTTTCGTCTTCTAAATCGATGATAAGTATGTTGAAATCCTATAAGCTTAAACTTTCGTGGAAGATCTGATCCACTTTCTCTCACAGAAAGAAGGCCTTCGTACTAGCAGTGAGAAGATATCGCTGTCAGACTGATAAGACCGCCACTATCACACCAGTATCTTAAACATTGCTATGACACAACTTGATTTAAAATTTAATATTCAGGGACATAACACATAAATTATATCGAATAGAGATTACAAAATTAAACGAAGATGAGTCCGAGAAGGGACTTAATTTCAGTTTGTTTCAAAGGTAAAGAAACTCGGGTAAAAATGTAAGACTGAATAGGCCGAAATGAAAATATCGCAGTACTTTTTCAGCCCGTACCTAAAGGTGAACGCGCACCTAGACGCACCGCACTCGCCGAACGCGCCGCACACGCCGCAGTCATCGCATTTTCTCTTGGCAACGCGCCATCCGCACCGAACGCGCCGCACGCATTTTATCCACTTCTGTATATCTTGAACTATATTTTCATACGGATACGGATCATGTTACCGCGCCGCCCGCATCGCCCGCCGAGTCTGATGACGTCATCCGCACGCGCTGGTGGAATCCGTATACCTACAGCATTTTGCTGAAATGCGGCTAGTGCGGCTCGTGCGGCGCGGATAGGTGCGCGAGGCTGCATACGATTTCATATAAAGATTTATAAAATGCGATGACTGCGGCGCGTGCGGCGAGTGCGGTGCGTCTAGGTGCGCGTTCACCTTTAAAGTCTACCTCTGACCTAAAACCACAGTTTGTACAATACCGCCCTAAATAATACTATTCCCTGAAACAGAGGTAATTACCAAATGTTTTCTCACAAATTTTTCATTGAAAACGACAATGAAGGATGTGAACATCATCATCATCTGCCTAGCCTTTTTCCCAACTGTGTTGGGGTCGGCTTCGAAGGATGTGAACATGTTTATGTATTATTTCTGGTCATACAATATTAAATGTTGTCTTTTTGTTCACAGGAGCCAATGTCGTACCACTGGTGGTTTAACAGCTCAGCTCATAGTAAACATGAGCTAATTACATCATCGATAACCACTGTATCTAATTTGCCAGGTAAGCCTACAATATCCGACCTTTTGGCCAAAAATACACTAGAAAGATCGCCAAAAATTAATGAATAATACACTAGACAGATCGCCAAATGGTCGAAACAGATGATAATATACCGACCTGTTTTTCTTACTCCTCTGCTGTTCGTTTCTGATCAATTTTGGTGCGGGATCCAAGAAAATGTATCATTTCTCTGGGAATCGTCGAACTTCATTGACTCGGCGCTTATTAGGTGGTAGCCAAAGTTAATTGTGGGTTTAGTAAATAAAATAATAAATATTTGGTATAGTGTGTTGGGCTTAACCTATTGAAGCGAAGTCACGACCCACGGGAAAGTTAATCTAGTACACAGGACGAACAAAAATTATTCTCATGCTAAATAATTATTACAATGCGTATTGAATTTGCGTCAATAAATGGTTATTGGGCCATAACAGTTACTTTAGCCAGAGCTTTTTTGCTTGTAGTAATCGATGATATTTCATTCAGGTACATACATTTACATGGTGAATACTTCTTCAGACTACGGCTGGGTGCAGTGCTCGGGAACCAACTCCGTGGGTCGACAGACGAAGCCCTGTCTCTTCCATATACTACCAGCTGGTAAGCAGTTCAATATTATTATAATTCGCCATTAATTATGTAAATAAATAAAACCAGTTATATACACAACAATGATGTATGGCCGGCTGTTTGGCCAAATATTGATCAAAGTAAAGGCTATGGGGTAGTTATTTGCCCAGCAGCTGGACAATACTAATAGGTTTAATAAAAAATACACAGGTTTAAACCCTTGAACTATTTATGAAATCAAAATAGTTTCTTAAAAATAAAAAAAGGAATAGTAAAGTATAAGATAAACAATAAAATTTCGCTGAGCGTGCCCATGGCAATACAAACATGGGCATATTTGCTAGATGACAAAATTATAGATAAGTCAGTATACCTGAACATCTTCTAATTATTCATAACACACAAAGAGGAGACCTATTTTCAAACAAAGATCTACGTAGATAAAAGGAAGAGTCAATAAAATGCCAAAACCCACAGTCAGCTCCATACAAATCAAAGAGCTCAGGTCGTTAAATTTATGCTAGACGGACTGAACTACGATCAATTTCCGCAGCTTATTCCTATAAAACACGAAGCTTTTCCTGTTCCAGACAATTCTAGTACCGTGTTCTAGCGTGGTGTAAGTTATTAGGTCGTATGTTGACGTAAAGTATTATATCACTAGAAATAGAGGGTGGTGCTGATGTTTGTAAGGCACTTATTCTCTATTGCCAGTAATTTTGCTTGCTAGCAAAAATAAAAAAAACAAAGCGGAAGACGTTGGAAGGCCTCCCACTAGGTGGACCGATGACCTGGTTAAGGTTGCGAGAAGGCGCTGGATGCGAGACGCACGGGATCGGTCAATGTGGCGACGCCTGGGGGAGGCCTATGTCCAGCACTGGACGTCTTTCGGCTGAAATGATGATGAATAATGAACAAAAATAAAAAGTTCAATTCCTGGTTAATCCACTAGAGAGATAAGCTTCGTTAAATCCCTTTTAATGCACTTTTACAAATCAGGAAACATATTTTTTGTTAATAACTTCTGCGCTTAAAGTTGTATATTTTTTGTCAGTTAGAAACCAGAAAAGAAAGTCAGTTAAAAAGTTAACTTTGACTTTTTAAGTTAACCAGGCAAACGGGAAAATGCCAATACTTTCTATGCACATTGATTTGTCCAAAAGTACGCATACTTTTATTCATTCTTTATTACATTTTAATTATTTTTTGTCTTCCATACAGACAAGCCATCCACTCCCAAGGCGTGTGAGATCACCAACGTGACTTACGACTCTTTGACGCTGAACTGCACGCCAGGCCACGACGGAGGGATCCACCAGTCATTCTTATTGGAGGTAAGTTATGAGGGTGCATTTAAAAGCCATTGGGTGAGGTGATACTAATGTATTTAATTTTAATTCCGTGAATGTACGTTCGGCATAGGTCTCCCAAATCTTATAGTTTCGTTACGCAATATAAGGACAAGGCATATAATCATTTCATATCGTGCGTTTCGATAGCACTCTTGAAGATAGCACGTTCTATAAGGTAATGTCAATCCTTATGCAGGGTGTCTATGTCTTCTAACAGATCTTAAACAAAAAAATCTGTGTGTAGATTTAAAGCACAGCTGTGGTAGTTCGATAAGTTGTGTAACTATCACTTAGTTCGAAACAAATAAATCCTGAACGACATTAAAGTATTTGTGGACAGACAATGTATCGCTTTAGTCTGGGTAATAAAATAACAATGGTAATGTGGTTTTTTTTTTGAGCCGATTTATAAGCCTTTTCATCATCTTGGAAAATCAGTGATCTTTCTAATTCTCCTTTTTCTTCTTTAGAGTAAGAACGACCTATGAGAATAGCATGAGCTATTCTTGTGGTAATAATATTACCTAGTGAGCAAGGTAGCCATAGGGTTAACTGCCTATAATAAGTAGGACGTAGGTATATTTAAGTATCGCTACTGTTAGAGGCGTAAGGTGAAGCCTTCAGGCTAGTTGGAGTGACTGTCTTCACTGGATGACTGACAGCTAAATGAAATAAGCCGAGTACAGAGTTAAATGCAGTGTTATTAGAGAGGCCCATGTCCGGTAGCTGGAAGTTTTAGGCTTATTATTATAAGCCTCGTGAAGTTTATTTAGTTTCAATTATGTCTGAAACTACTATCCTTAACCTACCTATCCTATATTTTGGATAAGTTCTCTCATACTCTACTTCTTCTCTCATAAGTGCCGGATTGCTTATTGATAACGCATCTCTCGTTGTGCCAATCCTTCTTTCATTGATATGATCCTTCTTCCACACAGATCTTCGACATGGCTACAGGTCTTCTTCTCCGGAACGTCAGCAGTGATGATCCTGAGTTTGAAGTAGCTGGTCTATCAGCAAGCAACTCCTTGGCTGTGTCAGTGAGAGCTTTCAATAGGAGAGGATTTAGTGAAGCTCTGACATTAACCTCTAGTTTGCTGAAGTATCCACAACGGCATACAGGTATAACTTCATGTTTTGAATGTTTGTAGGCTTTATTAATTTTACGTATTGAAAAGACAATAACCAAATAGAACCATTGGATAGTGTTTTCGCTATAGAAAAAAGTTGGGTCCAATTTTGGTCAAACTCTTTTTTTAATATGGAGTTACCTACCACACCACCATTGAGAAAATCATAGGGCTCTGAGGAGAGTCAGTTTATTCAGAAAATATTGATTAAAAATGTTTTAATGTCACACGTTTACTTAGTTTTTCGACCCTTGACAAATGTTATTGCTTTTTGTAATAGGTAATATGTTTTTAACTAGCCATTTTAATACATGGAATGGCATCATAATTAAAAAAGATAAGTAAAATAAAAGACACAGTTGTTTCCACAGCACAGGTCCCCGTCAAGGTGGAGCTGACGACAGTCCTGATGATAGTGCTGGGATTAGTGGCAATGATCGCTGCCATGACTTTCGTGTCAGCTGTCGTATTCTGCTGCAAGTACTTCAACAAGCGAGAGAGTGAGTATGGGGACAGTTGAACTTGGTGGGTAGTTTAACTGAATTTTGTGTGCAGTTTTATTGTATTTGGTGTGTAGTTTAATTGAAACGATATATTTAATTTATTTGAAGCCAAACAATCGTTTCTAATTTAATTATATTATACAATCATAAAATAAAATAATCTTGATACTGAGATTAAAACAATATTATCAATTTTAATTAAATTTAAGGTCGATTCTGCGAAAATATTTAAAATTTTAAGTTATAATTAACATTACACATACCATTATAATGGAATAAAGACATATCGCTTTAAAGCAAATATTTTACTCAGAAGCTGTAAATATCCTACATATTAATTTCAACTGCAAGGTAATTCATACTTAAAATATGAAGATCCAAGAAAATTTTAAACCCCAAACATTCAGTTTGCGCAATAAATACAACGAATTTATTAAAAGTCGACAAGAGAAAATTGGTTGAGAAATTAAAATAAAATCTAAGAATAAAGACTTACAGAGGACTACGTATTTTTTTTTTCTTTTTAGAAAAGCATGAAAAGGATAAGCAGGGTGAAACATCGAATATACCGCTAACCGGCACCAATGAATCGGAAAGCGTTGATAGTTTAGGTAAGTCCCTAAATTTTGATACCGAAATAGTTTCATGTTGCCTCGTTGAACCTAATGATCGCAAGTGCAACTGCTGAGCGTGGTCCTGGATTCAATTCCTGTGTTGGGAAAAGTGTTATTTGGTAATTCCATCTAGAATTCCTCAGTAGCATAACAACAATAACCCCTAGTAATTTAATAACCAAAAAACATCTTGTAATTACAGCCCCAACCCATAAAACATCAAAAGCGCTCGCACAAATAAAATTAACATCAAAAACAAAAGAACGTGCACTAAAAAGAATTCACTACCTCCTCTTTACAGATAAAAACCCAGATATAATACCAGTAGACGGGAAGATCAGCGACAGCTGCTCAAATAAATCTTCTACGACCGACTACAGTTCCTTAAGACCGCTTATAACGGATAAATACGATATGCCGACAAATTATGACAGGTTTTACGACCACAACATCGATCCTTGCAACCAATACATACAAGTCCGACCGGCGGAATACCGAACGTTGGCGGAATACGCGCCAACGTTGCAAATGCCAAACCTTGGTCCCAGCATACATAGCTTGGGCCCAAGGAGCGTTTTGCATATGCCAAACGTTGGCCCCAATGATTGTCATAGACGGCCGTATGATAAGGTGTACGAGGATTGGTTGAAGTATAAGAATGCGTTGCATTTGAATACTTGTGGTTTGGTAAGTTTTGAATATCTTTTATTCGTATAATATGTAGGTAAAGTCAGTAAAAATAACTGCTTAGCCATACATCAATTATAGGCCACGGTCCTACAGAGAGCTATATTTAGCAGGAGTTTTTATTTCAAAAAGAGCTACACTGTTAGATCTACAAGGCTAGACAAAAATGAAAATGTGATTGCTTACAAGTTTCTTATTTAAAAAATATTTCATGCATAGGTTCATAAAGGGTGCCCCTCTTCTCGGTCCATTTTGTGAAAACAAGGACGGAACTTTCCGTTCACAAAAAAGACATCACACTAACGGCGTTAATTTATATTTCAGCTACCAGCAGAACAACTGCTCCCACCAGAGCAATACGCCACACCACCACCACCATCTCTGTACAGTAACCCTGGAAAAAACCCACTGAATCTCACTCAGATGCTAGAGTTGGAGCCTGGGTACCATCTGGAGCCCAGGTCTCTGGCGATGGACTCAAGGAGTAGCTCAAACTCGCCGACAGTGAGATTCAGCTCTGAGAGTAACAGTGTGTTCTACAGTAAAGGTGTGCTAGATACGACTACTAATACGTTGCCACATTTTAAGCCTACTAGGATAAAAGGTAAGCATTATTTAAAATTTCTGTTTCAAAATTTGAAGCTCGCAATTACCCTTGAATTGTCATAGAGTGGTAGGTAGGAAGATAGCCTGTTGACGGGAGAGAAGCCGCGCGGGTGTACTATATTTAGGTAAGACAAGACAAAGCACGAATTAATTTAGGGTAAGAACTTCTACAACAATCAACTATGCTCAAATTGATACAAGACATGAATATATCAAACTAGTTATTCGTGTTGTTTAATATCCATAAATGGTGGAACCAATGTCATTATTTGCAATCATCATGCAAAAAAAAAAAAAAAATTGGCCATAAATATCTACTAAAATGTCTGTTGCTACTTTTGTCTGTCTGCCTTCTACTGGAACTGCTAATTAAATATATTTTTTCTTTTGCAGGAAACTCTCCAACTCAAATGCCAAGTGATCCAAAATGTGTGACAAAATCCACCGACACTTCCCTAGAACATGCTAAAGTTAATAAAGAGTGTTGCTGAGACATGAACTGTTAGAACGGACAAAGTGACCTACAAAGTGAAATAGGTAAAAAGGCCTTAAGTGAACATTTATAGGCCAGAAAAAGGCCTCAATTTAAGCGGATTATTAACAAGTGAATGTTTGGAACTTTGGACCCGTCCGTTGCGAAAGTGCGATTTTCGTTTCTTCAATTACGAGTATATTATTTCAATTGTCACATGACTAATTTTATTAAACACAATCAATTTATTTTATTTATTAAACGATACTTTGCGAATCAAATTATTTTAATAAAACATTGTGAATTCAGATTATTTTTACTATTGTTTGCCTTAAGGTATTAAATTGATTTTCTTTGTTAAACGATATTTCACTTATTAAATTATTTTAACAAAATAATGTGAATTCAGATTTTTTACCATTGATTATAGGTACTACATAATATTAAGAACAATAAATGTCAATTTAATAGAACGAAAAATCACAAGATTGTAAAAAAATGTACCAGCAAGACTGAATATGTGTAGAAGAAATAATGTAAATAAATAAAACATATATGTGATAACATTATTTCTTTATTTTCTTGTGCAGTCGGCGGATGCATATTCGCGGGCTGGTTGACCAAAATCTGGTGTATCCTCCGCCTGCACAGCATGATTTTTTCCTTGTTTACGACTTTTTAGTTCGCTTTTGAAGCAGTCGGGTTTTTTGATTTTTTGATTTAACTTTTTTTATCTTTTGTAATAAAAATTATGATTGTTTAAAGGAGACTAGCTAAAACTAATATAGTTAAGTACAATGTGAATGTAAATACTGTAAATATTATAAGTATTTTATACAAAAATGTGGCCATAGTAGTTAAATGGTAAATAGGTGACATGAATCTAAAATAATCATTATTCTCAAAATCAAGCTTTTATGTTATAAATAATAATTTGAATTTGTGTTTTTGAAGGAAAATACATAGTAAACAAAGATTTTTTCCCGAAAGATATACGATAAAAAGGATATTATCGACGCTTTAAAATTAAAAATGTTAAAAATCGTATCGAATGTTAATATCTTTGGATTGTTGGTTTATAAATATTTCGGAATATTGAAAGCTTGCTCGTGGAGGGAAAAGCGATGTTGTTTGTGTAACAAAATTTTCTTAAATATTATTAACATGAATACTAAATGTGATAACAGTTACAAGATATCTCAGTTCACGATAAGACATAATAATTTTATTAAAAACATTCATTATTTTATGAAACGTTCCGATTTGGCCTAAACTTACCTATATTTAGACTTAAAATATTTTTGTCAAGAAAGCAAAAGAAAGAGACAATTTGTCTTTAATGAAAACGTTATCTAGTCAAATTACTATAAAGTAACAAACAAAATGCTGACATAATTATTGTATTCCTAATAGAATACAACTAGTTTTTCGCCATCACTAATTAATTTATCTTTTTTATTAAAAATATTAAATTTAAAATTATTAAAGTTTGTAAATTACGAAAAGAGCTTGTTTTGATTGAAAATTTCTGAACTGAGTAGGTACTGAGATTATTATTTGATTTTACAATTTAAAATATTTTTAACCACATACGTGTTTATTTTATTGAGTTTGAAACTTACTAAAAGGCTAGATTTATAGTAGCGTATTATTTTAACAATAAAATAGTACCATGACTTAGCTTCTATAGATAATTTTAAAATACTACTACTTATTTAATTTATTTAAGTTACCATTTCTGATTTTGTTCGAGTTCAGAATTGAAACGATTCAATTCTGAATCGTTTTTTCTGGGTCTCATCGAGCTTTATTGTCTGGGTACTTTTCTAGGGGTCGCTTAAAATTGAGGCGGTTTCTCCAACAAAAAAAAAACACATTGCTCTGTTTTTCATATCCCAGAATCACCGTATTTCTAACATCAACTTTTGTAAGTCTCAGTCCTTATTCCTAAAACGGTGGAGAACACATGATAGATAATCAAAGCCAGGGACCCAGGGTGAGCTGCGTTTACCCTAGGCTTTCTAGTCAGTTGTGTATTACGATAATATAATCTTACTTAATAATGCGAAAGTTTGGTTGCGTATATGTTTGTTTGTTACACAATCACACCAGAATGGCTGAATGGATCTAGATGAAATTTGGTACAAATATAGATTATAGTCAGAAATAGCACATAAGATTTTTCATCCCCGTATAATGTACACTTGTGATAAAAACACTTTTCACACGGGCGAAGCCGCTGGCAGAATCTAGTTTCTAAAATGTATTTGTGTTTAAGTAGTAGGAACCTACTTTTACTAAATCCGGGCTAACTAATCTGCAAAAGTTTTCTGAAATGGGACACACATGCTATGCCGTTATTTTAGATTAATATCTATCATATATCACAAAATAATATATCCCACCATGTAATGGAAGGTGTATTTTTCCGGCTAATTAACTTGGCCGCCAGTAAGCATAAGGGACCATCGAGAGACTCACCGACCCCACAGTCAAACCATTACTACGGTTTTATGGGGCTTAGTTATATAAGTAACTTACTTCTTCTTCTTCTTCTTCATCGTGTCGATGATTCCATTTTTTGTTTAAAAAAAATAAAATTAAAAAAAAAAAAAAAACTTACCATTATGTTAATATAAATATCATCTAATCCAACTAATAATTACAGAATCTAAATTCCTTTTATAATACAACCATATTATTCCACCCTCAAAATTAGCTCATCACAACTCAACTCATCGTGCTTAGAACAATATAGCGCTTGATAAAATGAACATTAAAACACAGATTGTCACTGCAGCGTTATTTTGGCATGGTGACAAGACCGCATACATGTGGATTCATTTGCACTTGTAGTACAAACCATTATAAAGCCACTAGTTTGATTTAGTTGATGACGTGTGCCTGTTCAGTGTTCTTCACCGTTTTGAGAATAAGGACTGAGACTTACAAAAGTTGATGTTAGAAATACGGTGTGATTCTGGGATATGAAAAACAGAGCAATGTGTTTTGTTTTTGTTGGAGAAACCGACCAACATGATTAGAAAATCTAGGTGAACTTTACACCTCTGCCAGATCTTTTCTTTTTAAATTCGATGCACTACAAGAATATAAAAAGCTCCAAATTTTCCCTAGCACAACGAAGGAATGGAGTCGTTTCAAACGAATAATATCTATACGAGGAACCTACCTGTGAATTCTAATCTCAGTTATTCAAAGGATTTCCTCTTCAAATCAATGTTTAGAAAAGCCTAGATTCACGACAAAGGAAAGGTACTTTTATTTCTTCAGTGATTTAGAGCAGGAGTTGGCTTTCTTTTTACCCGACTGCCGAAGGAGTGTTTTTTCTGTAAGGAAAATAAGAGACCCATAATACTTTACCCATATAACTCAGTTATTCATATGTACCGTTTCATTTAAGTGTGTTTCTGAGAAGTCTTTTCATATAGTCAAGCAAATAGCAAAAGTTTCGGAGGCTCCCGAACTATGGCTCTGCTTTGTCTGTAGTCTCGCATATCAAAAGCGCGTCACCTTTGTATTGGCGCCTGCAGGCTAGTGCTGTTATTTATACGACCTACAATGATAGCGAGAACTCGAGTTTGGTGGTGGAAAGTGAGGTTTGAAGGATGTAATTTGTGATCTTATTTCAGTCTGGAGAAATGGTTTCCTCATAAATTAACCATTACATTATTCAAACATGTGTAAAGTTTTAAAATATCGACACGCAAGATAACATTGAACCTTATAAAGCCAGGGTTAGATCAATTAATCCTTCATCCTGCATAAGCATGGTTATGTGTCAACTTTAATATAAATCCATTCCACCGTTTTAAAATAATAGAACGAACGAAGATAAATCAAATATTTTCAGTCTAGTAGCATATCAATTATTAACATTAACTACCTACCAAAAGCTACTGTTTGCACCTAAGTGTAACATATTTTTTTTACAAAATACCTAATATATAAAGATTGATCTTTATCAAAATACTCTCCAATCATTGCTTCAAAAATACGTTCAATTATAGAAGCATTCTGTATGATCGCCTGTAAATTCGTAATCTCGTATGATTTTACATAGCTGCCCTAATTCCGAGAACAGAGGTTAACAAAAAGCGACGACGCGGATGACTGGATATTAAAACGAGAGTCAAAACTGTGTCCATGGCTTTCAGTAAATGTCTACCTTATTGTACGTTTTCTGGTTGCATTTATACGAAGTTAATTGATGCTTCAGATAGGCAAAAAATGCCTAAACCTTATAGATACTTACCATGAAAAATAAGGTCTGATATCTGAATTGAGTGTTTGAAGTTAAAAACGTGTCAAACCCTATTTTAATGTCAATCCCATTTGACAAGTTTTCAGGCTAAATAGAGTTTGAAAAATACTCAACTTTAAATAAATTCTTAATTCAAGGGATTATTTTCACCGTTCATGAATAATTAAAAAAAATGGCTAATTGGAGATGGGTATCTGGTTTAAAATGACAACAACTAAATCTACCAATCTAATATCTTTAAAAGTAGAGCAAATTTGCAAAAAAAGTGCCCTCAATGATTTGGGGTCAAAAACTCGTTTTTTTTCTAGTCAACGATTTTTTTTTGTTTTTGACGTAATTTCTGACCCTCCAAACTGTAAGTTTAACTGATACTTTTCTACAGTTAGGGATAAATTATTCAAAAACAAATAATCAAAACAGTACTCATTTTTTTTAAATATTTGTTGAATGTATCAACATACCAACATAAACCATCGCGGGTTTAACAGCGAATATATTTATACATAGGCAGGCTGTTTTAAAACTCTATTTATTCCGCCAGACAGCAACCAAACTGTCATAATAAACCCCGGATAAAATTTCAACCAAACTATAACTTATCCCACCAGCATTAGCAATTCACCCGCAACTTGTACTATTATCGCCAAGGATACTAAATCTGTTATAATATCAAAACACAAGAGTTTGTTTGTATGAACTCTATAGTCTCTGGAACCAATCGGATTTGAAAATTCTTTATATTAAATACACATTTTCATTAGGTAGGAATATATAATTTCATATATTAGACAAAGAATGTCACACGTCGTCAACATGACAGGTCTGGATCCTAGGTGGCCAGTATTTAACACTTTATTCATTTAATAGGCCAAGGATGAAAGTTATGGACTATTTAAAATCACGCGACGACCCTTAGGGCGCGTTCCCACTATGTCGTAACGGCTAATTTATCCGTTCGACGACTGTCGTCTCTACCTGTTACCATTATAATTTAAACATATAAGCCACGACACTTAAAACTACACGATTATCTGTCGTCACGACACGGTGGGTACGCGCCCTAAAAAGCAAGATTTCTGAATTAATAATATAAGTTTTGTCAAACTCTACTTTCTCCTAATAACCTCTCACAATTTAGCACTAACCGGTTGATTGCCGTAATTATCGAAACAATTAAAAAGCCATTGTGGGTCGCGTGGATCCACGTTTGGGGCACTCAAGGGTTAAAAATTGAGCTTGACCTTTTCATAACTCAAAATACTCAATTCAGAAACCCGGCCTTCAGAACCGAGCAAACAGAAACAGCATGGGCGGGTGAAACTGCGGAGCACAGCAAGCCATGTATATTTTTGCATCAAGATATGCGGTGGTGTCGCTCAAAATGATGAGGGTTATTGACGGAACCCTCAGAGTCGCTGTCGACTGAAATATATTCGAGATACGGGTTAGGATAATCGATTCAGAGTTCAAAATCTAATGTTTGTGATCGTGTTTTGTTTTCGGGTATGACGGGTTTTACATGACCTTTTTAAGGTTGGGTTGGGTGTTGAATAGAAGGATTGGTTTCAGATAGTTTTATTGATACCCTGTCTTGACAAATTCTAGACGAATGACCTACGAAGATTTTATTAACTGACAAGCTTTTACCAGCTGCTTCGTCCGCGTGGTAGTCGAAAATTAGTAGCCCACTGGAACCTTCTATCGGGATCAAAAGTATAAAATCCTACAAACTGGGTTCAATAATTTTTTTAAACTTTTTGCATTAATTATTTTTGCATGTCCGCAATCATTTTCGATTCCGTTATTCAAAAACTAAGCTGGCACAAAAAATGGTGTTATCAAATCACTCAGGTCTGGATTAAGTTGAAGATCAACAGCGATTGGTCAGCGTTTGTCTGACGTGATGTGACGTCACACCCGTTTTTCCCGGTCGACCTGACGTCCGGGATATCTGACGAAAAATCCGGTCAACATTTTATTGACTTTCTGTTGAATTTGCGAAAATTGAAATTGCTTTGTCTGGTTGTGGGACGCTTTGGGAAAATATAAGTAACAGAAATATGAAAAAAGGCTTTTGAAAACAAAATGCAAGGGCATTTCGTTTTTGTTTTGAGTTAGTATCAAACCAATTGATTGAAGCCAGAAACTTAAAACCGACGATAAAAATCAACTTAATGATGAAGTAATGAAATATATATTCGTTTTAAATTTTGTCAACTTTGGTTACTGACATATATCTATTTTTTTAAAGTATAAAATACCTTGACGATGCTAAGGAAAAAATCTATAAAAAACTGCAAGCTGAGGTGTACTAAAACTCTTTCACTTGCGAACTAGTGTTTCAGCTTGAAATAAGAAAAATAGAGGCATTCGAGAGAGCAAATTATGCGACAAGGCTGAAAAGACGAGCATCATTACGAAATTGAACTGGGAGAGGGCTTATTTGTATGTTTGTCTGCCTGTGTACATATCTTGGAAACTTTTCATCTGACAGGTATGGTATGAATTAATTAATGAGTAGCTCATACACATGATAGAATACGGATATATATGTAGTCTTTCTTAATGTTTTAAAAAAATTGAATGTTTCCTAATTAAGCTTTTATTAACAGTTGTTATAAACTGTAGGTACCTTAGACTGTGTAAGACATCCGGATTTGATGATTCCTATCGTGTTTTAAAAAAATAGAGGTATCTTAATGAGTGACCCTACTTAGAATTTGACATCGATCAAAGGTATATAAATTTCGTTTCGCTAACTCGTATAGCCATAGACTGAGATGGCCGGCTCTAGAACAGTAGTCTTGTGTTGGGCGATTCTGTCAGTTGATCTGACGACGTTAGATTATCCACAGCGAGGTTAAATTGCCCAAAAAAAATATTTAAAATGAAATTTACATAGCCCTTGTACAATCTGTGATAGTCTACTGTATACCTGTATGAGAGAGGAGCGCAAAGAGGCCTGATAAAAATAATGTATTTTAAGAAACGGAGATTCCCAACTGAATGTCTGTATGAGATCAGTGGCCTGACAGTATTACTGGCTGCTGATTTTCGTCAAACAGTTCCAATAGTACCGCGAGGAACACGTGCGGATGAAATTAAGGCGTGTCTTAAGAAATCTACTCTGTGGTCTTTAGTAAAAATACTTAAATTATTAAAAAATATGAGAGTACATTTAAAGGGTGAAGTCGCTGCGGGTCAGTTTTCGGCACTATTACTAAAACTCAAAAATGGTATTTATCCAGAAAATTATGGTAGGTTCAATATACCCGACGACCTTTGCACTGTTGTAACAACTGTTCCAGAGTTGATAGATAAAATGTATCCGGATGTTGCTAAAGACAAAACAAATCATTGGAATGGTTGTGCGAAAGGGCAATTCTGACCCCAAAGAATGACCAAGCAGCAGTAATTAATAACATGTTGTTGAAATCATTTGAAGGCGAAGAAATGCTCTACAGCTAGATTGACACTGTAGTAAATCCAGACGAGGCCGTCCATTTTTCTATAGAGTTCTTGAACACTCAAACCCCATCAGGTTTCCCTTACCATAAGCTTTTACTGCGTGTTGGTACACCAGTAGTGTTGCTGAGAAATGTAAAACCCCCTAAACTTTGTAACGGAACTAGGCTACAAGTCAAAGCTTTGTCGCGCAATAAGATAGTAGCAACTATTTTGACCAGACCTTCTCAGGGCGAAACTGTGTTCATACCATATACATATACCTGGGACAGACCATAGCGGTGGAGGATCAATCAAATAAAGAAGTGGACAGAAGAATAAATAACAGCTGGCAAAGATACTGGTCTCTCAAAGAGGTTATGAAAAATAAGAACATACCTGTATACGAAAAAAGAAAAGTCTACAACACATGTATTCTTCCATGCCTCATATATGGTTGTCAGACCTGGCCATTCTCACAAAATATCGAGCACAAATTAAGGGTGTGTCAAAGAAGCATGGAAAGAAGCATGCTGAACCTAAGGCTTAGGGACAAATGGAAAGCTACAAAAATCAGAAACATAACCAAGGTGGCAGATGTGAGAGAAAAGACAAGAACACTGAAGTATAGATGGACGGGACATATGTGGAGAACAAAAACAGACAAATGGACAAAAAAAGTTACAGAATGGTACCCAAGAAATGGAAAGAGACAAAGAGGAAGACAGATAAAGAGATGGGAGGACGATTTACCAAAGGAGTGGCGAAAAACAGCAAAGGACAGAAACAAGTGGAAGGAATTAGAGGAGGCCTATGTCAAAAGACAACCTGACCTGGTAGCTGATAGTTAGTTAAGATAATATTAAATTTAGATAAGTTAGTAGTGCATAGTTATCATAAGCTAGATGTAAGATTTAATTTATAAAAAAGTTTTGTAAACAGGTTACAGGGAATAAAGGCTATTTTTATTTTATTTATTTTTAACAACAGTTCCAGAGTTGATAGATAAAATTTATCCGGATGTTGCAAAAATACAAAACAAATCATTGGAATGGTTGTGCGAAAGGGCAATTCTGACCCCAAAGAATGACCAAGCAGCAGTAATTAATAACATGTTGTTGAAATCATTTGAAGGCGAAGAAATGCTCTACAGCTAGATTGACACTGTAGTAAATCCAGACGAGGCCGTCCATTTTTCTATAGAGTTCTTGAACTTTCAAACCCCATCAGGTTTCCCTTACCATAAGTTTTTACTGCGTGTTGGTACACCAGTAGTGTTGCTGAGAAATGTAAAACCCCCTAAACTTTGTAACGGAACTAGGCTACAAGTCAAAGCTATGACGCGCAATAAGATAGTAGCAACTATTTTGACCAGACCTTCTCAGGGCGAAACTGTGTTCATACCACGAATTCTATTGATTCCTTATGATCTGCCCTTTGAATTCAAGAGACTGCAGTTTCCTTTAAAAGTCTGCTTCGCCATGACAGTTAATAAGGCTCAAAGACAAACTCTGAAGTATGCTGGTGTAGATTTGAGGGAGAATTGCTTTTCCCATGGACAGGTCTATGTAGCGTGTTCACGTGTTAGCTCATCAAAAATAGTATGGTGATATTGGCGCTGACATCCAAAATGGTTAAAAAATTTGTTTATAAGGAAATACTTTAATTTAATTACTTACATATGATTATGATTTCTTATTATTAGTCATGGATAAACACAGAAATAGTGAAGGGATAGAGACGGGGCAAGGATAGAGCGTATTGATGATAAAGTAGGTAAGCATAAGTCTGTCCTAAACATTTTCAGATTACATTATTTTTATCATCATTATTTTTTACTTTTTCTCTACATACTGTTAAAATATGGTAAGGAGAAGTATGTAGTCTACGCGTCCGAAGCCGCGGGCAAAAGCTAGTTATATATGTATAATACTGGCGGCTGGCTGCTGATTTGTCAAATATAGGGGTTATTTTAGTTACCCACTGAAGTGACACTACAGTTACAGTTACCAAACGAATTCCTGTAGTACTTAGGTTTTGGCAAAAAAAAATGTGCTAAAGAAAAAGGTTTTCATATTTCTTCGTATTTAAAATGTAGAGAAGGAAAGTAATTAAAAGCATACAATTTTTGCTAAAGTAAGTACAAAAATCTTTGAAGCCTTTCAATATTACTTACTACGTGACTGGATTGTAGTAAAATACTGTAAAAATGTTTTAAAACTCGGTTCAAGGTAACCATTTAAACTACATTTATTTGCCAAATCGCTATTTAGCGTGATTCTTGATTATAACATCAAGCGAAATTTAATAGATTAATGTAAAACGTGAGTAAATGATTAGTGTTCTTCACAACTTCTTTGATTGCGACGGTGATGTCCTAGAATATTTTAAATATTATTACTTAGAAAGCAAGCTGTGTTCTGAAAAGTTAAAATTGATTTTTTGTTTTATGTGGTCTACAGATACTTGAGATTTTGGAACAATGAGAACATATGAGCTTGTGATTTTCGTAGTTAGAATATTAAAATTAACAGCATGAACGGATCTGGATGAAATTTGGCAAAGAGACAATAATCTATTTACTGTCGGGAAATAAATAGGCTTTTAATCCCGGTTGTATGTTCCCGTGGGATACTTTCCGAATATCATTCTGGCGATTTCGCTGGACGAAGCTTGTCTGTAATATAAATAGAAAAGTCCCAACTGATTCACTTAATAAATGCCTTGCTGAAACTTTTAAACCTAGAAATCTAAAAAGTTGTATTGCGGTTCCCTATAAGATTACTCGAAATTCTCACGTGATTGTGGAATATAAGACGGACGAAGTCGCTAATAAAGTAATCACGTCAATATTTTCCTAGTGCCTTATAGGTAATAAATATAATCTGCGGTATATCTAGCAAACAATTGATACATGTTGGCCTCTCAGTTTAATGGTTGATGTTATTCTCACGTTAATATGACCCCGAGTTGAGCAATGCAAGTTGCTCGTGTAAAAGAAACTTTATATTTGTCCCTTCTGTTATTACTATACCTGGTTAAACAAGCTACAACATGTTGCGCTCAACATGATGTGCTCTAACATGTCGTGTCGTGTCATGAAGGCTAACTTGCAAGGTAGTCGTTTATTAAAAACTCTTTCAGTTTTATTGTTTGAGTATTATGGAGTAAGTCGGGTTTTGATGAAAGGTAAATAATTGGGGTAGATATTTTACAATTTATATATTAGTGGTAGGTAAGCATTTTGTCCCATAACTGAAAGGTATTTTTAGTAGATAAGCGTTAAAAGAACACATCGATGCGTGTTGCTAGGGTGCATTCTTACATGCTTATTGGAACAACTATCTTCTGCATGTGTAAGAATGAACGTCAATTCAAGTAGATAGTTTTGTATACTTATCACGAGCCTCTATTGTGTTTAAAGTGGTACTTAGGTATAGTAAAAAAACACACTCACAGAATTCTTACAAGTGAATTTAATATACATGCAAGATTTGTTTCATACAAAAGAGCATCTTTCGACAAGATGATTACAAACTATCACAATTTTTTTTATCTTATCAACATCAATCATAGTAACAAAGCTTAGGGTCGCGTGAACAAATCCTGACATTTTGCAGCACTATAAAATTTAATGGTCTCACTCCCATACCGCTGTGCCGCTTGCAATGGTAGCTAGTGCATTGTTGAACCTTACGGACATACGGGTGGAGAAGATGGTTAGCTTTGTGGAAGAAACAAGTGACAGCAGATTTTCCCACACGCAATTTTCCAACACACTTCGCCAATTGGGTTCTTTTACCATCAATACAGACTTCATTCTGATAATAAGAAATTCCAGAATGTTCTGGAATAACTTGTATCAACAATGGAAAAAATGTGACTGTAGTAAGGCTGTTCTTCCTGCGGTAAATTACAGCACAAAACTAGCTTGTAAATACCCACTACTAGTAGGTACTTCCACGCAAACAGGGGGATCCTCTCTGTGAAAAGAATAAGGCCACAATCCAACACGCGACCGCAGAATGCTTTGGTAGATGTCATCGAATTTTGCGTCGTGAGAGAAGGTAGCAAGTATGTTTCCTCACACTGATTTTCTTGAGACTTTCGCCATTTGAAGAGGCTATTACTGACCTATTAACTGAAATATCTAAAACAAGTATGGCCCTTATTCTACTACTCGCTCCTTTTAAAGCCCGTATGAACAATTTCAACGCAGTGTTATCTTCATCCTCAGTTGCGAAGCAACTCAACACATTACAGCCTCAAGATGTCGCTACTCCTTAACAGAGCTCCGAATAACTTCCCCTTAAGTACAGCTTTTCTTCGCTTAAAGTTTCAAAATTAAGAACTCTGGACAACTTTGGTAACAATTAAAGATTCTATTTTTAGAAAGAATTGAATTCGAACCGTAATGGAAGGTCTTTGTGAAATTTTTGAGTTGAAATAGAATTTTCGATTTAGGTCGCGCATACATAATAGATTTGTACAAAGTTCTTGAAGGACTCGGGATTGTTTCTTGTCAAGTTGAGAGTTTTTTGGGATGTAAATTTGACAAGTATGTCTTAATTGTTAGTTTATACTAGATTTTCTAATCATTTGTAGAATAATTATAAAGATGGTACTTTGTTAGGTTGATTTGTATGTTTCTTGGTCACTTCACGTTTATGATCATGATTCATGGACACTCATCCTATATTTCTCTTTTTGCCTATATACTTATATGAGAACAGGGTGGGCGCATATTACCTTGTAGGTAAATGTTTGTTTTGGTAGGTAAAAAAAGTTTGCATATAGGATCATTATTTGCAAACCCACTCTCAGAGAAGTATTAACTATATTTGCTCTTATAACATTGCTTTGGAATATTTTTCGAACAAAGAAATATCATAACAAGAATTTTAGATTTAAAGGAGAAAAACTTACTATTTTCTGAGTAAATTCGTTAAAAGTTTTTGATAATTTTATTCGACTGCAAAATCAACAGACCTCTGAGGGTCTCCTCAGTAGTAAGTCAACAACACTTCAAAAGGAAAAGTTTCATCGTTTGCAGAAACAAGTAACCCTTAGTTTTAGTGTAAGTTCGCCTTTGATTTATAAACAGCATGGCTATTTTACAAGTGTGAATAAGAAAGTCTGGATGTATTTTTATTTATCAATTACGCCTCAACGGCTGCATGGACTTTGATGAAATTTAGAAGATGGATGGAACCTGACCTGAACTTGGTTTGGTGTCTCAGAATCTTTGGTTTCTTTTTATTCTGGTAGTGCAACATTCACGCAGGCGCAGCGGCTGGTTAAAACTGCTACTGAGCAATATCGATATAGATCCTCTCCTTGAAAATGTTATCATTAGATTTTCGAAAAAAACCTTTTTTCTAACCAGATATCAGACCAGAAAAAATATCACGAATTGTATTATTGTGCCTTGTGATAAAATTGATGATAAGGAAGAGAATCTGGAAATTAGTGACATACAGCAAACTAAAACTATTTTGGTTTGACACACCTTACGGGAACCCCGCTTATATAGGTAGTTTTTTCGATAGGTAAAAAAAGGAAGCTAGTAATAAATAATGTACGTAAAATAAAATTTATAGGCAAATTAAAATCGAATTAGGGACGTATAATTTTTTTTTTAAAGTAAGTGGCGTAACTTAAGCCGTACAAAATGATTTCTGCTCAATAACGGCAGGTTCCTTCAGGTATATAATTGGTTAAAATAAACTCTCGGCAATGATATAATTTGATTATTCAGATTAAGAGTTTTTAGATAAAGGAATTAACTCCAGAAACTTGGGCAGTCATATTCCAGTTAAACAAGTAAAATTTAAAAATTTAAAAACCCCCGAAATATTTATCTTGCAAAAACACCCCAATTCAAACAGTAAAAAGCCCATAACTTTTGAACGGCTGAACCGATTTTATTCAAACATAGCTAAGAACACTCTTGACAAAATTACCTTGCAAAAAATAAAAACTAAATCAAAATCGGTTCATCCATTTAGGCGCTATGATGCCACAGACAGACACACAGATACACAGGCACACAGATACACATATACACAGCAACACACGTGAAACTTATAACACCCTTCTTTTTCCGGCGGGGGTTAAAAATACAAGTATTTTAGAAAACGTCATTTTGATCTGTACACACCGTATTCACCGTTAAAGATAGAGATAAAAATATTTATGTGCAGTGCGACATGCTTCTTTAAGCCGGCTTATATGTAGTAAAGCAACTTATCAACAGTAATGTATATCCAAAAATTTAATCCAATTCAAAAAGTCTCAAGACGTCATAATTACGCCGTAGCAAAAGACCACATATCATATTTAAGACGAAAAAGAAACTGTCAAGTCATTCGTTCCTGCTTATAGAAAAACTCTATGAAAATAAAAGAAAAACATAGACAAACGCTACTGTCTTGAATCTCAAAACGACAACTTTTGAATCACTGTGGTACCCACAATACCATCTGTAACTAACGCTGAGTGTAGTAAGTAATCGTTCTATGCTCTATGCACGATACAAAGTTTTCTACGGCTACCATCCGTTTTAGTTACTTATTTAATAGATGTTCGCTGTTTCACGCATTTGTTTTGTTTTTAACAGAAAAACTTTGTTGAATAATTACCTTAAAGAACCACGGCGTGTGTAGCTATCAGTTGCAAGAGAAGAAAGGGCGTATTGTCAGAAAATAATCAAAGGATAATTTTTCACAAGTTGTAAGGGATATTTCGTGCCTTACTCACCAGCTAGCTCAAGAGTAGGTGATCAGCATGAGACTATATAGGGTATGGTTTTGCATGAAGTTGACTGAAGTAAAAGTCACACAGTTTGGTCAACTAATTTAATTCTTAAACATACAGTCCGTCATCACAATTTCTTGAGGTTAATCGAATACAATGAAACTTACTTTTATATGGGATACAATTTACCCATTATTTCCAATACCGGAGGTATGATGTCTCAAGCAGTATCATTTGCCTGGGAAGCTATAATCCAGCCTCGTGCAAGGTAAAATGCTATTTGTATTCGGTACCAAATGCTGGAGTTCAACTGCTGTTTTCTTCAGTAATTGTGGTTATAGTTGTACTTGACCATTTTCTTATTTATATATAATAATAAAAATGAATCCTAAAGTGCCCTGCCAAGGAGAAGAAATGCATAATGAGCATCAAACACGCACATGTTTTCACAAGTATGGAAACTTAGATAAATTCAACTTATACTCACAGCGCCTGTTGACACATTCTTTATTTATATTTGGGGCTGGTTCCCTGCTGCCTACGAGTCATTTTATTGCTTTTTGTGCTCTTTATGGGATGTTAAGTTTATAGCAGGTGTCTTCGCTCAGTAATTCCAATGAAAAAGAAATGTCAATCTTGACAGCCATAGACATTGAGAGTTGACCAATAGACTTGTTTATGTCTATTGTTTTTCTTTATCTAGATATTTTAAAGAAGTTAATCATTTATTATTTTAGTGTTGAATTGTGTATTTGTTGAATTAAATTGATACACACAAATTCTTATTTTATTATATCATTAATTAATAACTCCAGATAGCAACGCCATCCAGTGTCACGATATGATCAACTGGTGACACACCCTAGCCAAGCTGGTTCTAATGTTTAGCACAAGATGTCACAAGATATATTGATAAAAATAATCGATACAAGCTGAATTATCGACTAGCATACTGATAAATAGAGGATATTTTAGATCTGCATACGTCGAATTAGTTTAATTTAAACCATTCTATTAAGTGAAATAATAAAATTAATGCGTTGGTTAATTGAGCTATGATAGTTTACGTACTTAAATTTTGATGTAAGAGATGTCACAACAGAAACAAGTAAAAAATATCGATACTATTTGTAAAGTCGTACGAGAGCAAAACAAAATCTTTCACTTTATAATCATGATCATCATGACTGTTGCTGCGTGTGTGCGTGTGGTGGCTTGAGGCAGGGTTGATGATTGAAAGGCAGACTCGATGCGTGATGCTCTTGAACAGTAAATTTTTATTTCTTAGTTAAAGTAGGTATTACAATGTTGGATCCCGACAATGCGTGTTCCTCGAGATGTTCTGATGGAATGGAATGGTGTCAGCGACCACACAGCCTGGTTTGTACTGCTGCTGTGTCGCACCCAAGTAGCGCCGACGCGCGTCACGAGTCGCGGCGTCCGCCCTCCCGCGGCCCCCGCACCCTGCGTCGGTTGACCAGCTGTTGTCACGGTGAGCGCGCTGGTACAGGGCACGGCCGCTAGATGGCGTTGTAGGCAGTCGAGCTGGTCGTCAACATGCTCCCGG
This sequence comes from Orthosia gothica, assembly GCA_949775005.1. NCBI lineage: Eukaryota > Metazoa > Arthropoda > Insecta > Lepidoptera > Noctuidae > Orthosia > Orthosia gothica. Next base: position 28,471,452 of record OX459036.1, read on the forward strand.
CCTTGGAAGCGCCTGGTTCCAATGGAGTTTGGTGGTCATCCGGATGCAGAAGCTGGCATATTTTTGGGTATGACCGTCGGATAATGCCTGCCTCTGTTTTGATGGTGGCTACGCGTGATGCGCCGTCTTTGCCGGCGAACGTCTCCAGTACCCGTCCGAGGCGCCACCTCAGGGGGGGCAAGTTGTCGTCCTTGATCACGACGAGAGCGCCAGGGACTAGCGTATCTTGGCCGAGCTGCCACTTCGTCCTCTTCTGAAGCTCGGAGATGTATTCGGCAGACCAGCGACGCCAGAAGTGCTGCCTCAGCTGTTCTATGCGGTCATAGCGCGGCAGGCGTTGGGTAACCTTCGCAGTGAGGTCCAGGCTGGCAGGTGCAGTGAGCGGCCGGCCAATCAGGAAGTGAGCTGGAGTCAAGGGAAGTAGGTCATTTGGGTCGGTGGACATTTGGGTCATTGGTCTGGAGTTGAGGACAGCCTCAATTTGTGCCAATACCGTACTCAACTCTTCGTATGTTAAATGTGCGTTACCCATGATACGAGACAAATGCGATTTGCAAGATTTTACTCCCGCCTCCCACAATCCGCCGAAATGAGGCGAGTAAGGCGGGATAAATTTAAATTCGATGGAGTTATCAGACGTAAAGTTTATTATGTCAGATTTTGCGGAGTTCAAAAATTTTGTAAATTCTTTTTGAGCTCCTACAAATGTCTTGCCATTGTCGGAATGAATCTGCAATGGTTTGCCGCGCCGAGAGATGAAACGTTTCAGTGCCAGTAAGTATGCCTCACTAGTTAGACTTGTAACTAATTCTAAATGTATTGCGCGCGTAGCGAAGCAGACGAAGAGACAGATGTAACATTTTGTTAATTTAGCTCCCCTTCCGGCACGGTTCAACATGAACAATGGCCCAGCGTAGTCGACACCACTGCGAATAAATGGATACCCTGGCTCTAATCGTTCAGTAGGCAGGTTACCCATTTGAATATTTAATGGTTTAGGTCGTGTGCGCTTGCACCTCATACAGGCATGCACTACTTGTTTGGCTAAGTTACGCCCTCCAAGAGGCCACCAGGTATTTCGAATGGTGGCCAGTAACAACTGGGCCCCCGCATGTAATAATACCTTGTGCTGGTGCTCGAATATGAGGCGAGTGAATTTATGTTTACCACACAACAACAAAGGATGTTTTTTATCATACGAGAACGTGTCAGAATATTCTATTCTGCCCCCCACTCTGATCAGCTTATGATCATCAAGGAATACGTTTAGACTGGAAATACTGCGTGGACATTTTAACTGGCCATTACGGTTTAATTGAGCGAAAATGTCTGGAAAAGATTGTTGTTGTGCGATGCGAGTTAAAATTCTAACCGAAATATTTAATTCCTCTACAGAAAGACAGCCTGTGAGGCGCTGTGTTTTTATTTTTATACGACTATTATTTATGAAATGCATAATGTACGCCACTACGCGTCGTAGACGATTAAAACCTGAATATCGTTCGAATATAGAATTTTCTGAATTTACTTGAACGAGTAATGAAGTCTTATGTGTTTTTAATTCAGGTAGTTCGTCGCGACCAACACTACAAGAGTTAATGTCATGTTCCCATTGCGTGTTAGGATCGTGCAAGAAAGGCGGGCCTCGCCACCACATCTCACATGACTTGAGTGTATCTAAATGTACGCCACGCGATAAGAAGTCGGCAGGATTCTGTTTACCTGCGACATGAAGCCAGGGTTTGTCACCCGTGAGTTCATTTATTTGTACTACACGATTCTGTACAAATGTTTTCAATAGGTTGGGTGACATCTTAAGCCATCCCAAGACTATCGTGGAGTCTGACCAAAAATAAACGTTGCTAAAAGTTAATCTTAGCGCGTGAGTAATTTTTGTAAACAACTTAGCGGCTACTACCGCGCCGCACAATTCTAAGCGCGGTATGCTAACCGGTTTGACGGGCGCGACTTTACTTTTCGCACACAACAAATGGACTGTTATCTGTGCGTCTGTATAGCTACGTATGTATGCGCACGCGCCGTAAGCGTCCTGCGACGCGTCGCAAAAAATGTGCAACTCGGTCATGCGTGTATTTTCTCCGATTACGTAACGTGGAATACGTATGTCTTGTAAATAGTGTAATTTATCAATGAATTTTTGCCAATCTGTTAGTATAGGTTTAGGCACTACGTCGTCCCAGCCTATTTTAGAAAGCCACATCTTTTGTAATAGAATTTTGGCTATAATTATAGTTGGCGTAAGTAAACCTAACGGGTCATAAATCTGCGCGACAACCGACAGAATGTGTCGTTTAGTAGCGCGTGTGACATTATGATCGCATTTCGAGGTAAAATGCAATTCATCGGATGCGTAATACCATCCCATACCCAGTGTTTTGGTATGGCAATTTTCATCTAATAAAAATTCTTTAGATTCACACTGTAACTCAGACTTTGAAATTGATGAGTTGAATACCCATTTTCTAAGGGGAAAACAACCTGATTCTAGCACTTTAGAAACGCCGTTACATATTTCTAATAACCGTTGTTGATCCTGATGTCCCGTTATGAGATCGTCGACATAAAAGTCGTCGCTAATTACTTGCGCGATGACGTCATCTGCACATTCTATCGCGAGCTGTTTTAAACACCTAATGCTGAGATAAGGCGCCGACGCCGTCCCGTAAGTGACAGTGTTAAGTTGGTATACACCGAGCGGGTCGGTAGGGTTTTCCCGCCACAATATTAGTTGTAAATTCCTCTGGTCAGGCTGAACTAATATTTGCCGATACATTTTTTCTACGTCGGCAGTCGCGACATATTTAAATTGCCGAAACCGAAGTAATATCGAGAACAAATCATTTTGTAACGTAGGCCCAATGTGTTGTATGTCGTTCAACGATTTTCCTGACGTGGACTTAGCACTTGCATCGAAAACCACCCTCAGTTTTGTAGTGGAACTATGTTCCCTGTAAACACCGTGATGCGGCAAAAAATAACATGGCGAAGAATATTCCGAGATGCGACTCATGTGACCCAGACTTAAGTATTCATTCATAAAGTCGTTATACATTTTTCTATAGCTAGGCGCGCTCCTAATAAGTTTGCGTTCGAGTGCAAGAAACCGGTTCTTTGCCATAGTAAATGTGTCGTGTAAAACATCAGCTGTTTGACTTAACGGTATGCGCACGGAAAAACGACCCTTAACGTCGCGTAAAGTCGACTCCCTGAACAAATTTTCGCATGCACTTTCATCTTTATTTAAATTGTTATACAATGAGGGTATTTCTTCCAGTTCCCAGAATCGTCTGAGTTCTGAATCTAATGTTTGCGTGAAATTGCAATGACTTAGGGTACCGTGTGGTACCTTTTTATGGACGGTTCCCGATATGACCCAACCTAATTGTGTGTTTTGTAAGTAGGGACCTTTCGGCAACCGTATCAGACCCTCACTAAGTAGATCCCAGAATCTATCTGCCCCTATTATTAAATTTATTTCGTTAGACTTAAAGAAATCAGGATCGGCAAGTTGAACATTGTGTGGGATGTTTATTTTATAATTATTACCGAGTGAGGGTAGTTGTGCGGTAATGCGCGGCAAAACTAAGCAATTAAAATTTGTGTTATATGAGTTAGTTTTGGACCGCAATTGAATATGACAAGACTGCGTGGAGTTGGAGATAGTGTTACCTACCCCTATTACCTGAACAGTGGACTGTATCAATGGTAGATTAAGACGGTACCCTGACCAAAAAATCGGCATGAGATATGAGCGTTCCTATTGGTCTAGCGGCACTGGTGGCGCATGAATTACAGTAGTGAATACGCCCGGATTTTAGAATAAAATCTTTAAAAAATCGAATTTTGGTCTTTTGAAAAAAACAATTCTACAAAAATGTTCGTTATTAAATTGTCTATCCATTAGTGTTAGTACAAAAAATAATCAATGAACACTTTACGAGGAGATGCATAATATCAAAAATTATTTCTCATTTTTATGTTTTTTTGGAAGTAGATTAGTGAAATATATGAAACAATAAAAAAAAAACTAAATCTACCATTTTAGAATCAATATTATGTAGAAATTTAATGTATTTTTATTAATTGATATTTCTTTTTAAATAACGAGTAGATAGCTCCTGAAAACAGCACAAAAAACGGCTTGCGCGGCGTTTTGCTCGGGGTACCGCCTTAAGCTGCTTACATAACGATTGGGATATGAAACAGTGTTGGCTCCCGTTATCTAGGAGAGCCCGCGTTGTGTGATATTTGTTATTTGCGTCCGCTACTTCCACTAACGCGGTTGACAATAATACTGGATCTTGAAACCAATGCGTGCTAATATTATTGTCATCCTTGTACAATGTGTGAGATTTGTGGGTAGTAGTAAGCGGCGCCTGTATGTGTGTAGAACTCGGATCACGTTCAGACTGTGCCACTATTTGCGTGATTTGAGCAACAGCTGATGATGTACGAGCATCTACGACAGCATCGTTGTGAATTAGTGTATTGTGTTTTTTGTTGCAAAGCCTGCACGGCCCATACCAACATTCGCTTACTGCGTGGCCTGTTCGCAAACAGTTTCTACATAACTTTTTCTCTTCAATTAAGTTTAATTTATCATGAAGGGATAAGCTGAGGAAATCCTCACAGGAAAATAACGGGTGATTGGAACCGCACTGATCGCATTTAAAACGTTGTGAACTGTTGGATGTTTTCCTTTTGTTATCATTGTGCGTTATAACATGACTGTGTGACCTTGCACCTAACGGTTTTTTTATGTTGCAAGTATCTGCCGTTTGTTTTTTGTTAGGCTTACCCACCGCTTCTAAGAAATCAGCTCGATCTTGGAGGAACGTCATCATATCAGACAGCTTTAATTTTCTGTCTTTCGAAAGCGTGCCTTTGTAACGTTCCCATTCGTATTCCGATGAGGAATCTAGCTTTGGAACAATTATGAAGATAAGTAGAGTGTCCCAGTGTTCGGTGGGTTCCTCTAATGTTTTTAAAGCTCGTATATTTCTAAGAATTAAATCGATTAGCTTTCGAATAGACTCGGCTGAATCCTTAATTAGCGTTTGCGCGAACAGGATAGCATTTACGTGATTTTGTTGTAACAAACGGTCATTATTATACCTATTTTGTAATAAACTCCACGCCACTAAATAATTATTTGCAGTGAAATCTAGCGCCCTGACTACTTGTAGTGCATCGCCTGTGAGTACCGACCGCAAGTAATGAAACTTTTGAATATTTCCTAAACTTTCGCAATTGTGTATCATGGATACGTAAGTATCTCGAAACTCGAGCCATTGGTCATACGTACCGTCGAATTTGGGCAACGTAATTGTGGGTAGTTTCATACCGTTGGGAACGCAAATTTGACTCGGCTCGTTCTGTATCGGAGTACTACAGTTACAATTACTATTATTAATATTTGATTTTAAGATGCATTTACACTGGCCTATAATGGAATAATACCGGTTCTCGAATTCTTCCCTATCCACTAACTCCTCGTCTAGCTGCGTGTCGGGCAAGAATAATTCCAACTCATCTTGGATTTTTGTGTATTGATCGAATACTAGTTTATAAGCACTGAATCGTTCCTCTAACTCGGCTTTTTGTCCGTCCGTTAGCTCGTCTGAACAAATAAACGATTGCACGTATTTCGAAAACAAAGTGACTTTACGTTTAATCAACCCGCGTTTTTTGACTAAATCACTAATAACATCATCACCCTTTTTCGACATTATGCCGGCTTGCAAGAGGAAGAAGTCAAGTATGTTGGTACTTTACGGTTTTACGGTATAGATTAAGACACTAGAATTTATAGATTGGTATTAACACAAATTGAAGCTTAGGGATTTAGGATGGAATTTAAAAGGATTGATTGACCTGACCGTTGCTGCGTTGCTCGTCCAGGACTTCAGAAGGTGCTGCCGTCGCCGCCGCTGCTTCTCGGATGTTCGGCTCGAAGGTCCAAATGTTGTTGCGTGTGTGCGTGTGGTGGCTTGATGATTGAAAGGCAGACTCGATGCGTGATGCTCTTGAACAGTAAATTTTTATTTCTTAGTTAAAGTAGGTATTACAATGTTGGATCCCGACAATGCGTGTTCCTCGAGATGTTCTGATGGAATGGAATGGTGTCAGCGACCACACAGCCTGGTTTGTACTGCTGCTGTGTCGCACCCAAGTAGCGCCGACGCGCGTCACGAGTCGCGGCGTCCGCCCTCCCGCGGCCCCCGCACCCTGCGTCGGTTGACCAGCTGTTGTCACGGTGAGCGCGCTGGTACAGGGCACGGCCGCTAGATGGCGTTGTAGGCAGTCGAGCTGGTCGTCAACAATGACAGTTGTTTAATTATACAAACTACTTTAGCACAAAAATAGATTATGTGTAAATATAAATAGTAAAGAATGTTTGCTTAATCATTGCTCTAAATCTCTGAACTTCCATGCTTTCTTTAGGTTACGCGCGATCGCTGCCGTTTCAAATAAGCACGCGCCCGCTTGAAAGTTAATAGGAAGGATAGAAGGATAAATCTGAAACAAAGCATTCCTTATTTGGTATGATATACGAAAATGCGGAATTCGTTTATTTTATGATTGCCTGGCTCTGATAAGGAAATTTATTTTTACATGTTGTTGCGGTATTTAAAATAAGGAAAAATCACTTTACCTAATTCATTTAATTTAAAACAAAACCGGCCAAGTGCGAGTCGGACTCGCGCACCGAGGATTCCATACAAACAGCTACATTCACCAACACATTAGGTAAAAATATTGAAGTTCATAAACAACGAAAGCAGCGAACATTGCTCTAACGAAAAGAAGTACTTTTCCAAGTACCGTTTATAAGTTGGTCGAGTATTACTCGTAAACTTTTAAAGCCTACTTAGCAGTGATAGTTTTTCTATTAATTTCATTAAACTACTGCCGTAATTTTTTTCAAATTTGCAATTTGCAAATTCATTCGAAAAATTATTTGCACAGACCCGTCATATTATTGAATGGCCTATCCAACGATAGCCCACACCATGGGACAGACGAGGAAAAAAAAACTCCCGTTCAGGAGGGACTTATGGACGATAAACCCGACAACACCCTGGGACTGCCAGTCACTCTCCCAGAAATCGAGCAAGTTGCCGGATTTGAGGATTATCGGGTCCTCCCCCTCTCTTCGGACTTCAGATACCTTTGATACTCCATCGTAACCCGCTCAATGGGCTGCTGCCCTTTCTCTGGTAAGTCCCTTAATAGCCTCACACCCACAGGATGATGACCCCGTATCATAACGTTGAATTCGCAAAACGACCTATGAGCAAAACGTCACATTCTCCAAATGGCCTTGTTGTAGCAAATATACGGGATACTGCTTGTAAACGACAACGGCTTTCACATGGTAATTTTAGAAATGGACACTTCCCACGCTAAATTCCTTAATTGCCTGTTTTTATAACTGCACGTTTCTTGGGTTCTTAGCGGGTCTATGAATAGCAGCAATATAGATATTCTGTCGGCCTTTTTCAATGTTATAAAATGTTATTTAAAATCAATGCTTAATGTTCCGGGCCCGACTAATATTCCTCGACCGTAATTAAAATTTGTATGAAAGTATGGCCATATGCCGCGAAGCGGCGTGAGAAAATAAGACGAACTCCGTCCCTTGTAATGTCCCATTGTGTGGCCTGATAGGGCCGGACACAATGTACCGTAAGCATTGTCTCTTAGCTTTCTTGTAACTTAGAAATTAACACGTGAATATTTAAAGTAGGATTGACGTAGGTGCCATGTGAGTAAAGCTATCTACACTTGTAATGATTTAAGAACTAGAGAAAAGGTAGATAGTTAGTTGGGATTGTCTCGCAGTTTTCTTCTTTGTTACACAAATAAATGAACACGTTATGTCCACGTGTGTAAAATGACACATGTATGTGCCATGTGAATCTTAGAGTAGGAGTATAATAAAACTTGAAATATACATAAGATTTAGAGAAAAGGTAGCTAATTAGATAAGATTATGTATATTGTCATAGTTTAATACTTGGAGTAAGGAGGAATCTAGATTAAGATTTTTGTGTTGACCTTTGTACACCTTTTATATTTTTCCTATGTAGAATTAAGTATGTAGATTAAGGAAATGTATAACTTGTGTATATTTAAGTAAGATAAGTTTTATAAAATCGGCATTTCTGTGGTGCCATGCTTGAATACAGTTGCAAAGTAGGGGCGCCATTGTTCTCGCCGAGCGGTTTTTGTATAAAAGCCGGCCCGCTTGTAGGCAGAGACACAGTCGGTCTTCCACTCTACAAGGAGTAACAAGTAAGGAATAAATTGAAGATACGAATCACGATAGTATTTTCATTTCCTCAACGAGTCTCCAACCGAACAACCAATACAGTCCACTTCAGTCTGGTCCTTCGAAAGCCGGATACAAGATCCAAGAACCTGCGGCAACCAGTCTACTTCAGTCTGGTTCTACGAGCAACGGATACAAGAAGAATCCGCGGCAACCAGTCCACTTCAGCCTGGTCCAGCGAGCTACGGTTTCAAGAACGAAGAACCCGTGGCAACCAGGCCCAATACAGTCTGGTCCATCAAGCAGCGGATACAAGACGAAGAACCCGCTGCAACCAGAACTACCGAGCGGCAGACCAAGTACGAAGATCTGCGGCAAGAGCGGAGAAAGGAACCCGGCTGTCACCGAGCTGCAGACGAAGTAAGAAGATCTGCGGTAAGAACAAAGCTGTACGGAACAGGATCGGTTTCGAACCTAACTGGTCTTGAACCTGACCAGCTTAATCCCAACCGAACCCGACCGGCTCACCGAACCGAGCCGACCGGTTTCACCCATAGTACCGAACCGAAGAGGTACTAACCCGCCGTGCTAAACCGAACGTGCTGAACGACTCAAGATGGTGTTCACAAGGAGCCAGGGAGACGCAACCGAGATGGAAGAACAGCTACGCATCCAAGAACAGGAAGCGCGACGCGTCCAAGAACAGGAGACGCGCCGCCAGGAAGCGGAGCTGATCGAACGGGAGCGAAGAAGAAGACTCTCACCGGACCCACCAGCATCACCAGTCTCGAGAACAGCACACAACAGCGCAGCGGGGCCTTCCAGTGCACAGACGACAAACACCGCGATCCGACAGCGAATGACGTCACCGACCAGGACAATGAGGTCGCAACGGTCCACGACAAGCGTCACAACAAGGCTACGGATGGCGGAACTGGAGGCTGCAGAGAAGCTAGCAGCTATCCGGACCCAGCAACTGGCACTGGAAGAAGAGCTAGTCAAGAAGAGACTAGCAGTGGAGGTGTCAGCGATCAACGATGAAGAAAGCGTACAAGAGGAACAAGAGCCCTCTCGTCCACGCGAAGAGCCTCATCGAATGGTGGATGAATGGCTGAGGACGAATCCCCTCCACTAACGGGGGGAGGAGGGACCAAGAGAATCCAAACAGCTACGCTTCGCATCTAGAACGAGATCGCCGACCCCCACAAGACCGAAGGACAGCATCGAGCACTTGGCAGCAACGCTAGAGAAGATGGCCCGACCTAGGCCTAGGCACACGGAGCTACCTACATTCTCCGGAGCGGCCAACGAGTGGCTGCCATTCAAGGCGGCTGTACGAGATTCGACAGATATGTACCAGGTTACAGCAGCCGAGAACGTACAAAGGCTGAGAAGCTGCCTCAAAGGAGAAGCAAGAGACGTCGTGGCCGCCCTTCTACATACGGCCACTGATCCAGGCGTCATTATGAAGACCCTTGAGCAGTGCTTCGGACGACCGGAAGTCATCATCGACCGGGCACTTGATGACCTCAAGAAGCTTCCGAAACCTGGTACATCGGCCACAGAACTCAACAGTTTCGCTGTCAAGCTGCAAAACATCATTTGCGTGCTGCAAACAATCGATCGAAGAGGTTACTTGTTCAACCCTTTTATGACCCGGGAAGTACTGGACAAGCTCAGCCCGCATCTCCGATCCCGCTGGTGTGACTACGCCTACGATCAAGAAGGGACAGCGGATCCGGAAATCGTCGTGATGTCACGGTTTCTGATGCGAGAGGCGGACCGAGCGTTACGATATACGTACGCTCCGTCTACAAGCGCCGCCGCACCGAGAAAGGAAACTCGACCCATCGTGACACTCAAGAAGAAGGCGAGCGTGTTCACAACAATCGAGGAAAGGGAAGAAGAAGAAAAGAACAAGTGCCCCAATTGCAAGCAAGCCCACGTGTTGACGCGGTGTCCGCGGTACAAGGCGCTTACGGTAGAGCAGCGATGGAGCTTCCTGAAATCCAATAGGATTTGCTTCAAATGCGCCCAGAAGCAACACAGGCGCATAAGCTGCAAGGCGCAGCTGTGCGGCGTGGATCAATGTCGCCGCCCGCATCATGCGACGCTCCATCAAGCGGTACGCGAAGCGCAGATCGAAGACACGGTGAAGGCTGAACCACCAAAGGAGGAAGCGGTCCTGTCCGTGGCTACCCGACCTGCTACTGGGCCACGGGCAGTCTTGCTCAAGATGTGCCCTGTCATCGTGTCCGGACCACGGGGGGAGGTCAAGACCTACGCGCTCCTAGACGAAGGGGCCACGATCACGCTAGTGGACGAAGAACTGGCGACGAGCGTCGGGGCAGAAGGGCCATCACGGCCGCTCCACCTGAGCGGGGTCAACATGTCGCTGCGAGATATGGGCAGCCAAACCGTTAACATCAACGTGAAGGGACTGAAGAGTGACGAGAGCTACAAGGTCAGAGCGAGGACCATGAAGGATCTCCGGCTGCACCAGCAGTCAATTCCCGACACGTTGCTGGACTACGAGCACCTGAGGGACCTGACACCAGAAGAGGTGTGCTACGAACTGGCGCGCCCCGGGCTTCTAGTGGGTACAGACCACTGGGAGTGCATAGTGTGCCGCGAGCTCCGAATCGGCGGCACTAACCAACCGGCAGCATCAAGAACGCAACTAGGATGGGTGGTGCACGGAACCGCACCACGCAAGACCATCGTTAAAGAAGGGAACGTGCTGCATGTGTACGAGCCCGACCGAACAAAGGGTGCATGCAGCCTCCAGGAACTCCACGACCTAGTCGAAGGCCACTTCAGGATCGACGCGCTCGGCATACAAGGCAAGCCGAGAGTCAAGGCGAGCGATCAACGGGCCATCGACATAGTCGGGAGGACAATCAGGAAGATTGACACCGGGTACGAGGTTGGGCTGCCATGGCGACGAGACGAGGTCACTATGCCGCCTAGCTACAATCAAGCGTTCCGCCGGCTGAAGAAGATCGAGCAGAAGATGGACGCCGACCCACAGTTCGCGGCCGAGTACTCCAAGCAGGTTAACAACCTATTGGACAAGGGGTACGCAACGCCATGCGACGGGTCGGAGCGAGCGAGTGCCATCTGTTGGTATCTGCCACATTTCGCCGTGCAGAACCCGAACAAGCCCGGCAAACATAGGCTAGTGTTCGACGCAGCAGCGAAGAGCAACGGCGTCTGCCTAAACGACGAACTGTTGGAGGGACCCGACCTACTGCTGTCGCTACCAGGAATCCTGTTTAGGTTCCGAGAAAAGGCGGTAGCGATTACAGCAGACGTGCAGGAGATGTTCCTGAGGATCAGGATAAGGCCGGAGGACCAACCAGCGCAACAGTTCCTGTGGAGAGGTGACGACCGACAAAAGCCTCCGAGGAAATACAAGATGACCAGTATGATATTCGGCGCCGCGAGCTCCCCGTACATGGCCCATTACGTACGCAACTACAACGCAGACGTACATGGGCAGGAGTATCCGCGGGCGCTGGAGGCCATCAAAGGAAGTCACTATATGGACGATTTGGTGGCCAGCTATGAAGACGCCGAAGAAGCACGGAGAGCAGTCGAGGAAACGAGGGCAGTGCACGCGCACGCAGGGTTCACGATGCGAGGTTGGAGCTCCAGCGACGAGACGGTGCTATGCGACGTGCCCACCGAGCTACACGCCACCTCTCCTACACAATTGGGAGGTGAGCAGCCTGAGAGCAAGATCCTGGGGCTGCATTGGGACGCGGAGCGCGATGAGCTGGGGTTCAACACATCCATGAACCGAGTCCCGGCTGAAGTAAGAACGAGAACGCGCGCCCCGACTAAGCGTGAAGCCCTCAGCGCTGTGATGTCCATATACGACCCGCTTGGGTTGCTGAGCCACTACACAATACGATCGAAGATCATACTGCAGAGCTTGTGGCGCCTTCAGACGACGTGGGACGAGCAAATCCCCGAGGAAGAGAACGAGCTCTTCGCCTCCTGGCTCGCTCGCCTGACAGAACTCGCTCAGCTGCGACTACCGCGCTGTTACGTGACGCAAAAGTATGAACGCGTCGACTTACACGTACTTTGCGACGCCAGCGAGCAAGCCTACGCAGCCGTGGCCTATTGGCGAATAAGAAACGTCGATGGGAGCCTGAACGTCGTGTTGGTGGCCGCCAAAGCTAAGGTGGCGCCTCGTCGGGTGCAAACTATACCACGCCTGGAGCTACAAGCCGCAGTGATCGGGGCAAGACTCGCCGAGACGATAAGGAGGGAGCACCGCGTCGATATCGGCCAGACGACCTACTGGACCGATTCATCTACCGTGGTGCACTGGATCCATAACGACGTACGACGCTACACGCCATTCGTCGCGCATCGGCTGGGAGAGATCGCAGAGTTGACCCAGAAAGAAGAGTGGCGTTGGCTGCCTACTGCGTGCAACGTAGCGGATGACGCCACTCGACTCGTCGACACGCCCATCTGCGCCACGGATAGATGGTTTCGGGGGCCGGACTTCTTGCTCCTGCCAGAAGAGCAGTGGCCCACGACGTCGACGGATGAACCAGAGAACGAGGAAGTCCTTCACACGAGTGAAGAAACTGAGCGAGACAGCTGGCTACCGAACCCGGCCCGCTTCTCAAAGTATGAGGTATTGGTGAGAGCCACCGCTCAAGCGATCGCTTTCACTGATATCTGTCGACGAAGAGCGACAAGGATGGAGTATCGTCATATCCAGCGCGCCGAGGCTGAACTGATCAAACAGGCACAAGAGGACAGCTTCGGGGAAGATATGAAGAAGATCCGGTCCGCTCGCCCGCTCACGAGGGCGAGTCGATTGTACAGGCTGGATCCAGTGCTGGATGACGGTGTCTTAAGGGTGAGGGGCCGGATCGAGGCCTCTCCCGCACCGACCGAGATGAAGCGGCCTATTATACTCGACGGCCGCCATCAGCTGACTAAGCTCCTCGTGTTGCGGGAGCACTGCGCTGCGGGCCACGCCAATAGGGAGCGTGTGACGAACGACCTACGACAGCGGTACTGGGTCATTCACTTGCGACCCACGGTACGCGCTGTCGAGAGGAGCTGCGCCTTCTGCAAGACGAGGCGGGCGATGCCGCAAACACCAGCTACAGGAGACCTGCCACAAGCCCGCCTTGACCCTTTTCACCGCCCGTTCACCAACTGTGGGGTGGACTATTTCGGGCCAATAATGGTCAAGGTAGGACGCCGCCGAGAGAAGAGGTGGGGCGCACTCTTTACGTGCCTCACTTCCCGCGCCGTGCACATCGAGCTTGTCGCTTCACTCTCCACCGACTCAGCAATCATGGCGCTGAGACGAATGGCCGCGCGCAAGGGCTGGCCGAGGGTGATGTACTCCGACAACGCGACTAATTTCCGCGGAGCCGACCAGGAGCTACGCCACGCCTACGCCGAGTGGATGCCTGCCCTGCGAGATGAGGGGCTACTGCATCGCTTGGAGTGGCGCTTCATCCCTCCCGGCGCGCCCAACCAAGGCGGTGCGTGGGAACGTATGGTGCGCTCCGTGAAGACGGCACTCAGCGTGACCCTGCGAGAGAAGGCGCCGGCGGAAGAAGTACTGAGGACTCTGCTCACTGAGGCTGAGTTCTCAATCAATGCGCGACCGCTGACACACGTCAGTGTGGATCCCAGCGACCCCGAGGCCCTAACCCCCAACCACTTCTTGTTGGGGTCGTCCAAGGGGCTGCCGACGACAGGGCCCTGCGAAGAGGATGACCGGAGGACTTGGCGAGCTAGTCAGGCGCTCGCTGACCACTTCTGGCGACGATGGCTACGCGAGTACCTGCCCACGTTGGTTCCTCGCGGCGAGCCACGGAACGACGTGCGACCCATGCAAGCCGGCGACGTGGTCCTCGTGGTCGACAACACGCTGCCACGGAACACATGGCCGATGGGAATCGTCGAGCGCACGCATCGCGATCAGAGTCGTCGAGGTGCGCACCAGGACCGGCACCTTTCGACGCCCCGTGAGCAAGCTCGTCGTCGTGTCAACGAAGGAGGCTACGCGAGCTGCGCCGGGGGGAGAACTGTAAACGACAACGGCTTTCACATGGTAATTTTAGAAATGGACACTTCCCACGCTAAATTCCTTAATTGCCTGTTTTTATAACTGCACGTTTCTTGGGTTCTTAGCGGGTCTATGAATAGCAGCAATATAGATATTCTGTCGGCCTTTTTCAATGTTATAAAATGTTATTTAAAATCAATGCTTAATGTTCCGGGCCCGACTAATATTCCTCGACCGTAATTAAAATTTGTATGAAAGTATGGCCATATGCCGCGAAGCGGCGTGAGAAAATAAGACGAACTCCGTCCCTTGTAATGTCCCATTGTGTGGCCTGATAGGGCCGGACACAATGTACCGTAAGCATTGTCTCTTAGCTTTCTTGTAACTTAGAAATTAACACGTGAATATTTAAAGTAGGATTGACGTAGGTGCCATGTGAGTAAAGCTATCTACACTTGTAATGATTTAAGAACTAGAGAAAAGGTAGATAGTTAGTTGGGATTGTCTCGCAGTTTTCTTCTTTGTTACACAAATAAATGAACACGTTATGTCCACGTGTGTAAAATGACACATGTATGTGCCATGTGAATCTTAGAGTAGGAGTATAATAAAACTTGAAATATACATAAGATTTAGAGAAAAGGTAGCTAATTAGATAAGATTATGTATATTGTCATAGTTTAATACTTGGAGTAAGGAGGAATCTAGATTAAGATTTTTGTGTTGACCTTTGTACACCTTTTATATTTTTCCTATGTAGAATTAAGTATGTAGATTAAGGAAATGTATAACTTGTGTATATTTAAGTAAGATAAGTTTTATAAAATCGGCATTTCTGTGGTGCCATGCTTGAATACAGTTGCAAAGTAGGGGCGCCATTGTTCTCGCCGAGCGGTTTTTGTATAAAAGCCGGCCCGCTTGTAGGCAGAGACACAGTCGGTCTTCCACTCTACAAGGAGTAACAAGTAAGGAATAAATTGAAGATACGAATCACGATAGTATTTTCATTTCCTCAACGAGTCTCCAACCGAACAACCAATACAGTCCACTTCAGTCTGGTCCTTCGAAAGCCGGATACAAGATCCAAGAACCTGCGGCAACCAGTCTACTTCAGTCTGGTTCTACGAGCAACGGATACAAGAAGAATCCGCGGCAACCAGTCCACTTCAGCCTGGTCCAGCGAGCTACGGTTTCAAGAACGAAGAACCCGTGGCAACCAGGCCCAATACAGTCTGGTCCATCAAGCAGCGGATACAAGACGAAGAACCCGCTGCAACCAGAACTACCGAGCGGCAGACCAAGTACGAAGATCTGCGGCAAGAGCGGAGAAAGGAACCCGGCTGTCACCGAGCTGCAGACGAAGTAAGAAGATCTGCGGTAAGAACAAAGCTGTACGGAACAGGATCGGTTTCGAACCTAACTGGTCTTGAACCTGACCAGCTTAATCCCAACCGAACCCGACCGGCTCACCGAACCGAGCCGACCGGTTTCACCCATAGTACCGAACCGAAGAGGTACTAACCCGCCGTGCTAAACCGAACGTGCTGAACGACTCAAGATGGTGTTCACAAGGAGCCAGGGAGACGCAACCGAGATGGAAGAACAGCTACGCATCCAAGAACAGGAAGCGCGACGCGTCCAAGAACAGGAGACGCGCCGCCAGGAAGCGGAGCTGATCGAACGGGAGCGAAGAAGAAGACTCTCACCGGACCCACCAGCATCACCAGTCTCGAGAACAGCACACAACAGCGCAGCGGGGCCTTAAATGGACACTTCCCACGCTAAATTCCTTAATTGCCTGTTTTTATAACTGCACGTTTCTTGGGTTCTTAGCGGGTCTATGAATAGCAGCAATATAGATATTCTGTCGGCCTTTTTCAATGTTATAAAATGTTATTTAAAATCAATGCTTAATGTTCCGGGCCCGACTAATATTCCTCGACCGTAATTAAAATTTGTATGAAAGTATGGCCATATGCCGCGAAGCGGCGTGAGAAAATAAGACGAACTCCGTCCCTTGTAATGTCCCATTGTGTGGCCTGATAGGGCCGGACACAATGTACCGTAAGCATTGTCTCTTAGCTTTCTTGTAACTTAGAAATTAACACGTGAATATTTAAAGTAGGATTGACGTAGGTGCCATGTGAGTAAAGCTATCTACACTTGTAATGATTTAAGAACTAGAGAAAAGGTAGATAGTTAGTTGGGATTGTCTCGCAGTTTTCTTCTTTGTTACACAAATAAATGAACACGTTATGTCCACGTGTGTAAAATGACACATGTATGTGCCATGTGAATCTTAGAGTAGGAGTATAATAAAACTTGAAATATACATAAGATTTAGAGAAAAGGTAGCTAATTAGATAAGATTATGTATATTGTCATAGTTAAATACTTGGAGTAAGGAGGAATCTAGATTAAGATTTTTGTGTTGACCTTTGTACACCTTTTATATTTTTCCTATGTAGAATTAAGTATGTAGATTAAGGAAATGTATAACTTGTGTATATTTAAGTAAGATAAGTTTTATAAAATCGGCATTTCTGTGGTGCCATGCTTGAATACAGTTGCAAAGTAGGGGCGCCATTGTTCTCGCCGAGCGGTTTTTGTATAAAAGCCGGCCCGCTTGTAGGCAGAGACACAGTCGGTCTTCCACTCTACAAGGAGTAACAAGTAAGGAATAAATTGAAGATACGAATAACGATAGTATTTTCATTTCCTCAACGAGTCTCCAACCGAACAACCAATACAGTCCACTTCACTGCTATTTTTTACGTTCGACACCATACGGTTAATCTCTCTAGTAAGGCACTCACACATATATAATTTTAACGGAACGGGAAACCGGTCATAATTTGAATAGTATATATTATTATAAGGGTTCCTTGTTGACTACGGGACCCTAAAAATTACTACATGTTTGATGAATAACAATCCAATCAGGTATAAATATAAAAATATACAAATTTTAATAAGTTAAATAGAACATTAATAACTAATATAACGCCAGACAGCTATCTTAATCTCACTGACGTACAACTTGATAAACTTGAGCGACTTCAAATATTTTGTGTAAGGTTTATATTCGGTTTGCGCAAATTATGACCATATTTCAGTATTCCGCGAGAAACTCAAGTGCTCTACCCCTCTTTACCTCAAAAACCGATATCATTTTTTATGTAACTCGCACACGAAAGTTTTTAGGTCATCGGATAACATGAAACTTAAAATGCCAATATATTCCACTATCTTCCTAGACAAATCTTTTACTATCCAGACCGCTCGTTTATGGAATGCATTGCCTGTGACAATAAAACCCACGCAAGAACTGTCACTGTGATCTTATTCTTGCTGGAGCTGTATTGTTTTCTTGCCTGTTTATTTATATGTATGTATGTATGTGTTTTAGTATTTTATATACAGTGCTTATTTTATATTGTATGTTTCTACCTTATTATTTGATTAAAAATTGCACCAAGTGCAACCTCATGTCGTGTCCAGACTTTCTCTCTCCATTCTGCGTTGCCTGGAAGAGATCGCAGAACGCGATAAGGCCGCCAGTTTTGTTTGATTTTATTGTAAGGTTTTCGTATGTTTTATTGTTTTTATTTTGGTGTACAATAAAGTATATATAAACAAATAAATAACGGCTCATCCATTAAATTAAAAAAAAACAACGAAAAGTATTTTTGAACGTCCTTTGTTTACTAACATAATAATATATGAAAACACATAAATATCGTTTACATTAAGGCCATAAAAATCTTTTTAAAGCACTGATTAGCAGATTCATAATTCAAATGAAGAACCGAAATTACTACCTTCGGGGAAACAAGTGTGATGTTATATTATTATTTAATTCAAATTTTATATGGTGGATTAGAATTTAAAATCTGCTAGTCAGTGTTTATACTAATCATATGGTTAGTTTTTTTTTTAAATTAGGCTGTATAAGTTTAATATCTATCTACAAGGTCGTGGAAAATGTTGTGACTAAAGTTTTGAGTACAAATGTGGATGACTTTCACGCCCGCCTTCCACTGAAAAAGGATAATTAATTAGTGTAAACTGAGCAGACCAAAGTAAAATCTCTTTGAACTCGTTTAATCCGCTCCGTTCACTCGTATTCAGTGGACGCACTTCTATGCAGTTCGCCATTGCGGGTTAAACGAACTCCGCACGGAGCCCGTTCCGCTCGCAGTGGAATGCGGGCATAAGAGTAGGAGAAGAGCAAACATACGATAGATGGATTGTGTGAAGGATGATATAACTAGAAAAGGAGTGACTACTGAGATGAAGATTAACAGAAAAGTAGGAAAAAAGAAGACATGTTTCGCTGACTCCAAATAAATTGTGATAAAGCAAGATAATCTTGATGAGGGGGTTGTTGCTATCTACGGGGTGACTTAAAAATGCTTGGGCATCTTTCAGGGATGAAAGAACTCATGAATATGAAAAACTATATTTATGAAAAATAAATCTGTTGTTCAGTTCTGGACAAAATTTTTCGGTTTCAAAGTTGGTTCCATTGTTTTGTTCATATTCATGAGTATTTTTACCTCTGAAAAAAATGCCAATGAATTAAGATTTAGAAAAAGTTGCCCAGTTAATTGTAAAAGCCGCTAAAATTGAAAGAGTCTTTTGCTTTATGATTTTTGTATGCAGAAATTTGAACAGTACAACTTATATGGGGTCAGCAAATTATGTTATAGTAAAGATTATTTTAATTCATAATCATCGAAAATTCCCGTATAGAAGGAGAAATCTGGTTTAATTGTAGAAGGTGCACATTTTTCGTTATTAAGTCTGGGCATATTACCAGGACAAGGCCCTTTAAAATCTATAACACCCCCTTGATCGTTGAATTCAGTGCTCATGTGTGCCTTTAACACTACGTCAATGAAGTACAGCAACACGTCTGCAGGAGTAGCGTCCTCTAGTATTGTAGGAACTGGCTCACTCGTGCTGGAGAGTTCGGCCGCAGCAGTGGCGATTGCGATCAGCAATAGTACTGTTCTCATCATAGCGGCTCTCGGCAGACGAGCTGGCAAATAAAATATATACGAAATCAAATTAAATGGGATATTATTAATTGCACATCAAATAAATAATCAGTAATGACATATCAATTTATATCTATCATTTATATACTTTTTTTTATACCAGAAATACTGACTGCAATAACATAACTACTACTACGAATAAAATAACGTTTGTACGCTCTGGTTAATTTGCTGTAACCAAAGCGTAGAAACGTTATACTCACACATAACAAAATACCACGACACGGATAGGTTAGGTGCGAAGGGGATGACAGGGGGAGGGGGGGTGAGGAGGGGATGGGGATGATGATGAGGGGGGCGTCATCTCCTTCATGTAAGGTTACTTTAGATCCTGCAGACAAATAGGAGCTCCGCAGTTGTTGCTAAAATAATAATATTTTCAGGTAACTATTCTGCTGTGCATTCAGTATTTTTATTGAAAATTGGATTATTTTTGGATACAATATAATACAAAATATTACCCAAAATGACCAGCGGCAATTCACATATGTGATGGCAATTGACATATGAACATCTTGATGATCAACAGAAACCTTAGTTGACCCCGTATTTAGTTGTGGTTATTTGAATTTAAATTATGTTTAACTGTACCGTAGGTGCACATTTGCTAAACCCCAGACTGTTGTTTCAAAGTATACAACAGTACCAAATTACAATGTTTTGTTTCACGTGCTAGATTCACGTATTTACAATTTATTCAAAATCCACGAAATGGGTTATTATGTCACACTTTAGGCATTAAGGTATTTATATACTCAATTTACTCTGACCCCAGATCATGTATAACTAAAATAAGTGCATATTTAATTTAATCCATAAAGTCTTCTTGAAATACTTTTAGTATGCATTTAAATAAAAAAAGGAATATTATCGATTTGCAACTTTGATAAAGGTATTATAACCTTTTCAAAGATAATACATAA